>JAFEMH010002812.1:0-310546 GCA_022495995.1 Adenophora triphylla var. japonica | reverse complement strand
CTCAAATCTCAATTCTAACAGCCCAATATTACTATCTCTACCTCCCACTCCTTCCAACAACTCTCGCTCACCACCTCGTAGAGGTGGCCATTTCGCGAACCCCCACAGTCGACTGCCTAACCGGCTAATTTTGAACCTGGTCAAAACCGTGAAAAACCGATCAACGCGGTTGAATCGGACAGGCTTAATCGAAATCGGAGTTTTTGGCGGGCCTGCAACGGATTGGGAGGTAAGGGAAACCAGGCCTCCAATCAAGCCGAAGTTTAACCGCCGGTTAAACCGCGGGTGTGAACCGGCAGGTGAACCCAGGCAATATTTGGAATTCAAGCGGAGTCATATGTTGTTAGGCACTTGGAGCATTGAGGCATTTGGGGCTGGCTCATGGCCGGGGTGGGCGGCCCTAGGCCTCAGCAGCTCACTTCCTCCGTTCGGGACCACTCCTCATAGCGAGCTCTCCTTCCCTCCCCAGCACCACTGCTGTCGCCCGCGCCCTGTCCCCCACACTTCCAGCCATAGTTAGTAACGGATTTAACAAAAAAGAAAACCTGACTAATTAAAACTAACTATAAATATCACCTCCCTCCTCCCATTTTATTTTTCACATTATTTTCTCTCTAAAATCTTTCTCTTCTACTCTCAAATATTCACACCGTATTCTCTTACTCTCATCCAACCTTTCCAGTTAAAACCTAAATATTACCTCATTTTAGGCTTAGTTTTCTAACGAAATTAGTGTTTTTCTTCATTTTCGTCCATTTTTAAGCTTAGATTTCATTTTCCAATCTTCATTTTTTCCTAACCCAAAGGGCTTGAGCAAACCAAAGAAGAAGCAATTTAGAGAAAGGAACGTGTTGGTTCTTCCTCCCCAACGATGATTTTGATTATCCAAAATTCAAAACCCAAACAATGTGAGGAAGAAGAAGTTTATTTGAAATTGAAAGTGAGTGATAGTAGGAGGGGTAGGAGGCAAGCTAGGGGAGGTGGTCGGGGTCGGGGACATTGTCAACACGCCTCATCCTCTCACTAGAGAGAAGAGAGTAATCCAGATACTTTTTGCAATCCATTTCTGACAAAAAGAAAAATTACTCTGAAGATGACTATAATCTTCAAAAGCACATTACAAATATTGTTTCAAAGTTTACTCATTCAAAAGAGGCGGAGGGCTTGGGACGTTCAACGGGCATACCGCGTCAAAACATCCCGATAAACTTGGCATTTCCACTAATTAAACTCAATTAAAATATCAACATAGTTCGGGTTCGGGTGCACAAGGTTCGTCTTCCCATTCCGTCCTTTTTAAATTTGATAAGTAGGTTTATAGGGATGAACTAGCTAAATTAGTTTACGTTAAAGGCCTTCCTTTTAATTTTGCGGATGATGATTATTATGAAAATTTTGTTCGACTTTCTTTAAATTCCGCCGCCATGAGAGTACCACGTACGAATCTCGTACGTGATATTACTAGAGTGATGAAAAGATATAAAAAAAGATTTAATTGGTATTTTATCAAATTTAGAAAACAAAGTTTCAATTTATCCCGATGGTTGGAGTGATCATTGGCAAAGAAATACTTATTTGGGCGTTACTTGCCATTGGATAGATAATTCATGGACTATCCAAAAAAAAGATTAATTGCTTATAAAGATTTTGAGTCACCGCATTCCGCGAAAAATATTTGTGCAAAATTGCTTGAGATTTTTGTTGAGTATAGTATTTTGAATAAAATATTTACTATTTCATTTGACAACGCAAGTGCTAATACGGCTATTTACCTGAATTAATTATTGTTTGTCAACCCTCACTTGGTGGTGAGTTTTTTCATATTAGATGTTTATGTCATATAATTAACTTATGTGTTAGAGATGGTTGGAAGCATTAGAGGTTTATGTTAAGCCAATTAGACATTGTATTTAATTTATTTCTTAAAAAATTAATACAAAAAAATGGATCAAATTTTTAAGAAGTAAATGTGTGGCGGACAAATATTTTACTTACGATGTTCCAACTAGGTGGAATTTCACCTACAAAATATTAACCGATGATTTTGCTTATAAAGATCTCCTTATGCAATTTTTTTTATGTCAATTGGCTATAATTAGCCTCTACTTGCTTATCAATGGAATGCATGCACTAATTTATGTGAATTGTTAAAGATTTTAAATACCGCTACTATAGCTTTTTCGAGAGTTTATTATCCAACTTTCGTTTGGTGTATGAGAATTGTGTTGCAATTGTTACTAGTTTTGACAATTTAAGAGCACTATTTTAAAAGATTACATTGTTTCCATGAGAGAAAAGTGACTTAAATATTTTGACACTATTTCGTCTCTCTTTTTTATTGCAAAATTATTAGATCCCCGAGTTAAATTTGATGATTTAGATTGCATTGTAGCTTATTATTATTTGAAGTTTTATCCCGATGGTGACGGTGATAATGAACTTCCGTCAATTATTATTCAAAATACAAAAAATGATTTGGTGAACCATTTTAATGAGTATAATGGCTTATATGGAAACACTTCTCAAAGTCAACAATATGAAGATGCTTCCTCTATTTCTCAACGAAGTTCTTCTAGTGGGGATCCATATAGTTTTTTTTTTTTGCAAATTTGTATAGTAAAAAATTGGTCCTTCTCGAGAGTTCATCATCATCAAACATTCCCGTGGAGTTAGAAACATATTTCACTAGCAACTTTGAATTAAATCAAGACTCAAATTCAAATGAATTTGATGTTTTACAATGGTGGTCAAGAAGGAAAGAAATTTATCCTATACTTTCAATAGTTGCAATAGAAGTCTTAGCCTCTTCCGCTTCAACGGTGGCGGTTGAATCGACATTTAGCGTTGGAGGAAATATTTTGGATGAAAGACGTTCCCAACTAACTAGTGAAAACTTGGAACATCAACTCTTACTTGGTGATTGGGTTAGAGCGGAAAAAAGACATCGAGACTTGCCTTATGAAGAGGATCGTTTATTATCGAATCCAAAATATCAATACGATGTCGAGGACTCCACGGAAAGTAATGATGATTGATGAATGAATGATGTTTTAGATTAATTTTTATTTTAATTAGATTAGTTTAGACTGTATATTAGGTTTATTTTTATTTAATTGTAATAGTTTGGTTATCCCCCTCTTTGTAATTTTATTTTAATTAATAAAATTCAAGGGTACAGTCCCTTTTTTCTTTTATATACTTTCGTTTCTTTTAAAACATTAAGTTTTTATTTCTTTCAAAAGTCATAACTTTTTTTATATAACTTTTTGTAAAAAAATACACTACAAGAAAGTTGGCTATTTACGGCACTTATTTACGGCGGGTGACACGCGTCCGCCGTATATATTACTTATATACTGCGGGATGACACGAAGCCGTCGTATATAACTAATATATACGGCGGTATGCTATATCCGTCGTATATAAGTAATATATACGGCGGACTCGAGCCGCCGTATATACTTTATATACGTACATTTGACATACGTATCTGAGATTTTAGTTATATACGACGATTAACAAATAGCCGCCGTATTTATTAGTTATATACGATGGAGGACACGGAGCCGCCGTAAATATAAACATTATATACGGCGGTTAACATGGAGCCGCCGTAAATATGAACATTATATACGGTGGTGTACAATATCCGCCGTAAATATTAATAAATACCGCGAAATGAATTTCCTCAAATTTCCCACTCTCAGTTTGCGCAAAAAACAATTTTCTTTCTCTCTCTCTCTCCTCTCTAGGGCAATTTGCGACGACCTGCCGCCGGTGACCGCGTAGCGACCGTGATCATTGAAGATAATTTGCGACGACCTGCCGTCGGTAAAGAATCTGTCCGTATTTTCTTCAATCAACAACGAATCAGGTATACATTTCTTCCCCCTTTTCTGATTTACTTTTAATTTCTAGGTTTTGTTGTTCTTGGTGGATTCTTGAAACCACCATTATTGTTCGTGTTCTTGAAGCTCTTCTTGGGTGTTTATTGTGATTTCTTGATTTCTTGCAGCGGCGACCTGTGAAGAACCAGCTCCGTTGAAGATTTGAAGAACTCTGCCGCCAGTGAAGATCTGCCTTCTTTCTCTCTCTAAAATCCTTGTTGTTGTCACCGCCAGGTATTCGATTTTTCCTTAAACCTATCTATCAGTTTTTATTTTTTTAAAGAAATTTAATTTTGTTTTTATATATTTTTTTTGAATTTTTGATTAATTATTTGCAGTTGATGCTTTTTTTGTGATGGGTTTTGTTTTTATATATTTTTTTGAATTTTTGATTAATTATTTGCAGTTGATGCATATTTATTTGTCTGCATGTTAGTGTGCGATTAGGGTTTGAAATAGCTTTTTCTTTTTGATAATTGATTCCTTCAAACTCCATGTTTCTGCGTATATATTACATGTTCTTCAATGGAGTCGTTAGCTCATAAAGTCTGACAATATGTTTCTGAGAAAAGTAATCAATACATTGAAATTTATCGAATGGATGATGATGTTGAGAAATCTGGATTTGCATCAGCTTACCTTGAAGTTGGGTCGAGCTAGAAGTTGTTATAAGGGGTATAAGAGAAAGAATTTCATGGAGTGAGTTCACATATGGTATACTAAAGAGGTTTAGACAAGTTGAAATACTGGCAAAGGAAAAGAGTGCTGATGTTGTTGGTTTGTGTGTTCACGAGAGGAGAAAGGAAACTAAGAGTTAGAAGTATGATGATATAGTGGACGTATTTGATGGGAAGGGAAGTATTGGTTTAAATCAAGTGTATGGTCGAAATGAGAGTATCACAACCGGTAATGATGTGATTGTTAATGTAGCTAATGAGAAGCTTGTGAATATTATAAATAGGATGAATGATGATACTAGTAGGTATCAACTGGTTTCAGTAGCAGGCTTTGCACCCATTAGTCTATCCCGTGTATGAATCTTCTTTACACAATCTGCAATAGATTCACTATCATCATGAATGTTTGTCTCGTACTTGAAGTCCACCTAGAATACCCTTAAAGCAACTATTCCAAAATGTCTCTCAAAATAAAAAAGATCGACGCTCATTTAGCTAGTCATTAGATTTGAAATCATCCCTTAATGCTACTATATGACTCATTTATATCACGTTACATATTATTAGCTTCTCAATTAGGGGGGGGGGGCTTGTGAGAGAGAACGAATGAATATTGTCATGGGGTTATACTATATCATGGGCCCAAGCTCGACTATTAGGCTAGGCTCCAATAATGTATATTATCTATCGAGCCAAAGTTGTACATATTTAGGCTATGTTTGTTTATGAGTTTATTTTTATTCTAAAATTTGTGTCTCACGGTCTTATATATAGGTTGTATTTTAACGTTAAAAATATCAAGTCATATATGGACAAAAGTTGGATTGATTTAGGTAACCGGATTTCAAATGAGTATATGTCTGGGATTGACAACTTCCTCGACTTTGCATTCTCAATAAAGTCTCTTGGTGCTAAAGAAATATATTGTCCTTGTAAAAATGCTCAAATCGTTACCAAAAAGACCGTGCAACCGTGAAATCACATTGTATTGAAGTGGAATTTGAAACAAATTACAAGAATTGGACTAGGCATGGGGAAGAGTACATTTCGACATATAAGAATGATAATAATGATAGGACAACTGAAGATGGCATTGAAATTGAATTGGGCGTGCAAGATTGTATGAGGCAAATGGTACATGAAGGGATGGGTATGCTGGATAGTAACCAGCTAGGAATTGAAGAAATCGTACAATCAGATGTAGCCACCGCAAAGTTTCTTAGACTTTTGAGAGATGCTGATCAAGCCTTGTAGGAAGGGTGTGATAAGTTTACAGTACTCTCATTTATTGTAGAACTTATGCACTGGAAGGCTAATTATCGAGTGGCCGATAAGGGATTTACTTCTTTATTAAAGATTTTCATTAGGGCATTGCCTCAGTCAGCAAAAGTGCCAAATTCCTATCGTGAGGCGTAGAAGATGACTGCAGATTTGGGTTTCAGCTATAAAACATGGGACGCGTGAATTAATCATTGTATGTTGTTTCGAAATGAAACTGAAAAACTTACTAAATGTGAAACTTGTGGAGCCTCTAGATATAAGCAACAAGAAGAAGGGGGTAGCGGTGAAGGTGCGGAAATAAGTGGCAAGAATAAACTTCCCAAGCAAGTAGCGATGAAGAAAGTATAGTATTTTCCCTTAAATTCAAGGTTGTATTGGTCATCTAAGACCGCGACACTCAAGAGATGGCATGCCGAGAAAAGAAGAGACGATGGTGTGTTGAGGCATCCTGCAGACTCTTGTGCGTGGAAGGGATTTGATGAACGTTATCCATTATTTTCATGTGAAATTCAGAATGTTAGATTGGGATTAGCACCTGACGGAGTTAATCCTTTCAGAACAATGACTTTATCTCACAGTACTTGGCCGGTTGTGCTTATGACATACAATCTTCCACCTTGGTTATGCATGAAACAACCATATTTCTTCTTGTCGGTGCTTACTCAAGGCCCAAAAGGGCCGGGCAACAAGATAGATGTGTATCTCCAACCGTTAATTGATGAGTTGAAGGAATTGTGGGAAGATGGTATATCAACTTATGATGCATCAAGGAACGAGTTTTTCACTTTACGAGCTTCACTATTATGGACAATAAATGACTTTCCTGCATATGCAATGTTGTCTGGATGGAGCACTAAAGGTGAATATGCTTGCCCTTGTTGCAATGTGAGACCTCAAGCACGATGGTTGGAACATGGTGGCAAGTAATGTTATATTGGTCATCGACGCTTCTTGCCTAGGAGTCATGCTTTTCGTAAGGATAAAAGCTCTTTTGATGGTACTCATGAAGTGAGAGATAAGCCCAAGTTATTGTTTGGAACAAAATTGCTTAAACAAGTTGAAAATATGGAAACAGAGTATAAAATAGAAGATGTTATTAAAAAGAGGAAAAGAGAAGAGGGTGAGAAGTAACAAGCCAAGTTGGAGAAGAGAAAGGTTCCTAAGTTATGTCACAATTGGAAAAAGATGAGTATCTTCTTTGAGTTGCCATATTGGGCAAATAATCATGTTCGTCATAATCTTGATGTTATGCACATTGAAAAAAATGTGTGTGATAATGTGCTACATACTCTGTTAGGTACTGAGGGGAAATCAAAAGATAATGTTAAATCAAGAAAAGACCTAAAAGAGATGAACATTCAAAAACCATTGCATCTACAAATGCTTCCATCTCGCAAAGAAATTATGCCTCCAGCTCAGTTCACAACGAGTAAGAAACATAAAGACACAATCTTGAAAGTTCTAAAGGGAGTCAAAGTCCCTGATGGCTACTCGTCAAACATATCTCGTTGTGTACATCTAGAGGAAAGAACAATTTGGGGTCTTAAGAGCCATGATAGTCATATTTTGCTCCAACAACTACTCCCTTTAGCTGTTCGAAAAGCATTGCCTACTTCTATTGTAAAAGCCATCATTGAGTTGGCAAATTTCTTTAGGCAATTATCCTCAATGGTGAATACACTTGCTGATCTCGAAAAGATACAAGATCGGATGGCTGTCACACTATGCGCTCTCGAGAAAATATTCCCACCAGCTTTCTTTGATGTTATGGAGCACTTGCCGGTGCATTTAGCCGAGGAGGCATTGCTAGCAGGCCCAATACAATTTCGTTGGATGTATCTGGTAGAGAGGTACATCCATATTAAATTTACTTTGAAAAAAGTTAAAATCCTTTTTACATCTGGTTTAGCATAATTAAATGTTTTTGTAGGTTTCTACTTACATTAAAATTATATGTTCGAAATCGAGCCCACCCCGAGGCCTCCATAGCTAAGGCAATTGTGGCTGAAGAATGCATGACTTTTTGTACACAATATTTGGATGACATTGAGACAAATTCCAATCGTTCGAGAAGAAATGATGATGAAGGTGACGAGTTAGGCCGCTTTGTAGGAAAAGAAGAGGTAATTACCCTTGATTACATCACACGTGTACAAGCGCATAGATATGTGCTTTTCAATACTGAAGATGTTGAACAATACCTAGAGTAAGTGATTCCTTACATGAGGCTTACATTTCTTATATCTTTTATATTTTAAATTAATACTTAATTCATATTTCCAATATGCTCAGAATGCATCGTGCACATTTGAGGGAGACACTACCTCGTAATCAACGACATCTTATAGAGAAAAAACATAATGATAAGTTTGTTAGCTGGTTTAAGGATTATGTAAGTATGAAACCACTTTCATATGATACTTTCAATTTATTGTTTTAAATATTTTCTTATTAAATTTTGTTTTTTATAAAAGGTATGCATGACGAAAGATGTAGTGCCTGAAAGAATTAAAAGTCTTGCATTGGGTCCTCATATGGATGCGAGGCGGTTTAAGTCTTACATAATAAATGGTTTTCGATTTCGAGTGAAGGATGTCGATAGACGGAGGAAAACCCAAAATAGTGGAGTCATGCTAAATGCAAGTGTGACAATTTTTGCAAGCCGAAAGGATAATAATCCCATTGTAGGGGATGTTAACTTCTATTGGGAGTTGATTGAGATCCTTGAAATTCGTTATAGCAACTCAATAAGATTTTTATTGTTTAAATGTGATTGGGTTGATAACCGGACATGAAAGATGGAAGATGAGCAAAAATTTACTCTTGTAAAATTCAATCACAAGTTGTATAAGGATAATCGAGTTGGTGATGAACCATTCATATTAGCATCTCAAGCAGAGCAAGTTTGGTATGTTAAAGATCTTATAGAAAGTGATTGGAAAGTTGTGATGAGGATTACACCAAGAGATAGTTTTGACATATATTCAAATGATGATAAACAAGTTTCAGATTAGATTCCACAATTGGTACCATTTTGCTCACAAGATCTGGATGAAAATGTTACTAACAAAGAAGCATCGTGGGTGCGAGAGGGAGTTGATGGGGTCAAGATTGAAACTACTAATATTAATGATGTTGATGTTGATATGGCCGATAATGATGATGTTGATATGGCCGATAATGATGATGATTAGTTTGAGTAGTATTTGTTTAGATCTTATTTGCTTACTATTACTAAGACAATGTTATTACTTATGTTTCATGTTTCAATCAAACTTGTTATTTTTGTATGGTTGAATATTAATATTGTTACTTGTAATATGTATATGTTTAGATCTTATTTGCTTACTATTACTAAGACAATGTTATTACAAAAATTTGTGTCTCTCCGTCTTATATATAGGTTGCAGTTTTACTCTCTTGCACATTCAATAGCTGGGTTGTGCTGAAACTGTAGTGTGGTGATTCGATTGGGAATTGGAAGGAGAATTTGATTGTGGTGGTGTGTTTATTGTTGCACTTACTTTGTGAATTTTATGGTGATAATTATGCCTCCTAAGGAGAGAGACGCTAGAGGGATGGAAGTAGCAACAAGAGGGTTAGACAAAACACGCAACCCGTAGTCCCAAATGATCCCACTCTCCCTAATGCATCGTTGCCTTATATGGGTTTGACCCATTTGACTGCGGCCCAAAAGAAAAAATGGAGGAATTTGGAGGGCAGAAAGTTTCAAGTGACTACTTTCCTTCGTTTGCCGGTTTTGCGGGATTTGGGTTTAGATACATTGGTAACGGAATTGATGACGCATACTGGGCTAGGAAACTTCCTGGGGAAGAGGGATGATACATATTTGAGATATTCTTTAGAGTTCTTATCAACCTTGGAGGTGGTTAAGGGGTCACAAGAAAATTCAATTAAGTTTAATTTTGATGATAAAACATATAGGGTAACCTTTACTGAGTTGAGGGAAGTCTTTGGTGTTGATCAGCCTAGAGGAAACGGGTTGGAAGTTGATGGGGCAGGGTGTTTTTTCTTTTCTGAGCTCATGGGATTACCGTGTAATAAGAAGCACCTTCGGGTTTCCTCTCTATCTCACCCGGCCTGGAAATTATTCTATAGAGGTTTATCGATGTCATGGTTGGCAAATGGAGAGCCAGCCCAGCTTAATGTTGCAATGGTAAATCTCTTGAGAATGGGGTTGAGGCGTGTGCAAGTGATCCCGAACTGGGTTAAGATTTTTGTTAGTAGATGTGAGGCATTTGCTCTGAGCAAAAAGGGAAACATCTCAGTAGGGGGATGATTACTTTGCTAGCGAAAGCGTGTTTAGAAAATCTAAAGCCCGAGGCGATGAAATTGACGGGGGGCACGAGACTTTATTCTAGGGATTGGCTTGTGCAATATGATAAGTTTGTGAGGGATCCGATGTCGGGAGACAATAGGGCTTTATTGTTTGAATATGGTGTTCCCAAAAGAACGGTCTCTTGCAGAGTAGGGGCAACCTTTCCGAGTGGTATGCATGCCAGGCATTGGCCTATGCCAGGTGTAGAGGATGAATTGGATCCGGTTGATGAGGAGGAAGATGAAGAGCAGGATCAGGAGAGGCAGGGAGGTCAAAGTGGAGAGCCAAACCAGAACCCGCAAGGTTCTTTGGATCAATGGGCTATGATGAAGGCATATTTGAATGAGCAGGAAAGTTCAAGGATCGTTCGGGAGCAGAGCCGACATGCCTTAGAAGATGATAGATGGGAGGAGGTTCAGAATCGTTTTGAGGGGTTGGAGGATGAAGCTGTCATTTTGAGAGCCCGATCTGAGCAGTTGGAGGCTTGGGCAATGCAGACAGAGCCCCGAGTCAGTTTCAGAGACATATATGGCTATGATGCATTCAAGAGCCACTGCTCGTGCTCAGAGGCTTTCTTCCCGTCAGACCTACTATCTGGGAGAAGGCTCCGGCTCTCATCAATGATGTTATTACTTATGTTTCATGTTTCAATCAAACTTGTTATTTTGTATGGTTGAATATTAATATTGTTAATTGTAATATGTATTTATTTAGATCTTATTTGCTTACCATTACTAAGACAATGTTATTACTTATGTTTCATATTTCAATCAAAATTGTAATTTTGTATTGTTGAATATTAATATTGTTAATTGTAATATGTATTTGTTTAGAACTTATTTGCTTACTATGCAATTTTGCTCACATTTATGATTTTGATTTTGTAATATGTGTTTTCATGTTTCTTATATTTTGTTTGCCAGATATGCCGCCAAGGAAGCAAACAGGTGAGTCCTCATCAAGGAAAGGAAGAGGGTTGGCAAAATCAACGAAGAAATGGGGTAAAGAAAAACTAAATGTAATATTTAATGAATTTGGACAACCCTGTGGTGGGGAACGTGCAAAATTAGCTACTCAGCTCGGATATTTTGTGAGAAATGGGGAACATTTCCCATTAACTAAAGAATGACATGAGATGGAACGCGCAGTTCTAGATCACATATGGAGAGATGTTCAAGTAAGTTGTAATCCATATTCCTTACATAAATCTCATGTTTACTTGATTATTTTTTCTTGGCTTTAGTTTTGTATTCTAGTAAGTAGTCAAAAGTCTTATGATTCTCTAACAATTGTTCTTTTTCTTTGTTGAATTGTATATAGGATAATACCAATGCGCCTCCCGAGTATGAGCCAATTATGTATATAGCTCTCCGTAAACAATGGAGAGATTGGAAATATCAGGTGAGACAAGCATATAATAAGTATGCAACAGACGAATTTATTTACTTGTAATATGTATTTATTTAGATCTCATTTGCTTACTATGCAATTTTACTCACATTTATGATTATGACTTTGTAATATGGAAATATCAGGTGAGATGTGCATATAATATGTATACATCTGACGAGGAGCGATTGGCTCACAAACCTGATGCGTGTGTTGATTCGAATCAATGGGTTGAACTTGTGCATATGTGGAGTTTAGAAAAGGCTCAGGTATATTTCAAATTAATCTCAATCTATTATCGTGAATGTCTTATATGTTTCAAATTAAAATTAATATTATTTTTCAGGAATTATCTCAAATAAACCAAGTGAATCGATCAAAGCAAGAGTGACTTAACAGGACTGGAAAAAAGTCGCATTGCACACTCCGAAAAGAGGTTTGACATCGTTCAATTTGGTCCCAAGTTGTCAATTAATGCTTCTTTTTGTATCGTATATAAATTTTTTTTTGTCAAATGATTCTATTATAAATGGTAGAGAGAAGACGAGGAATTACCCATTGATCGAGTAAGCATGTTCATAGCTACGCGCACGGACAAAGGTGGTCAGGCTGCAGACGAAACCACCTCTCGTATGATCGTAAGTTAAAGTTTCAACCTTTTCTGTTTCAGTTTTGTTCTTGTATTTTTTTCCATTTCTAACTTCATTTTCATAATAATAATTAAAGTTAAAACAATTATATTGAACATGTTGTTTTTTGTTACAGTTAACGCTCAATGATGCGATTGAAGAACTACTAGAGGAGGAACAAAACTCTCCAAGCAAGCGAGAGAAGATATTCACAAATCTTATAGGAAATGATGGCCATGGGAGAGTGCGCTGTATGGGACAAGGTCTTACCAAAACTAGGGTGTTTGGTAAAGCCTCAACTTCTCAAAGTGCTTCTGCAGCCCGTGTTGCTGAACTTGAGGAGACGATGTCATTAATGCAAAAGCAACTTGAGGATCAACGCCAAATGATAGAAGATTTGAAACGTAATTATATGCAACAGCATGGAAATGGCAGTAATGAATAGGCAGTGGTATGTTTTCTCAATCCTATAAATCTAATAACACTATATCTAAGTAGAGTAATACTAGTTTGCACATTGCACAAATAAATCATCCCAAAAAGTTTGTCCTGCTGAAATGTCAAATATGATTAGTTACGCACCAAACACTTTATTGTGGCGTTTCATTAAAATAAAATAAAATTTATTATGTACGAGATAATATTGGGACACATCAGTTTGCATTGGGGATGATCATTTTCTTCCAAGTTACGAGACCCTTGTATTTTTGAAAGTGTAGTTATGGTTAATTCGTTTCCAGATTGTAATATTATGTCCATCTTAATACCTTCTCTTTTCTGCTTGTATGGTGTTGTAGGTTTTGGGAACTGGCATGGATACTCAAGATACCTCTCCATCGGTCTTGCTTTTCTTGGGGCACCAAACACTTTACTACTTATAATTGATGCATGTAATGTAAACATTGAGTTTTGAATATGCTACAATCTTTTTTGTGTTATTGGTTATGTTGTCTTGACATTGTGTTGTATACATTTACGAAGCCTAGTTATTTTATACAGGTTGCATTTGTGTGTGTATAGGTTGCATTTGCATTTGGTTTCTGCTAGTGTATTTTTGGGGGAAATGAGTAATACACGCTGTTCTGGAAAAAAAACCTACTTATTTACGGCGGCTTGTATAATCCGCCGTAAATAACTAGTTATATACGGCGGATATACAAATCCGCCGTAAATAAGTGCAATGGACGACTCGTCCACAAAGGGTATCAGATTGGGTTAAAATGGGGACGATTCGTGCTCTAGTGGACGACTCGTCTATTGAACTTATTTACGGCGGATATACAAAGTCGCTGTAAATAAGTTCAATGGACGACTCGTCCATAAAGGGGGATGAGGGTATCAGATTAGGTGAAAATGGGAACAATTCGTGCTCTAGTGGACGACTCGTCTCTTATATACGGCGGACCTATACCGCCGTACATAATATTTCATTATATACGGCGGTAACCTAACCGCCGTATAAAGCTTCCTCAAATACGGATGTGATACATACGGCATATTTGTATTTCATTATATACGGCGGTGATTAACCGCCGTATTTGTCCTTGCTTGTATACAGCGGTTGTATATCCGCCGTATATAGTATATACGGCAATTTATCCGCCGTATATACTATATACGACGCGACCTTATATGATAGACTATATACGGCGGATACTCCACCGTGAATACTATATACGGCAGCCCGTTCACTATATATGGCTGATTTTAACCGCCATATATAGTCATGTTTCCTGTAGTGATAGGACTAACAACATCTAAAATAGTCTTCTTTATCAAAAAAAAATTGAAAAAAAATGTTAATATACAATATAGAACTTAACAGAAACTGTTAAAAAGTTAACTGTTTTTTCAAAAAATTGTTAAAAAGTTAACTCTTTTATTCAAAAACTGTTAGAAAATTACAGTAACTTTTTTCGTAACTATTTTTAATTATGTTAAAAATTTCTTTTGAAAACCTAATTTGAAAAAAAAAATTAAGTTTTATTTTTTTCAAAATTCATAACTTTTTTTATATAACTTTTTGCAAAAAAATTCAGGACTAACCAACATCTAAAATAGTCTTCTTTATCAAAAAAAAATTGAAAAAAATGTTAATATATAGTATAGAACTTAACAGAAACTGTTAAAAAATTAAATGTTTTTTTTTTCAAAAAACTGTTAAAAAGATAACTTTTTTATTCAAAAACTGTTAGAAAATTAACTTTTTTCGTAAGTATTTTTAATTCTTTTAAAAACATAATTTAAAAAAATAAAAATAAATAAAAACGGTTAACCGGATAAATCGGAAAATCGGTCTAACCGAAAAACTATAAAACCGTAACCGGATTAGGCGGTTAACCGGTTCGATTTCGGTTCTGATTTTCCAAGGTTTAAACTATCGGTTCGGTAACCGTAAACCGCCGATTAACCGAACCGGCCACCTCTACCACCCTGTTCTAAATCGAATTTGTCCCCCACTCTCTATGCTGCCACCACCTCTTCTTCCGCTGCCCCACCCACATCTTGGTTACTTGATAGTGGCGCCACCCATCATGCGAGTAATGACCTAAATAATTTGTCCCTCCATTGTCCGTATAATGGCACTGAAGAGTTATTTATTGGTGATGGATCCGGTCTCAACATTCTAACATTAGTTCCACTTCTTTCCTTACTCAAAATTTTACTTTTCAGCTTAATCATGTTCTTCATGTTCCCGCCTTATCTCGTAACATTATTTCTATTTCCAAATTTTGTCTCGATAATAATGCTTCTATCACATTCTTGCCCTATTCCTTCGTTGTGAAGGATATTCAAACGAGAGCAGTTCTTCTTCAAGGTCAAAATAAATTTGGCGTCTATGAATGGCTTCCTTCTCGTTCTGCTGTTCACTCTGCTTCAATTTCTTCTACGTCAAATTGGCATCATAGGTTAGGACATCCTTCTTATTCTATTTTACGTCACATTAGTAATAGTTTCAAGTTAAAAATTTCTTGTTCTTCTTCTTTTCATTGTAACTCATGTGATTGTAATAAAAGTCACAAGTTACCCTTTTCTACCAATACAATTCAATCTTTTGGTCGTCTTGATGTGCTTTATAGTGATGTATGGACATCCTATATTTTTTCTTTTGATGCTTATAAATACTACATCATATTTGTTGATCATTTTTCAAAATACATTTGGCTTTATCTCTTAAGCATAAGAATGATGCTCTCCCAATTTTTTCTCACTTCAAAAACCTAGTCGAAAAATAATTCAATCGGTTCATTAAAACAATCTATAGTGACAATGGGGGGAATATATTGGGCTTCGTCCTCTTCTCGCCTCCCATGGTATTCAACACCTCACCTCTCCTCCTCATACTCCTGAACACAATGGATACTCTGAGTGTCGTTATCGTCATATTGTTGAGACAAGACTCACTGGCCTCTAGCCTTTGCAACTGCTTGCTATCTCATAAACCGCATGCCAACACCTACCCTCAACTTACATTCACCTTTCTTTCTTCTTCACAAATATCACTCTAATTACCTTAAATTACGTAGCTTTGGTTGCTTGTGTTATCCTTGGTTACGTCCATATACATCTCACAAACTTGACTCCCGCTTTTCACCTTGTGTTTTTGTTGATTACTCCGCCACACAAAGCGCACATTACTACCTTGATCCTACTTCAAACAAAATATATACGTCCCGACATGTCAAGTTTATCGAAGACAAGTTTCCCTTTGCCGAGCAATCTCAATCTTCTTCTTACCCTACCAATAATGAATGGTGTACCTTTGTTCTTCCACTTCTTAATATTTCCCACACTTTAACGGCTGCCTCTACCCATCCTCTTACTCCTTCGCCTCTAGCTTCTCCCTATACCGAGCCCAAACAACCCACTGCCGAACCAAACCACCCCATTGCCAAGCCAGCCTCACCTTCATCTACCGAGCCCTCTTTAGCAACCCCTATTTCCCCAACACCTCTTCCTTCTGCCGCCAACACTACCCCACTCCCATCACCTTCCCTACCTCTCCCCCACCTCCTCCCCTTCCGCGCAAACCTGTGACCCGATCACAAAATAATATACACAAATCTGTGACCAAATTAAACCTTCAAGCTTCTCTCTCTGACCCCTCGACCGAACCATCTACCGTTGCCCAGGCTCTCAAAAGTCCTAAATGGCGTAATGCCATGCAACATGAATTTGATGCTCTTCTCCATAATAAAACATGGGGTCTTGTTCCACCTTCTCCATCCCAAAATCTTGTTGGTTGTAAGTGGGTATTTCGCACAAAGTACAAACCTGATGGTTCTGTTGATCGTTATAAAGCTCGTCTTGTTGCTAAGGGCTTTCATCAACATCCTGGTATTGATTATTCAGAAACGTTCAATTCAGTTGTTAAACCTGCTACTGTTCGAACGATTCTCACTATTGCTACCGTTAGAGGTTGGTCTCTTCGTCAAGTGGATATTAACAATGCTTTCCTTCAGGGTTCTCTCAATGAGGACGTATTTATGGTTCAACCTTCAAGTTTTTCTGACCCATCTCATCCATCTTTTGTTTGTAAATTGAAGAAAGCTCTTTATGGTTTAAAACTAGCTCCACGGGCGTGGTATAATGAGCTTCGCTCCTATCTTTTATCTCTTGGATTTACAAACTCAGTTTCTGATCCATCCCTTTTTACATTACATCATTCTCTTGGTCTTATTTATCTTCTAGTATATGTTGATGATATTATCATTACTGGGTCTCATAATAGTCTTCTTAATTCTTTCATACATCAACTTTCCTCCCGCTTTTCTCTAAAAAAATCTTGGCTCTCTTTCTTATTTTTTGGGTGTTGAAGTTCTTCCTCAGCCAAATGGCATTCTGCTAAGTCAACAAAAATATATTCAGGATATTTTGATTCGTTCACACATGACAGAGGCTAAATCTGTGTCTACTCATATGACACCAGATGTTCATCTTTCTCTACATGGCGGCACTGCCATCTCTAATCCTACTGAATATCGTGCTCTTGTTGGTAGTTTGCAGTATCTCTCTTTAACAAGGCTTGATATATCATTTACCGTAATCATTTGGCTCAATTTATGCATAGGCCAACTGAAGATCATTGGGTTGCTCTCAAACGCCTCCTTTGTTATCTTGCTGGCACTATTTCTAACAGCCTTGTTGTTCGTCGAGATTCTCCTCTCTCTCTCTCTCTTCATGCCTTTACAGATGCTGATTGGGAAGGTGATAAGGATGATTATATTTCTACTACCGGATATATTGTTTATCTTGGTAAAAATCCTATCTCTTGGAGTGCTCGCAAGCAACACACTCTTGCTAGATCCTCGACAGAAGCTGAATATCGTGTTGTTGCCTCTACGTTAGCAGAGGTTATTTGGGTTCATAATCTACTTCGCGAACGGGGTCATTCGGCTGTTGAAACTCCAGTTGTTTATTGTGATAATTTAGGTGCTACCTATGTTGTTGCAAATCCTAAATTTCACTCTCGCATGAAGCACCTTGCTCTTGATTATCATTTTGTTCGTCAACATGTGCAAAATTAAACTCTTCGCGTTTCTTTTATCTCCGGTAATGATCAGCTTGCGGATGCATTAACAAAACCACTTGGCAAATCTCGGTTTCATGATCTTATGTCCAAGATTGGTCTCACTACACGATCATCCATCTTGCGGGGGCATGTTAGAGATAAAGAAGATGATTCATCAAATATTTAGTTACCTAAGTTGGTATTGAGTCAGCTTGAAAAAGTTACCTTAGTTAGTAGCATTTTCAATTAGAATTATATTTACTATTAGAATAAGGAGAGATTTATTAGAATCCAATAAAAATTAGGACTCATATGTTTTGAGTATAAATATGAGTCTCTAGCTTATGTAAACTTTGAGACAATAATACATAATATACTTTGCTCTCCACAACCTCTCCATAACCTTTTCACATATGTTTTGATATATCTTCTATATTGTTTACCCATGTTGGGTGAGCCGATGGTTATGCCGACGTAACAATAGTCATGTGTAGAGTTGATGATCATGCCGACTTACACGTGAGGGCACATGTATTAGAACCTCATTTGTTCCAATATCAACTTTAAGAAATTAATTGATCCTACATATAATATACTACCTCCGTCCCAAAATGTTTGTCCCATTTGACTTTTTTGTTGAACTTTGACCACAAATATATGACAATTTAATTATGTTCATAAAATTCTAAAAATTCCTATTGATGACTATTAATAATATTATCAATAACAACTTTTAGAATTTCATGAACATGATTATTCTCTCATAAATTTATGGTTAAAGTTCAACAAAAAAGTCAAATGGGACAAACATTTTGGGGCGGAGGGAGTATAATGTTGGATAACCTTGCCCCCCTTTACAAGATCTTTTTTTTTTTAAGAAGATGATGGACCAGGTCTAATACACGGGAGACCGCCTCCAAAGAATAATAACATTGATAATTCAAGTAAATATATGAAAACATGCACTCTCGACAATCTCCATAACCCACACTGTACAAGCAAAACATCACACACAAATTCCACCTAAACACACACAATCTTCCTCTCAAGAACACATCAAACAACCACCGTACTCGGACTCATTCCCCGTGTTCTTATCCCCCTCCTCTTGGCAACACACTTCGCAACCAGCCACACAACAAAAAAAACAGTATAAACACCCGCAAACACAACAGCTATCACAATCCAAACAACACACAAATACGCAGCCGCCTGATTCACCCACATATCCGGCGACAATAACGCGATCGACTGCATATAAGCCACTAACATGAACACAAACACAGTAAACATTCCGAGCATTAATACCCATATCACAAACTTATTCCTCAGATTAATTCCGCTAACCAATATGAGTATAATTAGCATCGAAACTGTCAGAGGCACGGTGTTAAACGTCAGAAACTGGCTGAAAGTGTCAATATCAACATCCGCCGCAACTGACATTCCTGCATTATGACCGTTAATGGAGTCCATATAAGTGCCTCCGGGTGGGTTTATACCAGCTTGAAATGTCATTGCTGATATTATAGCTGCTGCTATTATAAGATTGCCGCGTTCTTTTTCTAACCAATTTGTGTTCGAATTTGCGTAGTTGTACCAGATTCTTGATGGGAATTTCTTTTGGGGGTTCGAGATATTTTGTGGGGATTTTGAATTGTTGGTTGGGGAGGGATTTGGGTTCGGTTTGGGGTGAGATTTGAGGTCTTTGGCTTTCTTGATGCCGGCTTCTATGAGAATTTCTCGAGTTTCTAGTGCTTTGAGATCTCTTGGGCAGTGATCCATGGTGTCCAGAGGTGTGAATCCATGGACGTTTACAGCATTTCCGTTGGCTTTGATGCTTGGTTTGTGAAGCAAGAATTTTAATGTCTACAGAAATATTAGGAAAAAATAATCAGCAAGGCAAAATTCACCTTTAACAAATTGTTCATATAATGCACTTTTAAAAAAACTATGTGCCAAAATACACATGTCGGCAGACTATTATAGATAGAGATAATTTGATTTTCATAAAATTTGATCATAAAAAAAAAAAAAAAAAAAAAAAAAAAAAAAAAAAAGAGAGACAAATATTTCGTGAGTATGATTTATGTATAAAATTGAACATGAAAAGGAAAAAAAAAATAAAGTTGAAGACATACTTGGGTCTGATTATGAACAGCAGCAAGATGCAAGAGAGTATTCCCATCACCATCCACCACCTTAGCAATCTCCTCATCACCCCACAATTCAATCAACAATTTCAAACTCTCAAATCGATTATACCCAACACAAACCTCCAAAATCGTCTCCTTCCCTACCTCCGGCGACGCCCGATTCAGCACCTTAATAACCTCCAAATGCTCATTCATGGCCGCCAAGTGAATCGGAGTCCTCCCATCCTGATCTCGACAATTACACAAATTCAACCCACCTTCTACACGCAACAACTCCTCAACAATTCTTACGTGGCCGGCGGCGGCGGCCAGGTGGAGAGGGGAGCGGCGGAGGGAGTCGAGGGAGGCGGAGAGGGTGGGTTTGCGAATGAGAAGGTGGCGCGTGAAATCGAGGTGGCCGCGTAAGGCGGCGATGTGTAAAGGGGTTTCGTTGAAGGAATTGGTGAGCGGGATTCTGTCGAGAAGTTGTTGGTCTTCTTGGAGTAGTGCATTGAGGACTTGTACATTTCCGGTTAGGGAAGCTTCGTACAACTTTTTCTCCATTGATGAAATTTGAGTTTAGTGTGTGTAAATGATTTGAAGGAATGTGATTATGTCACAACATTTTGGGTTCTTTTTATAGATCAACAATTTATTTATTTTAAATCATTTGTGGTTTCCTTGATACTTCTATTCTTCATTTCCGTTGACCCAAGACTTTCACTATTCAATTTTTTCCTACAAAATGAATAACATTTTTTAACGTTGTTTCTAAAGAGTTTTTTATTTATTTTTTTTTTGGTCAATATTTATTTTAATAAAATAAAACGTTTAGAAAGTACGGAGTAGATAAAAAAATATCCATGCATTCTTGCCATTAAAAAGGAAATGGTTCTGGTGCGATTTTTTTTTTTGCTCCAACACTCCACTCTATGACACGAATTTGACCACCTTAGCTCGTCTATTTTGTGTGTGATCAAGATCGTTTTCAAAAATTTGTGGGCTTCATGACACATCTCGTCTGTCAAAAGCATAAAGATAGCTTGAGATGGCATAATCATAATGATTGACCATTGTAGCAAGAGCCGCTGAAGAAATTTGAAATCTAACAAGTCTTTGAGTGAAGGAGGGAAAAAATCCATTTGAAGGGTTTAATTATTAAAGACGAAAAATCTTACTTCTTTTTGTTTACCCCAAAACCCAAAATGTATGACCATTTTTTAAGAAATTTCATCTCAAACTCAATGAAGTTTTTACAAAAAAAATTGTCCCCAATTTTTTTTTATCAAAAAAATTCACTATTCATTTACACTTACAAAACTAAATTTAAAAAAAAAATAAATAACAAAGATTTTCATATACACCTTAGCTATTAAAATTTACAAAAAGAAAATTGAATTTTTTAAATTTCTTCAAAATAGAAAATGAACTTTTATTTTGAGACATAAAAAGTACTTCCTTCGTCCCGCTTCAAGGATCCTAAGGAAATATTTCACGCTTCTTAAGAAAATAACTAAAAAATAATAAAGAATTGCAAGTGGGTAGAAGATTAGAGGAGAGAGAATGTAAAAGTTAAAACATTTATGATAAAAAAAAAATTTATTGTTTTTTTTTTATTTAAATATGTTAACATTATAAGGCATAATGAATGGTTTTTTTGTAAATATATTTACATTATAAGGGTATAAATGTCCGAAAAACTGTTCAAAATTAGTCATTTAAAAAATGAGACCCTTAGTCTGGAACAGATCAAAAGGAAAAGTAGGACTCTTGAAGTGAGGCGGAGGAAGTAATAAATTTCAAAAAATCCCTTAAAAAAAATTGAACATTCAGTTAAGTAAAACTGCTACTTCCTTTATCCTTAAATATGAAGAGCAAGTTTTGGGAGAAACTAGTTTCTCCATAAATTATAGAAAGTTCACTTTTTTTCTACTTGCAAGTAGTTAGTGAATATTTAGGAACAGTTTATAAAACAGGACTTTCTATAACTTAAGGAGAAACTAGTTTCCCCCAAAATCTTGTGAAATATGAATGTCATTCATGTAGGTGGTGATTGAGCGATGATGGTGAGGTTGTCTAAGGTATGGTAGTAATGAAAATTTTGGTTTGGTTTGAATGTGTGTTAGATTCGTTGACTTTTGTGTTAAATATCTATAGTATAAATGGAAGTTGTACCGTGAACACTGGTATGAACAGTTTCAACCGTGAAAATTTTCATTTTGCCCTCACTGTTTTGTTCCTTTTCCGTTTTGCCCTCATAACTATCTATGTCGTACGACATGGGTGGCCATTTTTTATTTTTTTTGGATATATATAAAAAAAAAAAATCTCACGTGGTCTTGGACACGGGCATGTACTAGTGTTAAATATATAATAGATGTTAATTTGTATAAATTTTGTTATCAAATATAGATAACATTATTAACTTTTAGGGCCATAATGAAAGTATTATTGAAATGCGATAGTAAAACTGAAGAAGATAAAATTAGATAGTACAGTAAAAGTGAAAATTATGTAAAGTGGATTAAACGAAATCTTTGCTTGAAAATGATTCAAGCATGAGTAAATGATTCAATTAGTGTTCTTGGGCCAAATAAATAATGCATATAAAATTAGCGAATTTCCGATCTTTCAAATAAATTCTTTACAATTTCCGATCTTTCAAATAAGTTCTTTATCTATTGATAAAAGATCAGATTACCCTCAATCTCATTTTTGATTAAACACATATCTGCTCCTATATCTTAGGTATAAGATTAGTTCGCCTCTTATATCAAAAGTATAAAAGTCATTTTTTTCATTTATTTTCCTAAGTTTTAAGAAAATAAATAAAAAAACTTTGATATTTTATTGAAACCAACTCTTTTACTTTAAGTATAACACAAAATAAATCTTATATCAAAAGTATAAATGTCAATTTTTTACTTTTTTTCTCAGTTTTAAGAAAATAAATAAAATAATCTGTTATTTAAAAAAAAAAAAAAAAAAAAAACTGACTCTAATACTTGACTCTAATACTTTAAGTAAAAGGCTAAATAAAATCTTATACAAAAATTATTTGAGTTATTTTTCACTGTTTTTTGCTCAGTTTTAAATAGGATAAATAAAAAACTACTTTCTCCGTCCCGCACTTAAGAGTCCTACATACATAGTGTTTTGATGGATGTGTTTTTACACACCCATTTCATATACTTTCTCACTTACTTGGAGTTTGATTTCCCGGGTTTTGTTGTGTTTTAATCAATATTTTGGAGTTTTGATTAAGAACAGGGCTAAATGCGGGAAAGTGTGAAATACAAACAAATTATGGCGAAATTTTGACTCGCAAGGACTTTGGAGAAAGTCAGAATGCTGGAGGAACCTCTGTTGTGATGGGCGACCGCCCAGGTTTATATGGGCGACCGCCCAGGTTGAAGCCCCAAAGCATTGAAAGGTCTGTTAAGGTGGGCGACCGCCCAGGAATAGGTGGGCGACCGCCCAAGCTGAAGAATTCCCAAGCGTTGAAGGCTCTGTGCACATGGGCGACCGCCCAGGTTGAAGGAAGACTGAAGACAAAACCACTGTACACATGGGCGACCGCCCAGGGCAAGGTGGGCGACCGCCCATGCCCCCGTTTTCAGAAATTCAGTTTCCTATTTTATGGAGGATTTCATGCTCCTTTCCAAAAGTGGCCCCCTTTCTTCCCCAGTTTAAATAGAATTGCTGGAGACAATATTTTTTTATGCTTTATTGTCCATTGTAAGTTGAAGGCTAGAGGATTGAAGGATTGTTTGTGCTTCAATCATTGGTCCAGGTTTATGCTTTTTCTTTCAATTTGTGTAATCTCTAGTTGGAACATGAGTAGCTAATTTTCTATTTCATGGATTGGGTATAAACGGTGTCAAAGTTTTATGCTAAATATTTAATTTCAATTTTAATTAATTTCTTGTTCCACAAAGTTGTTCTTCATCTTATTTAGGGTTTTTATTGGATCATTAACGTGAGCAATAATTACCGAATTAAACTTTGTGGTTTAAATCCAATCGGTTACGTAATTGTATCGAGAAGGTTTAGGTTCATGTATTCCTTGGATTTTTAATGCAATCTTGAATTATTGGGTGACGTAATTGAAACCCTAGTAATTGAGATTAGAAGAGTTGCAAATGGCACACCGAACCGTCCCAATTCTTGCATTAGTGAATGAACCCTTGAAATTGATTAAATACTATTTTATGAATAGCATATTCCTGCGACACTGTGAAATTCCAATCCGTGAATCCTTTTTAATCTGGTAAATTCCTTTGATTTTTGCTTCCGTGCTTTATTTAATTGCTTCTTTACGTGTTTAATTGCTTTTCGTCATTAGGTATAAATTAAATCAATTAAAAATCAAACCCCCCCCCTATTTGTTACTTTTAGCATTAATTAAATCTACTTGTTAAAATCAACGAGTCTCTGTGGTTCGACCCCTGCTCGTGCATATTGCTACACCGGTAGTGAGTACACTTGCTCGGTAATTTATTACATAGTGGATTTTTGTCCATCAAGTTTTTTGGCGCCGTTGCCGGGGACTTGTTGTGATTTTTAACAAGTTTATTTAATCGGTGCATGCTTGGTCGGCGTTCTTTGAATCCTAACCTGGAACCATTGAACGACGACATTAATAGGTTGGGTCAGTATTTAAGAGACTTATACTTAACAGAGGGCAATCCCCTTGAAAGTGACCGAGAAACTTCTTCCACCGAGGGAGAAGAAGATTTTAATTGTGTGATGGCGGATCAAGTCATGAATGCATTTGCCAGGCCGAGAGTCGACACATCGGTGTCGTGCATAGTGTTGCCCGATGCAGCACTAGCTCATGAAATAAAAGGCCAATATTTTAACATGCTACCAAACTTTCATGGCTTAGCGGGTGAGGATGCATTGGCATTTTTGAGAGAATTCATGTCTACGGTGAGTGAATTCCCCATAAGGGAGGGTGTTACGTCGGAGCACTTGAGACTGAAGTGCTTCCCTTATGCATTGAAAGACAAAGCCAAAACTTGGCTATTGTTACTTCCTCCCCGTAGTATCACTACTTGGGATGCTTTACATGATGCTTTTCTTACTAAGTTTTACCCTTATGATGCATTGACAAGTTTTAGGGTGAAAATTATGGGATTTGCACAGAAACCGGGGGAAGCCTTCCACGAGGCATGGGATAGATTTAGGATGTTACAAATTCAATGCCCTCACCATAATTTTCCTGCTTCTATCTTTGCACCAAACATTTTATGGGGCTTTATCCTGAATACCAATCCATGGTTGATAATGCGGTGGAGGTAGTTTGGGTACCAAGGCTGTACAACAATGCCGAGAAGCTGTTTGAGATGTTGAGTGCTAATTCTCAACAAAAGGGTTCTAGGGGGCAACACGGGGGGTAAATGAGGTAGGATTGACTAATGAGATTGCTAAGCAGTTTGCATTGCTAAACCAAAGATTTGACAAATTAGCTTTGCAGAATGCTTCTTCTTCTTCTTCTATGCCTTCTACTGCTCATCTTGTGTATGATAGTTGTGTTACATGCGGTTCTAAATCTCATGACTATAACTCATGTCCCTCTACTAGTCCCTTTAGCTATGAGCGAGCGGTACAGGCGATGCAAGGATTTGGTCAACGGTTCCCACCAAACAACAATCAGTTTGGGAACACTTACAATCAAGGATGGCAAGCAGGACCGAGACATCCCAATCTGTCATGGGGTGGAAATCAACAGAATAAGACTCTCCATCCCCAACCACCTCAGGGGCCTTATGAGAGGAAGAAAGAGCCTTGGGAAGAGGCCATGGACCAAATGAGAGCTGAGCAACACCAGGCAAGAGCAGAGCAGCAGCAAGCATACAACAATCAAGCTACTGTAATGAAAAAGTTGGAGACCCAAATGGGTCAATTGGCGGAGGCGTTACAGGGACGACAGTCGGGCACATTTCCGAGCCAAGGGGAGCAAGCTAAGGCCATCATCACCTTACGTGGTGGCAAACAGGTAGACAATCAGGTAGATTCTCCTTCTTCTCTTCCTACACCCCCTGTTGTGGAACCCCACAATGTGGATAATGTGATTGTTGAGGATGTTGTGTCTGAGGATGAAGGTATAAATGGATTGGGGAAAGAGGCGACTGTTGAGAAACCCATCCCCAAGCCATATGTACCTCCCATACCTTTTCCTGGAAGATTTTTGAGGAACAAACTTGATCATCAAATGAAAGAGCTGATTGACATGTTTTCGAAAGTTAATATTAATTTGCCTCTTTTAAATGTGATCAAGAATGTTCCTGCTTATGCAAAATTCTTTAAAGAAATTAATTCCAAGAAAATTCAGTACGGGAAAGATGAAAAGTTGTTTTTGGGTGAGAATGCAAGCGCTGTGGTTAAACATAGTCTTCCACCGAAAATGAAAGACCCCGGGAGTTTTCTAATTTCCATTACTTTGGGGGATTCACACACGGTGAAAGCTATGCTTGATCTCGGGGCTAGCATTAATTTGTTACCATATTACATGTACCTTGAGTTGGGTTTACGAGCTAAAACCCACTATGATGGCCCTGACTTCTTGGCCGGTCCATTAAAAGACCATTGGGCATCGTAGAGGACGTTTTAGTTCAGGTTGGGTCATTGATCATTCCAGTAGATTTTGTGGTTCTAGAGATGCCTCGCGGTGAGGGTAGTCGCCGTGATTCACCCATATTGCTTGGGAGACCATTCATGGCAACGACCAACACTGTGATCAATGTTGGTAATGGCACTCTCTCCATGACTGTCGCAAATGAAAAGATTGAAATAAATGTTTTTGATGTAATGAAAAATGCGGTGGGCCATGATGAGTCGTGCATGTTTGTGGATGAGTTGGATGATGTGGATGATTGTGTGCATGAGATTTCATGGCATGAGAGAGATTGTGAGGAGTTAGAGTCATTGGTTTCAATGGGCGGTGAGAAACATAGGGATAATGCGGATGCTCAACTGATGGCTGTGGATAAGGCCGACGAGCACCATCCTAGTGATGGCCCGTTTCACCCCCTAGGCCACTTCAATGAGAAGTTGGCGTCCTCTATTGTGATTCCCCCGGTCCTTGAGTTGAAAACTCTCCCTTCAAATTTAAAATATGCATTTTTAGGAGAGGGAGAGACTTTACCTGTCATAATTGCATCTGATTTGTCCACGGAACAAGAGGCCCAATTGATTGCTGTTTTGTGTGAGTATAAAGAGGCCATTGGGTATTAGTCCATTGAGGACATTAAAAAAAAAGAGGCCATTGGGTGGACATTAAAGGACATTAAGGGAATTAGTCCCTCGATGTGCATGCATAGAATTCATCTCTTGGATGGTGCTAAACCGTCTAGGGAGAGACAAAGGAGGCTGAATCCTCACATGGAGGAAGCCGTGAGAAAAGAGATTCTTAAGTTGTTAGATGCGGGTATCATTTACCCGGTGGCTGAGAGTGAGTGGGTAAGCCCGGTACAAGTTGTACCAAAAAGATCGGGCATTACCGTTGTTCAAAATGAAAAAAGTGAGGATGTGCCAATGAGGGAAGTGACCGGTCTTAGGATGTGTATTGACTTGAGAAAATTAAATGCTGCAACTAAGAAAGATCACTTTCCCTTGCCTTTTATTGATCAGATGTTAGAGAGGTTGGCCGGTCATTCTTACTATTGTTTTCTGGATGGTTTTTCGGGGTATAATCAGATTGCCATAGCCCCTGAAGATCAGTCCAAAACCACCTTCACATGTCCTTTTGGCACATATGCATTTAGGAGGATGCCTTTTGGGCTTTGCAATGCACCTGCGACTTTTCAAAGGTGTATGACCTCCATTTTTTCTGATATGATTGAGAGGTGTGTTGAGGTTTTCATGGATGATTTTTTTGTTGTGGGGGATAGTTTTGAGGGCTGTTTGAAGAATTTGGCATCTGTTTTGAAAAGGTGTTGTGAAACCAACTTGACTTTGAGTTGGGAAAAGTGTCATTTTCTTGTAAAACATGGTATTGTGTTGGGGCACATTGTGTCAAGTAAGGGGATCGAGGTTGATCGAGCAAAAATTGATGTGATTGCTAAATTACCTCCCCCGAATTCGATCAAGGGTGTGCGAAGTTTCCTTGGGCACGCGGGTTTCTATAGGCATTTTATAAAATATTTTTCAAAAATTTGTAAGCCTTTATGTAATCTGCTTGCCAAGGATACGG
This sequence comes from Adenophora triphylla var. japonica, assembly GCA_022495995.1. Taxonomy (NCBI): domain Eukaryota; kingdom Viridiplantae; phylum Streptophyta; class Magnoliopsida; order Asterales; family Campanulaceae; genus Adenophora; species Adenophora triphylla. The sequence continues at coordinate 282,500 of JAFEMH010002812.1, read as the reverse complement.
AGTTCATTTTTGATCAAGAGTGTGTTAATGCTTTCAATTTGCTTAAAGAAAAGTTGACTTGTGCTCCCATTCTCTCCAGTCCCAATTGGTCTCACCCTTTTGAGATCATGTGTGATGCCTCGAACTTTGCTATTGGGGCTGTTTTGGGACAAAGAATTGATAAATTGCCTTCCGTTATCCATTATGCAAGTAGAACACTTAATGATGCACAACTGAATTACACCACTCTTGAAAAAGAATTTTTTTTTACATTGTGTTTGCTTTGGAAAAATTTCGTTCTTACTTGCTTGGGTCGAAGGTAATTATCTATTCGATCATCTTTCTTTGTGAGACATTTGATGAATAAGAAGGATGCTAAGCCTCGGTTGTTGAGGTGGATGTTATTGTTGCAAGAGTTTGATGTAGAGATCCGGGATAAAAAGGGAACTTAAAATGTGGTGGCGGATCATTTATCAAGGCTTGAGGACTATTCGTACCTTAATGGTGAAGAGAGTGTGATTCCGGTTAATGAAAATTTTCCGGATGAACAACTTCTTGCTTTACATGTCCAAGAGCCTTGGTATGCCGATTTTGTCAATTATTTGGTGTCTAGTATGTTTCCGCCAGATTTCACATCCGAGCAAAAACGTAAGTTTAAATCTGATGTGAACCAATATGTTTGGGATGATCCTTATTTGTGGAAAAGGTGTTCGGATGGTTTGTTGAGGCGATGTGTGCCGGAACATGAGCAAGAGAGTGTGTTAAGGTTTTGTCACGAATTACAATGTGGTGGGCATTTTAGTGGTCAAAAGACTGCTAGAAAGATTTTTCAAGCCGGTTTTTATTGGCCCACCATATTCAAAGATGCTCATGTGTTTTGTAAAAAGTGCGATAGATGCCAAAGAACTGGTGGCATAGGAAAGAGAGGTGAGATGCCCTTGCAAAATAATTTGATAGTTGACATATTTGATGTGTGGGGCATTGATTTCATGGGCCCTTTTCCCCCGTCCCATGGTTTTCTTTACATTTTGGTGGCTGTTGATTATGTGTCCAAGTGGGTGGAGGCTATTGCCACCCGTACTAATGAGGCTAATGTGGTTTCCAAGTTTGTTGTTGAGAATATTTTTAGCAGGTATGGAGTACCAAGGGCCATAATCACCGATCAAGGGACACACTTCACCAACAGAATGTTCAATTCGGTGTTGAAAAGGTATGGGGTTGTGCACAAATTAGCTACAGCTTATCATCCCCAAACCTCGGGACAGGTGGAGGTGAGTAATAGGCAAATCAAAGGGGTTCTTGAGAAAACGGTGCGTCCCAATAGAAAGGATTGGGCATTGAAGTTGGGTGATGCATTGTGGGCGTATAGAACGGCATACAAAACCCCTATTGGTATGAGCCCTTACCGGATTGTGTATGGTAAGGATTGTCATCTTCCGGTGGAATTACAACACAAGGCATTTTGGGCGGTGAAAGAGTTGAACATGGACATGGGCTTAGCGGGTGAGAAGAGGTTATTGGCCCTTGATGAGCTTGAGGAGTTGAGACAAGAGTCGTATGAGAATGCCAAGCTTTACAAGGAGAGAACCAAACGATATCATGACAAGAACTTACGGCCTAAAAATCTGAGGCCGGGAATTAAGGTTCTCTTGTTCAACTCTCGATTGAAGTTATTTCCGGGTAAGTTACGCTCCAAATGGTCGGGACCGTTTGAATTAGTGAAGATATTCCCACATGGGGCGGTGGAGCTCAAAGATTTACACAATGGTACTACATTTAAAGTGAATGGGCATCGTGTGAAGCCTTACTATGAAGGTATGGCTATGGTGGATAACATAGATGTGATTGAGTTGGGGGAGCCGGATATCATTGATTAATCTCTCCAAGTCAAGAAGTCGAGCTTACCGACATAAAACAAAGCGCTGATTGGGAGGCAACCCAATGTAGGTAACATTTATTGCTTTTGGTATTTTCGTTTCGGTCATTTTTCATCTTTGCATTTTGAATGTGTTGTGGGTTTAGTGGTTCATGCCATGAGGACATAGCATTGTTTAAAGTGTGGGGGTGGAGGTATATATAAAAAAAATCATTACTTTTGGGTGTTTTTAGCTTTTACTTTGTGAACGTGTCGAACTACGGTGACCTGAGCCTATTCTTGTGGGTAGTCCGCCCATATTAATGGGGACGTAGGCAACGAAAGTGCGGTAAAAAATTTTGAGTCAATTTTAGTGTATAAATAGATATTATGCTTTGGGTGTGTTTTGTGGTGATGTGCAGGCAAGAAGTCAGCCAAAAATGTTACTGCTGATGTGGGCGACCGCCCAGGAGGTGTTGGGCGACCGCCCATTATGATTTGAAAATTTTGTGGAACCTACTGTGGTGATGGGCGACCGCCCATGTTTTAAATCATAAAGACCAATGTTTCTGGACGTGTGTGCGACCACCCAGGGGGCATGTGGGCGACCGCCCACGTAAAAATTCTGGCGTTCTAAATGTTAACCCTAAGCCGCCTCCCCCTTTCTCTCTCCACAAATTCAAAACACCTTCACCTTCTCTCCCTTTCTCTCTCTTAAATTCCGGCCCTTTTACTCTCTCTCTAAAAATTGCCTCTTCAAACACCCAAATCCACCACCCAAAACCCCTATTTGCTTACTAAATCACCTTCCCCCACCATAACTAACTCCCTACACCCTAAATCTAAACCCACATCACCATTGTTGCAACAAGAAGCTTGAGAGTTTGGCAAGGTTGCAAGAGTAGATTGTAAAGCTCAAAATTGAGAAATTTGGAGTGTACATCAGTGTGCAAGGTGTGAATTTTCTTGTTCCGGTCATCTTCTAAAATTCCGACGAAGATCCGGCCATCTCCGGTGACTATTCCGGCGAATATTCCGGCGAGCAAGTAAGGGTTTCTCCTTTTCCTTTAGTGCCTTCTTTGTGCGAGTTTTTGTGGATTTTGAAACAAAATGCCAAGGCAAAGAAATCCCCCCGTCCCAGAAGTTGCCTTTGATGCAACTAGATTTGTGGGTAGCAAGGCACAAGCGTTTTTTGATAAACATGAGAATAAGGCTTTTGCTATTGAGAATGAGTTTAAATATGAGGAGCTTGAGTTGGATGACATTTTTCAACGGTATGGGTGGGGAAATTTAGCAAAGCGACCAGAAAATAAAGGGTCGGCATTATTGGTGAGGGAGTTTTATGCAAATGCATTTGAAGCAGGGAGTGTGAGGAAGAGTGCAATTGTGAGAGGCAACAATGTGTGGTATTCCGGTGATGATATTAACAGATATTATGGAATGGTGTCTCCCGGGCGTGAGAATAGTGCTTGTGCCTACTATTCTAGTGCTAAGATTATGGAAGGAAACGTGGCGGGTAATCTTGATAGGTTAGCCCCATATTTTGTAGACATTGATTTGACCTTGTTGAGGAATGGTAATGTGATGAAGGCACGGAATTTGAATTTTAGGATGCGGGCTTTGCATCGGTTCATCTGTGAGCGCATTATGCCCACATCTCATTATGGGGATGTACATTGGAGAAGAGCCCTGTTGATGAATATTGTGTTATCCGGGCAGAATTTCAACACCGGATTGACAATGTCTCTGGAGATAGTAAACACTTACAAGAGTATGGGGAGGTGTAATTTTAATTTTCCATTGTTGATTTCTGGACTAATTGAGCGAGCGGGGGTCAATTTTTCCCGTCTTCGGATTGTGAGGGACCTTACTTCATCTGGGACTACTGTGAGCAACAAGACGCTCACAAACAAAGGACACACATTGCAGCCAGGTGAAGGATCTTCGAGAGGGAGTAGAGAGAGAATTGTTGATGAGGAGATGGAGGAGCAGGAGTTCACCCCCACAGAGGCCGCATATTACATGGCGGGCCACATGGATGCTTTGGCTGGAGACATTAGGGAGCTGCGAGGCCAGTTTGATGGTTTTGGTCAGAGACTGACTAGCATGGAGGAGAGTCAGAGGCAGATTCAGTCGCAGATTACGGAGGACCTTTATGCCTCTAGTATGTGGAGGCAGCGCATGGAGGATGAGCAGATGGCCATCTTTCATGATATTCGGGACAGACTTCCACCACCTCCGTCGCCACAGCACATTCCATACCACCCCCCGCAGTATCGGGACCCACAGCAGATGAGGGGGTGGTCATCTTGGGATGAGCAGCAGCAGCAGAACCCTGACACGAGCGGGAGTAGCTCGTTTGGTCCTTGGGACCATTTCTATCGCTGAGTTGTGGTTGGAGGTACCCCTAACCCTTTGTGCTTTTGTACTTTTTGTTCCTTTCATTAGGGACAATGAAAGTTTTTAGTTTGGGGGTGGGGTATCATTGTTTGTGTTATGCTAGTATTAGGATTTTCAGTTTTTATTCATAGTTTTAGTAAAAAAAAAAAAAAAATTAAAAAATTAAAAAAATTTTGTTCTCTTTATTTTGGGATGAGTTGGCCAAAGTCCGTGATGATTGAGTGTTGTTTGTTAATCACCGGTGTTGTCTTGGATGCGGGGATTAGGGTTACATTGAAGCAATAAACTATGATTGCACCACCTCTCGCTTCCATTTATCATTGGTCATTGTTGTCACTCTAGGTGCCCTTTATGGGATCACTTGTGCATTCTCGGGGTCCCTAGAACATTGTTTGCATGATTGTCAATAACACGTCAATAGGCTATTTTGATATATATGGCTCATTTCTTTCAACCCTTTTGTATGCCTTGGACTTTCGAACTCAGTAAATAAAATTTACCACTAGAACCCCTTTTGAGCTGTTAATAAGAATGAAACACGAGACCGTCATTCGCCTTCAGTTGATGCCTCTTTCCCTATCTTTTTCACTTAGTGCTAGGATGTCGTACCTTTATTGGAAAGTGAACTAAGGAATGATTGGGATTATGGGTTGAACTTGGGAGATTGTAATGGAATGTACAAATTGTGGTCAAAGTGCGAAAATATAAAGGGGTGTGAAACGCAATGAAGAGGGGCAGTAAAAAAAATGAAATAAAAATGTTTATATTTGCCCCTCCATTGTGTCAAAAGTTGAAAATTAGACAAGGCCACAGAAAGCAAGGAATTGTGCTCAACCCCATGTTTATTAATGTATGAAAAGTTTTAGTTTGGGGGTTGGCACAATGGGAAGTAAAGGGTGAGCGGAGTGAATCATGGTAGTGAGGTCGTACAAGTAAAAAGAAGGCTTCTTAGTTTCACTTTCCCAGTGTTCTAAAAATCGGCCTAGGCGGCCGCCTAGGCGGCGCCTAGGCGCTAGGCGGCGGCCGGGCGCCGCGACTTTAGGCTAGGCGGGGCAATTAGGCGCTAGGCGGGCTAGGCGGGTCTAGGCGGGGCTAGGCGGGCTAGGCGGTCTAGGCGGCTGGGCGGGCTGGGCGAGATTAGGCGGGACTAGGCGGGGCTAGGCGGGATTGGGCGGTCTAGGCGGTCAAAGAGTTGGCGTTCGAGTTTTTAGATGCGTTCGACCGTAACGGGTGTAACTTTTGATTTCAGAGGAGTTACGGGATGCACAGCATATCAAAACGACCGTCTTTTCGAGAGGAACAAAAGTCACAGGGCTATGCCCCATGAGCGGCCCATAAATAGGCCAAAAAACGCTTCTAAGGGCCTCAAACGGCCTTCTGAAGTTTTTATCCGTCTTCTAATGTTATGGTTCAATGACCGAAATGCCCTGACCCATAGTTGAGTTGTTCAAGATTTATATATTTATCCTCTTGAATTTGTCACTATGGATAAAAACTATGGAATATATATAAAAATATGTGTAAATTCGCGGCCCCGCCTAGGCCCCGCCTCGGCCCCGCCTAGGCGCTCTAGGCGCTAGGCCCGGCCTCGCCGCCTAGGCGCCGCCTAGCGATTTTTAGAACCTTGCACTTTCCTATTTCGTATGTCCTTACCTTCGTTTGTAACCGTGAACCTAGCCATGCGATCCTTCGCACAAATAACACTTAAAGCCATATTTTTTTATTCATTATAAATTAGCCGGGTTGACGATCGTGTAAACATGCATATGAGTGTCCCTTTTTGATCATTTTTGATACATGTTATATTAGAGCATCATTTAGTGAATCCATAAACAATCCTAGAGTGTGACAATGAGCTACCATACATCACTTCATCATTCAGGCTGCGGTGGAAAATTGTGGGTTTTTGCTTTAATGTAACTTTAATTCAATGTCCATGATAGCACATTTGTGATTGTTTGGTGTAAGGATCTGAGACTTGTTTGGCCAACAAAACTCCCATGGTGAATGGAACATCCCAAAAATATTTTTTTAGTTGTTTAGTTGTTTAGTTAATTTTTGTTGTTTAGTTTAGTTTCATATTTGGTGTTTACTCGGGGACGAGCAAAAGGTTAGTTTGGGGGTATTTGATGGATGTGTTTTTACACACCCATTTCATATACTTTCTCACTTACTTGGAGTTTGATTTCCCGGGTTTTGTTGTGTTTTAACCAATATTTTGGAGTTTTGATTAAGAACTGGGCTAAATGCGGGAAAGTGTGAAATACAAACAAATTATGGCGAAATTTTGACTCGCAAGGACTTTGGAGAAAGTCAGAATGCTGGAGGAACCTCTGTTGTGCTGGGCGACCGCCCAGTTTTATATGGGCGACCGCCCAGGTTGAAGCCCCAAAGCATTGAAAGGTCTGTTAAGGTGGGCGACCGCCCAGGAATAGGTGGGCGACCGCCCAAGCTGAAGAATTCCCAAGCGTTGAAGGCTCTGTGCACATGGGCGACCGCCCAAGGACCAGGTGGGCGACCGCCCAAGTTGATGGAAGACTGAAGACAAAACCACTGTACACATGGGCGACCGCCCAGGGCAAGGTGGGCGACCGCCTATGCCCCCGTTTTCAGAAATTCAGTTTCCTATTTTATGGAGGATTTCATGCTCCTTTCCAAAAGTGGCCCCCTTTCTTCCCCAGTTTAAATAGAATTGCTGGAGACAATATTTTTTTATGCTTTATTGTCCATTGTAAGTTGAAGGCTAGAAGATTGAAGGATTGTTTGTGCTTCAATCATTGGTCCAGGTTTATGCTTTTTCTTTCAATTTGTGTAATCTCTAGTTGGAACATGAGTAGCTAATTTTCTATTTCATGGATTGGGTATAAACGGTGTCAAAGTTTTATGCTAAATATTTAATTTCAATTTTAATTAATTTCTTGTTCCACAAAGTTGTTCTTCATCTTATTTAGGGTTTTTATTGGATCATTAACGTGAGCAATAATTACCGGATTAAACTTTGTGGATTAAATCCAATCGGTTACGTAATTGTATCGAGAAGGTTTAGGTTCATGTATTCCTTGGATTTTTAATGCAATCTTGAATTATTGGGTGACGTAATTGAAACCCTAGTAATTGAGATTAGAAGAGTTGCAAATCGCACACCAAACCGTCCCAACTCTTGCATTAGTGAATGAACCCTTGAAATTGATTAAATACTATTTTATGAATAGCATATTCCTGCGACACTGTGAAATCCCAATCCGTGAATTCTTTTTAATCTGGTAAATTCCTTTGATTTTTGCTTCCGTGCTTTATTTAATTGCTTCTTTACGTGTTTAATTGCTTTTCGTCATTAGGTATAAATTAAATCAATTAAAAATCAAAACCCCCCCTCTTTGTTACTTTTAGCATTAATTAAATCTACTTGTTAAAATCAACGAGTCTCTGTGGCTCGACCCCTGCTCGTGCATATTGCTACACCGGTAGTGAGTACACTTGCTCGATAATTTATTACATAGTGGATTTTTGTCCATCATGTTTGCACGGTATAATTGTCCAAAACACTGTTTTTATTTATAGAGACCCACGATTGTGTAGATTTACTCGCGAGAGAGTTGTAGATTTGCTCGCCGAACTTGAAGATCTATTCATAGGCGTTGTACATCGGTCAGAGAAGAAAAAAGGTAGAAGGTCACCGTCAAAGTCCGTGGCCTTCATCGAAACAGTGAGAGGAGAGAGAGAGGTAGATGGTGATTTGCCGAAGAGTTGGCCGGAAGAAATAGTATGGCCGATGATGGTAGAGTTTGAAGTGTGTGTGTGTTTGTACTTTGTAGAGAGAAAGAGAGATTGTGTGTGTGTGTTTTTCTAGAGAGAGAGAAAGTTGAGATAAAATGAAGTTGAGGCCAGGGGAGGGAGGAACCTGGGTTAAGCTTTTCATAGGAGGGCATTTACGGTATTTTGAAGTTACATTAAAGCTGGAATTAGACATGTCCAAATAGAACCGAAAATCGACGGAATCGGCGGGTAGAATCGGAACTGGAAATCGGTGAGAATCGAGAATCGAACGTAACCGGGAACCGGATTGAAACGGTTCGAATACGAATCCACCATATTGGAAATCGAGGAACCGGCGAAACCGGGATCCGGCGGTTCCGAAACCGGGAATCGAAATCGAAAACCGGCAATTGATCAAGGTAAGTTAAATGCAATATTTATCATTTATTTAGTATTTATACTTGTAGTGTAGTGTTGTTTTATTTAAATTAGACTAGAATTTAGATAAATGTTGTAATATAGACTATAGAGGATAGGCTCCTTTTGTCTACCCTTGAATTATAAAAGGGAAAGACTTGGTTGTCCCCTTCATTGTAATATTTTCAATTATATTAATAAAATTATAAGGGTGCCGCCCCTTTTTTTTCCTAAAAATATTGTTAGAATTTTTATTCTATTTTTAATAATATACTAACCAAATTTTATCCACTTCTCATTCTTTCCAAAAACATACTCCCCAAGTGAAAAAAAAAACAGATTAGTTAGCGTCTTTGCTGTCTTAAGAGGTTTGGATGTAAAAAAAAGTTAGATGGTGATGGAGCCGGTGAAACCGTTGGAACCGGAACCGGCGGATAGAACCGGGAAACAGATTAATATGGTTCGAATACGGTTTCGGCTATTTGAAAACCGGGAACCGGCGACTCCGAAACTGGGAACCGGGAACCGAAATCGAAATCGGAATCGTTTGGACATGTCTAACTGGAATATAAAGCAACCGGTTTATTTGGAATAAATCTGAATGAACCATTTATATTTATATTTATATGAGATATAGAATATCCATTTAGGCTCCGTTTGTTTCGGGAAAAATAACTTCCGGAAAATGATTTCCTGGAAAATGTTTTCCGAAAAAGGAAAACGTTTTCCGAAAATGTGGAAAACGTTTTCCGGAAAATAAGGAAGATGTTTTCCTGGAAAACAACTTCCTTAGGAAAATGGGGAAAACTTTTTCCGAAAAATGAAGATGTTTTTCGGAAAATTATTATTATTATTATTATTATTATTATTATTATTATTATTATTATTATTATTATTATTATTATTATTATTATCATTATTATTATTATTATTATTATTATTATTATTATTATTATTATTATTACTATTATTTTATTATTATTTTATTATTATTTTATTATTATTATTATTATTAATATTTTATTATTATTTTATTTTTATTATTATTATTTTTTTTATTATTATTATTTTTATTATTATTATTTTTTTTATTATTATTATTTTTATTATTATTATTATTATTATTATTATTATTATTATTATTATTATTATTTTATTTATTATTATTTTTTTATTATTATTATTATTAATATTATTATTATTTTATTATTATTTTTTTATTATTTTATTATTTTTTATTATTTTTTAATTATTTTTTATTTTTATTTTTATTATTACTAGTTCATTATTATTATTATTATTATTATTATTATTATTATTATTATTATTATTATTATTATTATTATTATTATTATTATTATTATTATTATTATTATTAAAATATTATCCATCCACTTTTTTTAAACCATTTTCCGGAAAACAACTTCCTTAGGAAAAATTCGGAAAACGTTTTCCTTAGAAACGGCGGAAAATGTTTTCCGAAAACCATTTTCTCCATTTTTCGGAAAACTACCAAACACCGGAAAATGAGGAAAACGTTTTTCGGAAAACAAACATGTTTCGGGGAAAATGGGGAAAACGTTTTCCGAAAAATTACCAAACACCGGAAAAGGGGAAAACGTTTTTCGGAAAACGTTTTCTTCCCATTTTCCTGAAAACAAACGGGGCCTTAATCTTAGACCCCGTTTGTTTTCAGGAAAATGGGAGGAAAACGTTTTCCCCATTTTCCAGTGTTTGGTAATTTTTCGGAAAACGTTTTTCCCATTTTCCCCGAAACATGTTTGTTTTCCGGAAAACGTTTCCCCCATTTTCCGGTGTTTGGTAGTTTTCCGAAAAATGAAGAAAATGATTTTCGAAAAACATTTTCCGCCGTTTCTAAGGAAAACGTTTTCCGAATTTTTCCTAAGGAAGTTGTTTTCCGGAAAATGGTGTAAAAAAGTGGATGGATAATATTTTAATAATAATAATAATATTAATAATAATAATAATAAAGAAATAATAAAAAATAATAATAAAATAAAAAATAATAATAAAAAAAAAATAATAATAATAATAAAATAATTATAAAATAATAATAATAATAATAATAATAATAATAATAAAATAATAATAAAATAATAATAAAATAATAATAATAATAATAATAATGAAAAAAATAAATAATAATAATAATAATAATAATAAAATAATAATAAAAAATAATAAAAAAAATAATAAAATAATAAAATAATAATAATAATAATAATAAAATAATAATAAAATAATAATAAAATAATAGTAATAATAATAATAATAATAATAATAATAATAATAATTTTCCGAAAAACATCTTCATTTTTCGGAAAACGTTTTCCCCATTATCCTAAGGAAGTTGTTTTCCAGGAAAACATTTTCCTTATTTTCCGGAAAACGTTTTCCATATTTTCAAAAAACGTTTTCCTTTTTCGAAAAACATTTTCCAGGAAATCATTTTTCGGAAGTTATTTTTTCCGAAACAAACAGAGCCTAAGGCTCCGTTTGTTTCGAGGAAAATGACTTTCGAAAAATGAATTCCTGGAAAATGTTTTTCGGAAAAGGAAAACGTGTTCCGGAAAAATGAAAATGTTTTCCAGAAAATGATTTTCGAAAAATGATTTCCTGAAAAATGTTTTCCGAGAAAGGAAAACGTTTTCCGAAAAAACGAAAGATGTTTTCCGGAATATTATTATTATTATTATTATTGTTATTATATTATTATTATTATTATTATTATTATTATTATTATTATTATTATTATTATTATTATTATTATTATTATTATTATTATTATTATTATTATTATTATATTGTTATTATTATTATTTTATTAATTTATTATTATTTTATTATTATTATTATTATTACTTCTTCCGTCCCACTTCAAGGTTCCACCTTTTCTTTTTGGGCCGTCCCATTTCAATGTTCCCTTCCTTAAATGGAAATTTTTTCATATATTTATACCATTATCATCTCCATATATTTACAAAAAAACCATTCATTATACCCTTATAAACTTAACATATTTACAAAAAAACCAATCATTAACTTACTATTCATCCCACTCATTCTCTCTCCTATTAAATATTTTTAACTTTTACATTCTCTCTCCTATTCCCTACCACACATTTAACTTTTACATTCTCTCTCCTCAAATTTTCTATCCACTTTAAAAAAATTTCTTAAAAAACGTGAAATCCACACCAAGAAACCTTGGTGTGGGACGGAGGGAGTATTATTATTTTATTTTATTATTTTATTTTATTTTTTTATTTTATTTTTATTATTTTATTATTATTATTTTATTATTATTATTTGATTATTATTATTTATTATTATTATTTCATTTTTATTATTTTATTATTATTTTATTATTTTATTATTATTTTATTATTATTATTATTATTATTATTATTTTATTATTATTGTTATTTTATTATCATTATTTTATTATTATTATTTTATTACTATTATTATTATTATTTTATTATTATATTATTATTATTATTATTATTTTATTTTTATTATTTTATTTATTATTATTTTTATTTTTTTTTTATTTATTATTATTTTATTATTATTATTATTATTATTATTATTATTATTATTATTATTATTATTATTATTATTATTATTATTATTATTATTATTATTATTATTATTATTATTATTATTATTATTATTATTATTATTATTATCCATCCACTTTTTTTACACCATTTTTCGGAAAACAACTTCCTTAGGAAAAATTCAGAAAATAATTTCCTTAAAAAGGGCGGAAAACGTTTTCCCCTCATTTTGCCCGAAACAAACGGGCCTAAATTTTGGCGAATAAACGACTCTTATTTGAAATTAATTTCACTTTTTTCCAATTCGTTTCTATTTCAAGAAAGCACCTCATTTCTTGGTGTCAAAATAGAATCTGGGGTATAAAAATGGATGATCTATTCTCTTTTCTCGTTTTTCCAAAAGGTCTTGGAGATTGTGTAATGCTTACTCTCAAATTTTTCGTTTATACAATAGTAATCTTCTTTGTTTTTCTTTTCATCTTTGAATTTCTCTCTAATGACCCAGGCCGTAATTCTGGACGTGAAGACTAAAGATTGATAATAAGGTTAGGGCTGGAAGCCCAATAATGATACCTCCTGTTGTCAATAATAATCTACACAACCAAACAATTCTTTCCGATGTTTTTTTTTTTTTAAGGAATGCTACTAACATGCATCTTAAAACGTCATAATCAATAATTTCAATATCACAAAATTGATTCCAACCGCTATAACTAACATTTAACTCAGTTAGTTGCTGCGCTTCTATAAATGAAATTAAAAAGCATGTAAAAAGTGTGGTACACATTGTAAAAAATGTACTCCCTCCATCCCACATCAAGGTTTCACCTTGAGGTGGACACGCTTTTTAAATAATTTAATTACAGTGGATATAAAATTTAAGGAGAGAGAATGTAAAAGTTAAATGTGTGGTAGGAAATAAAAGAGAGAATGTAAACGTTAAAAATATTTAATAGGAGAGAGAATGAGTGGGAGGAATAGTAAGTTAATATATAGAATGTGTGGCAGGGAATAGGAGAGATAATGATTTTTTTATAAATATATGGAGATGATAAGGGTATAAATATATGAAAAACTTTCCATTTAAGGAAGGGAGCCTTGGGGTGGGACGGTCCAAAAAGGAAAGGTGGAACCTTAAGGTGAGACGGAGGGAGTATTATACTCCCTCTGTCTCTAAATGATTGTCCCATTTGACTTTTCAAACATTTTAATTTAGTGATTTTAAAGCTATAATTTTGGTTATTTTTACGAACGCTTTGAAAATTATTGATAATATACACCGCCGTTATGTAATACTCCGTCCCTAAATATTACAAGTTTTGAAAATTCAGTGATTTTGAAGCTTTAATTTTGAAAATGAGACTAATTTTTTGGGACAAAGGAAAAGGGAAAATGGGACAAACATTTAAGGACGGAGGGAGTACAATGTAAGAAAAAAAGAATTTTCACATTCTTAGTATAAATTTTATATGGAGTACTAAATATTTTACATCGCGTTTTAGTATAAAATGCATTTTATACTTGTTCAAAATATTTTATATTGGTACCTAAGTGGCTTTGTCCCAATGGTATCTTGGGTGACTTCTCGAAGGGGAGGTCACCGGTTCGATTTCCCCCAAGGGGAATCAATGTGGTTTAATTCCTATCTTGGGTTTCAGGGTCCTTAGGAGTCCCCGGGCACATCCATTCAGTTAAGGAAGCAGCATTGCTGGGTTTGCAACCTCAGTGTGGGGAGTTCAACTACCGCGTTGTAGGAGGGCTCCCTTGGGGCAGGAGTATAAGGGGTGCTGCCACCCTGGCTGCATTGGGCACATCCGCGATTTACATCCGCCAGCACATTGCGAAAATGCAGGTGCACAGTGGTCCAGGATTGATCCGACGAAGCTGGGAAACCCGGGTAATCAAAAAAAAAAATTATATTGGTAGTAGATTTTTCACACCTAGTTGTTTGGTTTGGATATAGCAATTCCGCATCCATCAGTAACCTATCCCAATCTTAATTTTCTCATTAAAAAATTAAATAAAAAACCAACTACTCTAAGCAATGATTTTCAATTCATATATACTAGCAATGCTGAGATACAAAATATTTATAAAATTATATTCACAAAATTTTAATTGACAATTATTGATTAATTTTAAAATTAATAATACATAGATCCACAATTTAAAAATCTACTATACATAATATACATAATAGCAAAAGTTTTTCAAGCTTCTAGAAAACTCCAAGTGGCACAATATCATTGACCAATCTTTCCATCATCCACCAATCACAATCATTCATTTGAAATTCAATTAGTAACTTTTAAAATTTATAGGGATTGATTACGTGATTCGTCAATTATACGCGTAATAATCTGTAACTTTGACAAAATTACGACGTACGTGATTAACTTATTTCAATTTTTTGAAATCATCATGTTTAAATTCAATCTACCATATATTCTTTGAATATTTTGAAATTATCCCATTTTAATTCAAACTACCATACTCCCTCCGTCCCATAGAACTTTACTCCTTTACTGTTGAAAACGAAAAATAAGAAATAATGTTATTAAAGTAGGTGTTGTGAGTGGGAGGAGAGAGAATGAGTGGAGAGAATAGTAAATTTGAAAAGTGTTGTGAGTGTGACAAGTGGGTCCCATGAATAAAGAAGTATTAAAAAATTTCCTTTTTAGAAAAGTGGGACTTCAAAGTGGGATGCCCAAAATAGTAAAATGGGTAATGTTTTATGGGACAGAGGGAGTATATACTAAAGCCCACAACAATAATCAATATATATTTATATATATATATATATATATATATATATATATATATATATATATATATATATATATATATATATATAAACTGAGATTTGATCATAAACAGACCCAAAATTATCTAGAATCCTCCATTAACAACATGCGCACCGGAAGAAGAAGAAGATCTCATCGGTCACCTCTGCCTCCTATCTCCGGTTAGTGTGTGTATTTCTATGTGTTTATACAACTGTTTTTATTTTTTGCTTTTGATTCATCCTGACTAATCTACTGCCAAAAGGGTAACTGTAACCCTAAATTTATGAAATAATTTATTCCCTCAATTGTGAAATAAATATGAATTATTCAACAAATTCATATTTCAGACTAGAACTAAACACCAACTCTAATATAATAATATAATATGTTGCATAAAAACCTTATAAACAAATAAATCGAGTGCACCAAACTATTAATTATTCTGATAGGCTAACAACAATATTACAAGAAAATTATCTCTAAATAATAATAGAAAATAACTTACAAAAAGTAGTATCTTAATTCCATTTAGACTTTCTTATGCATTCACCTTGATCTCCGCAAAATTGGAAAATTTGCACTAGGTTTGAATATAAGTGGTATTCCAGTGATTAGGTTAAATTATACTCCCTCCGTTCCATAAAGATGTTCCTATTTGACTATTCGAGCATTTTAGTGGTATATTTTTCTTTCAATCATTATTCTTAATGAAAGTAAGAATTACCTTAATAAAGTAGAATTTCGCTTGTGGCAAATGACTATTCAAACATTTTAGTGGTATAGTTTGAGAGGTTTAGTTATTTTTGAATTTGGAAATGAAAGTTTCTTTTTGGAACAAACAAAAGTAGAAAATGGAAACATCTTATGGGACAGAGGGAGTATTATCTTGTAGCGAGTGGACCTATACAATGTACACCACTAAGTGCACCCGTTGAAATGTGATAGTATTAACATCAACAGCATATATGCCTTGATGTAAAGGAACCCAATACTAACTTGAGCATATGCAAAGTTGCAAATAAATTTGGCTTGTGTGATGAACTTGCATTCAAAATCTTTCGATTTAGTGTATATTAAGTGATTTTATACAATAAATTAGTTAAAATGAAAATGGATTGAAGCACAAATAATTTTTTTTTATTTTACTATAAAAATATAAATTAAACGTTCAATTAATGCTAACTATTACATTAATTTAATTAATTTTACTATGCCCCGTCGAGTATCGACTAGGCATATTGCTAATTTTTACTGTTCCTTTTGCTGATTTGTGAACATTGTTCTGTTATGTATAATACTACCTCCGTCCTAAAATGAATGTCCAAAAAATTTCAATTAGAAAGTGACATGATGATAGAGCTAATTTTTGAACTTTAAAGCGTAGCTCACCCAACTAAGCCTATTTTCAGTTAGATATGTGAATAAGAAAATTATACTTTTTTTTTATCTAACAGCAGCAATGGTATGATTTTGTTATCGTTATTGTTTCCTTAGTATTCTAATCAATGGTATAAATTACTAATTTTCTGTATTCCTGAGTTTATCGTATAAAAAATATATGTTTTTTTTAATTGGCTAAAGCAAGTTAGAGAAAGCTAAGGGCAGGATTGTAAAATTATTGTTTGACATTTGAAATTAAAATTTAATCAAATATCTAAAATGAATCGAAATCCACAGATTGAAAGGAAAGTGCATAATTTAAGGAAATGATATTAGACTAAAAAGTTAAGTACAAATTCAAAATTTAGGTTGAAAGAAAAGTGTATCATTTAAGAAAAGCATATTAGACTAAAATAAAATAAGTAATTAATGATTCTATTTCATTTAGACTTTAGAATTGATATGCAAGTAATACTTAGCTTAGAGAATGATTGTAAAATATTTTTTTTTAAAAGATTGTAAAATAATTTTAAATTTGAAATTAGAATTATTTACATATATATTATTTAATAAAATTAATTTACTACTAATTGTCATCTGAATTAAATAATAATTTAAAATTATTTGAATTTAAAATTCTATCTCATTTAAACTTAAGAATTGATCAGTTTAATCTAGAGATCTTATCTATAAATAAAATATTAATCTTTAAGCCCTTCGGTGTATTTTCTTTTGTTATTCGTTCCTATTTTTTCTGCTGAGAGTTTTCCTATTCCCGACCAAGTTCTCCGGTGAGTGTTTTACTACCATGTTTCTTTTTGGCGTCCAAGTTCAGAGGTATTTCTAAAATTTTTGTTTACTTTGTTGGTGTTGTATATTCTTAATAATATATAATTATTCCGTCCCAAAATAACCTTCTCTCCAACAAAATGAATGTCTAAAAAAACTTAAAAAATTTGCTCTTGTGATGAAAAGCAAATTTAAATTTTTTTGAAATATTATTTTGAAACAGAGTGAGTACATATTTCCTTTCCTAAGTGATACTACACACTCTCCAGTCATAGTCATATTGACGAAACTCAATCTTTTAATACATTTTATTTAATATTTAAGATTTAATGGCACTTTGTCACGATAATTTATTTATTGAGAAGAGAGAAAAACTATTATCATTAAGCATATAAATTAATGAGGGCGAGAATTCTTTTATTTCACTAAGATTCCAATATTTTTTTATAATAGTATATACTTCATCCAACTCATAGTAAAGGCTACTAATTGAATACACGAGAATTAAAAATATATAATTATATATCTATATATATATAGTGGAGCAGATGTTGTGAATATGAAAACTAAAGTAAGAAAAAGACTAGTGGAGTAGGAAATAAAAAATAAATTTTTGTTGCGAGTTTCTTTCAAATTACGGCGTACGCGAGTTTCTTTCAAATTAACGCTAACTCACGTATTATATGTGTATTATATAAACTAACTATGAAAATAACACCTTATATAAACTCACGTATTTTACAATTTATAAAAAAAATAAGGCAATATGGCAAAATGTGGGAAAGAGATAGCTATTCACGATATTGAAGGAGCTACTAAACAACGTAGCATTGTTGTGCGGATCTTGAGATTAGTAACTCTCAGGTTAGTTATCAAATACGCTTTAAATTAAAATATTTGTTATCATTCTTTTAATTTGTTGGAATAATAGATTTATAATGAGATTTATTTTATTACTAATACATTTTTTGAATCTATGATCCAAAAAATAGGGATCTAAGATTCAAGTGTTTGTCCACAAAAAATTTGCTGAAAACTTCAAGGATATGTTTATCTAATGTGAAATTGTTAAGATTACCAATTTTGTTGTAATAAATAATGAAATACAACAATGGCAGAAGACCATGATTAACCATCAATCAAAGTTGGTCTTTTCCTTTGCGACCAAAGTATCCACTTTCGATACTGTAAGTGCTCCAATTTTAGTTGTTAGCATTTTCGTTAGAAAACTAACGAAAGCCTTCACATTCTTAACCTAAACCTTAACAAAACCTAACTTTTCTAACAAAGCAAGGGTAAGTTGGGAATTGCTATTTAGAGTTAAGCATGGTAAAGAATCTCACAAAAGGGAAAAATTCGAAAATAGTAAGCTGTAAAACACAACTGGCTGCTTATTTTGAAAATATATTCCCTTTGTCCAAAGCCTGGAGCAGCATTTAATGAACAGTGCACGCTTACGTACTTGTCCGCGCGGATGCTTTTGTAATTTTCATAGGCCTATAAATTAAGCCCCTCAGTCTCAGAAATAGAGGAACAAATGAACAACAACAGCACCTTGGCGAAAATATTGTAGAAAACAGTGGGAATTCCCTTGAATTGCCACCTTTTTCTTAATCATTTTCCCAAATCTCACTCACCAAACACTCACTAAATTCAAGTCTCAAACACAAACACAAAGAAGATAGGATACCACCATTGGTAAACCCTCCTTCTCCTTACCTTAAACCTCCCTCATCCATGCATGCATCTCACATTTCAAAGATGTAACTTGTTTGTTGTCCATCCCTTGCCCTAGATCCAAGAGGATCACCATGGAAGTTCATCTCCATGGATGATCTTCTACAAGGATAAACATTCCTTCCAAATTGTTTTTACTTACTTACAAACATTTTTCTTAACCTAAAAATCAATTTTCATACATAAAATCTTGATTTCAAGTTAAATCTCCCCTTCCCAAGCAAATGAAGTGCTTTAAGTCCTAATGTACCCTAAGGATGGCTTGATATAGTAGATCACCACTAAACATGTTTAGTAATCACTAATCAAAGCCTAAGGAAATGGGGACAAAGCATGGATGCAAACCCCCTTTAAATCACATTTTCCTTCTTGAGAATGTTGCTGTCCAGTAGCCTTTCTCTAAGACCTCTGTCTATTGTCTAATTTTTTGGAAACAGGAAAACTTGGAATTTGGTGTTGACTACAAAATAATTTTTGTAGCAAACATCCATAGAATTCCAAACATATTTTTACTTTATTTTTTACGTGAGTATAACTCCCTTTTTCAAATTATTTTCTAAAAGTCAGTTTAGCAGTCTCTGGAAATCCAGATTTCACATATGTGATTTCCAGAAGGTTTTGGTCCATCAAATCATCTCAAATCATAAAAATCTTATCTATTCACCTTATTTAAGATGTTTTGAACAACTTTGATTCTCTGACTTTCCTCAGATTCTGAAGTTTTAAAACCCTTAAATCCATTTTAAAATCAAGTGTCCACTGTCTTTTTCATTCTGGCAGATTTGACTTTCAACTTCAAGGAGTCTTTTGAGTACCAAAACTCAACCCTAAAATCATAAAAAAAATCATGGGACTTGTTTGATGTCTTACAAAGAGTTCTCAATTTTTAGTTCTCTCAGTTTGCACTTATTTTAACTAAAAATGAACACACACAAACACAAATGGTTTCAAATTAGGAAGACTCGTTTTACGAGTCTTCCTAGATCATCACAAAAAAAAAAAAGTGTGCATGAAAAATAAACTGTGTCTGTCAAAATAAGTACAGTCCCAGAATCAACCAAAAATCATCAGTCAGAATCCTCAGTGGCTGGCGCTTTCCCCCGGTCCCTTTCGCGACTCGGGCCCGCCTCCTCAGTAGTCATGAATATCTCGGGCTCGGGATCGTCATCCTCGTCCCCAGAGAGAGGCTCGCCTGGATCAACCGGCACGCCACGATAAGGCAAGCCGAGATCCGCAAAGAAATCATATCCAAACGTGAAAGAATCGGATCCCTGGCCATGCGAAGATGATCCACCGTGGCGCCAAACATGTCCCTGTCCATGCAAATCCCCGAGAATGACGTGGTCCGGAGGCAGCTCCATGCCGGGATCTATGAAAGGAGAAAGAGGAGTCTCGGTAGAATGCTCGGAAGGAATAGGGGAAGTCTCCCGCTCTACAGGTGCCGGCTGTGGCTGTCTCGCTCTGCCCTGAGCAGCCCCACAGGTAACCATCCTCCTAAGGAACCTCTTGGCTCCGATCACCTGCTTCGTCAGCTTCTCCACCACCACAGCCGGGAACTGCACGGAAATAAAAGCACCAGAAATGATCTGATGCGAAATAAAAGAAGAAGAGACAGAAGCAATAAAAAGCCGTACCTTCATATCCGGACGAGGCCGAAAAGCTCGTGGGACCCGCTCAGGGATAGGGATCTGCACTCTCAATCTGACCCCATCCTGGACATATGAAAAGTCCGATCGAGGGTACCGCACAACCTCCTCCCCCTCTCTCTCTAGCACCTGAGGCGTCCTCAGCCTCCTCAAGATAAATCGCGAATAATCCTCGCTCGCCACAAACCTCTAGAAGTGCTCGCCAGCTCGATAGTCACCCCAGGTCTCCGAGCTCTCAGTCGGATGCATCATGTCAGCAGGAGGCTCCATCGGTGTCATCAGAGGCGCACCCCCGCCATGTTGGCGCGTCACTCTCTCCCCCAAGTAATATACATCACAGGTCAAACCCCTCAAAATCCTCCGCTCCACAGTCCACCTCTCCGCACCCTTCAACTGCTCCACCTCGAAGCGGCCCCAGGGGTAGAACCTCATCCCCTCATCCGTCTCAGCTCTCATCAAAGGCAGGCAATCCTTGTACTTGAGGGTCGTGCGCCCCCTAGAACCTATCTTCTCCCGAGCATGCTTGGTCGAGGAGAGCATAGCCGGATATGCCCCGATGTGCTCCGCCGGCTGCCGCCACATCGTGACATAAAAGAACTCCAGAGTCCATACCTGCGAAAGGTAAAGATCACATCAATTAAGTGCGGAAAGAAACAATGCGTGCTTAAGGAAAAGAAAAAGCAGAAGCTTATACCTCCAGAGGGAACTCAAAGCACGTCAGGGAGGACGGCCTTGGTGTACCGATCCAGAGCAAATTATAGCTCTGCCAGCCCGGCCTCCCCCCAAGATACCTCTCCAGCCATCTCCACATCAGTCAACGTCTGCAACAGGGCAAATACCGCCGTCCCCTCGGCGTGTCCAAAAAGTGTGCTCGAAAAAGCGAACCACAGAAAAGCCCTAGCAATCTGCACAGCAGCCACTCCCTCATCCCCAGCCTCATAACTCTCAATGCTCTCCACGATCTTCCCGTGGACCACAGTGTACTCCATCCCCATCCCCTTTTTGGGAATGGGGGTAAAGCCTAGAAGATCATGCAACTCCCGATCACTGTACCCATCTCGCCACTCAATGCTGGGTCCTTTAAAGTACAGGCCTGTGATCACAGTATAATCAGAAGGTGTGACCGTAGCCTCGCCCCAGAAGAAATGGAATGTGTGGGTCTGTAAGTGCTCCAATTTGAGCTTGTTAGTATTTTCGTTAGAAAATTAACGAAAGTTATAACATTCCTAACAATTACTAACAATTACTAACATTTCCTAACAATCCTAACATTTCTAACAAAGTGAGGGCAAAATGGGCATTGTTATTTAAGGATAAACCAAGGAAAAGAATCAAAAAAGTGAAAGAAATGGTCAAAAACCAAAAATAGAAATGGCTGGAACATAATCTGGTTGTTTAATTTGAATTTTAAAAAAGATTATTCCTTGTGTCCAAAGCACAGCGGCATTTAATGAGCGAGTGCACGCGATCGATCCTATCCGCGCGGATGACTTTGTATTTTTCGGAGGGCTATAAATTGAGCCCTCCAGTCACAAAATAAAGAGGAACAAGAGCACAATTCACAGCATTTGGCGAAAATACTCGAGAAAACAGTGAGAATTCTCTAAGAATTGTCACCTTTTTCTCTTGAATCTTCCCAACTTTCACTCACTCAAATCAAACTCACTCACCATCATATTCAAAGCCTCAAACACTCATACATTCAAGCCAAAGCCCCAAAATACAAAGAAGATAGGTATAACCTCCCTCTTCTTACCCTAAATCTCTCATCCATGCATGCATCTTCAAACTACAAAATGTAGTTTGTTCATTTTCTTACTCTAGATCCAAGAGGATCACCATGGAAGTTCATCTCCATGGATGATCCTCTACAAGGATCAAAATTTTCTTCAATGTGTTCTTATTTTCTTGCAAATGCATCTTCAAAACCCTAAAAACCATTTTCAAGCATCAATCTCAATTTCAAAGGATAAAATTCCCCTTCCCAAGCAAATGAAGTGCTTAGTCCTAATGTACCCCAAGGATGGTTTGGTATAGTTGATTCACCACTAAAATGTCAAGTGATCACTAACCAAAACCTAGGGAAATGGGGACAAGCATGGATGCAAAACCCCCCTTTAAATCATATTTTCTTTCTTGAGAAGTTGCTGTCCAGTAGCAATTTTCCAGGATCCCAGTCCATTGTCTTAATTTTTGGACACAGATAAACTTGGAATTTGATGTTGACTACAAAACACTTTTTGTAGCCAACATCAAGGGTTTTCGAGACATATTTTTACTTTATTTTTTAGGTGAGTAAAACTCCTCTTTTCAAATTTTCTTTTAGAGGCCAGTTCATCAGCTTCTGGAAATCCAGATCTCATATCTGAGATTTCCAGAAGGTTTTGACCCCTCAAATATTCTCCAAAATGGAAAATTCCTTCGAACAAATCTTATTTAAGGTGTCTGGAACAACTTTCATTCTCTGAGTTTATCCAGATTATGAAGTTTTAAGACCCTTGAATCCATTTCAAAATCAAGGGTCCACTGCCTTTTTCATTCTGGCAGAAGTGACTCTCAACTTCAAAAGGTCTTTTGAGTACCAAATCTCAACCCAAAAATCTTCCAAAAAATCATGGGATCAGTTTAAAGTCTTAAAAAGATATCCCAATTTTTACTTTTCTGAGTTTCAACTTATTTTGGCCAACACACACACACACACACAAATGATTTTCAGCTTGGAAGACTCGTTTTACGAGGCATTCCGGGTGCACACTAACGTCCTTCCCGGCGTGTAACATGACCTCCGAACCCAAATCTCTAATCTCGGTCATTTTTCAAAGTTTTGACCCTTAAAATAAAAATGGCGTGGCGACTCCGGTCTTTTTTTCGATTGGTTTTCAAAGAAACAAAAATTTCAAAGCAAACCCTTTCGGAAAAATTTTGGTGGCACATCATCACAGTGGCGACTCCGCTGGGGAATTAAGCTTTTTCTAAAAAAAAATGATATTTGGTATATTGGTGGAAACCATTAAACTTCCCGTTATCGCCTCCTAACACGAGTCGGGGATAAATTGTGGTTTAACAATCCCACGTACCGGTATCACCGTTTTCAAAAAAAAAAAAGAAAAAGCTTTTGAGGGTCAAGCTTCCGTCCCGGCTTTGAAAATCATTTGTGTGTGTGTGTTGATTTTTGCACGTTTTCGTGTTGTTTTGGCCGCCTCGGAAAAAGTCAAAATTTTGACTGTCGGAATCATGTCCCTAACTGTCGGAATTTTCGTGCTTACGTGCTTATGTGTTCATTAAATTTCAAAAAAAAATTTCAAAAAAAAAAAGGATTTTCAAAAAAGAAAATTTTCAAAAAAAATCATGCATCATATTTTTAAGACACATAAAAAAAAATTTCCTATTTTACTCAGAAAAAGAAGATAGACTGCTTGCACACTACGCGCACGTGACCGTACACTGCACACTACGTCCCTAACCCGGGGAAATCCTTGTCGCGGTCCGTTTGGTCTTATTACGCCTCTCGGACGAGCACAGGACTACCCAAACATCCCATGGAGCCTCGTGTCGACCATGCACTTGTCCGTGACACACTTTGTCCGAGACCCGGTTGGTTTTTAGTCTGTGTCATGCCACATGCGTGTATAGACCTTTCCTTTCAAGCCTTTGTCGGCATACCGACTCAATATCTTTCGGGGACCCTAATCGGTCGAAGTTACGCCGGTTTTCCGCCGAGACTTTGACCAAGATATTGGCCAGGCGCCTTGACTTCGGCTCGGCGGCACAAATTATACACCGACTCCCGGCATTGACCTTGAGTCATCAAGGATTAATGATTATTCCATGCCTAATTACGGCTTAGCGACGACAAGTCAAGATCAATTGTGGACTCTTATCAGTCCAAATCATGCCGACTTTTCGTCGAGCCCTCGGACATGATCTTGACTTTCGACGTCAGCTTTGTCCGTAATTTACATCGAATGCTCGTTAAGACTCGATTACCCGCCAGACTTTTAGGATCGTTTTTCTTTCGGTCGGTGGGACCCGCTTGCCCTATAGGACCCTCGCCCGGGCATCCGCTGGGAGGTCGAAATACGGGTGGAATACGAGGGGCTTATAGACGTAGTGACGGGGCCCGGCGATCCGGGATCGAGTAGTTTGCGAAAAAGAAAAAGAAGAGCAATCTTTTCCAACCGACTAGGTTAATAACACATGTTTTAAGTAAACGTGAACAAATAATCGCACGTTGCATGAGCCTAAAGCCCAAACATCTACCCTCCTTCATTCCCAGACATCTGAACCTTCGTATCCTTTCCCTCGCAGCTCCGCACAAAGCTTGGTTTCGGGCAGGGTCATCGTTTGATTAGTTGGGAAGAGTCAAGCGCGTCATCGGCTTCGCCGTTTGTTCCGACTCCGGGTTTGAGAATGTACGCATCGGCCGGTAATGATGGGGATAACGTCACTCCGCCTCCCGGGACCCTCGAGACGAGCAACGGTGGAATCGGTTAGCGAGAACCGAGATGAGGTTACGGCAGGAAGCACGGCTAAACGGCCTTATGGAGGCTATTAAGAGCCATGGTGCGGCCGCCGGCCTCAATCCGAGATGGCACCTTCACCGTGGAAGAAGACGAGGATGCCAACCCCGCTCTCGGTCGCCCGACTACTCAGGATGCCACCACCCACCTCCTATGGAGCCACTACCGAACCCATGCTCCTCGGTCTTCGGGTCGGCCGGCTCCCCAACTACGAGATCACTGGATCCATGCGGCAGACGGCCTGAGCCGGTTCGCGGTCCCTCGGTGGGGACAAAGCCGGTGCGGAATGTCTTCTCATGGTTGGGGTTATCTCGGAATGCCCCAACAAATTGGAATGCCACCTCGGTTCGGAACCGATCAATCCGGACCTTCACGGCCAGCGGCCACGGTTCGGAATGCCGCCACGGCTCGGTTACGGGCCACGGTCGGGCCCCTCCTCAGAATAATCTTGGTTCATTGCTCCTCACACAAATCCGTTCCTCACTCCGGACTTCTATGGGTTACCAAGCCTCCATCCCGGTGTCATCCGAATCACCGGGACCGCAGTACCCCGGGTTATACACCCTCGCCTCGGCCGGCCATGCAATTCAACGGTCGGGGACAGCGGCTTGCACCTAAGCCTACTTACGGGCCCCATTACGGAAATCCAAGTCATCAGGCTACATCGGGGCTGCCTTCACCTACTTTTCAGGTTGAAAATCAACGGCGGGCCGCAAGGTTCTATCCCTTCGCCCAAGCTCCTACTCATGCTCCCAGGGGTAACTCGGCCCGGGCAGGTTTCACCTACGTCCCGGATCGGCCGTTCCCTCCACCGGTCTGCCTCCGGTGGTAGCTCCTCTCTCTAGCTCGGCCGCTAGCTTTGAATGCCATGGTTCCACCACAAGACCCTCACTTGGCACGGTTCATGGAACAACACGAGGAAATGAAAGCGCGGATCGGCGGGCGGCGCAGAAGTACGCCTTCCGGCCTACGGGACCCGGACTCCATTGTTCCTCTGCCCCACAAATTCGTGATGCCTAATCTGGATCTCTTTGATGGGGCTGCATGCCCGAAAACCCATTTGGACACATATACCTTGGCGATGAAGGCGAAAGGGTGCACCAATCAGCGATTAGGCGACTATTTGATCTATCCTTGAAGTCCGGTGCCTTAAAGTGGTTCTTCCGTTTGAAACACGAAGCCGGGACTACGTGGGACCAGATTACCAATGCCTTCACGAGAGAAATATAAGGCCAACTTGGAATGGGAAACAAATAGAGTTGACCTACAAACAACGGTGCGGCGTCACGATGAGAATGTTGGGGACTTCTGGCGGTGGAATCGAAACTCGGTGAAATGGCCATCCCTCCTTCCGAAGAGGAGCAGCTGGACATCTTCCGGTCATGCACGAAACCACATCGAGAGCCTCCCTCGGTCACTTCCCGTACTCGGACTTACGGGCCATGGTTAACTCCGCGGCTAAGTTTGAAAAAGGCTTACAATCGGCTTTTGCACTTTGCTTATAGAATATCGGGCTCCTCCTTCAAAGCTTGCCCCCGCTCCCGCTAGAGGCAAAGAGGTGATTAACTACGCGGGACAGGAATGTAATAACACAACTCCTTTTGCCCCCAGAAAACCAGCCGAGCCCAGACCACGGGTCATGAACCTCGAAAACTTTGGAATGCCTGAACGACATCTTTAGGGGGCTTTGGTGAAATAAGGCTTCTGCGGCCTTTGGAGAATTTCCAACCCGGAAATCCGAATGCTCCCGTGGATACTACAAAGTATTGCGCTTTTCATCAAGCTCACGGACATCTAACCGATAAGCTGCTTTACTCGAAAAAGGCAATCCGGGGGCTAATAGAGCAAGGAAAATTGGAAGGCCCCGAAGGACCTAATACGATCAAAAATCCTGCGCGAGGAACCATAATCGGGTGAATATGATTGAATGCGGAGAACCTTCGCATGCCCGGGAAGATGTTGATGAAGGTCCCCAAATACCCGTGGCCAACCTCGTCGAGGATCCTGAATTCGGATTCCCCCTCAGCCTTGAGGATATCGAACGAATCAACCCATCTTGGTCTCATGTCAGAGACTCCTTGCAAGAATACGAGGCCCGCTATTTCTCGGATGAAGGGAAGGCCAATGCGAAGAGCTGGGGCATTAGGTCAAAACATGAGAGGACCATTTACACAAGATGGTTAGAACAATCGAGAAGAATTGAACAAGAAAGCTTAGGCGAGCGCACATCTTGGGGCTTATCGGCAAAGAGGCCGAAGAGCATGCGGAGCTAGTACACTTCCAAAGCGGCTATTGGAGAAGTCAAATACGACCCCGAAGGCGGTGAAATTGAAGAATCGAGAGGAGGAAGAACCCTTCTACATTCTACACAGTGTCAAATACGTGCCACCCCCTCTCACTCTTCCCCAGGTTTACGGGACGAGAATCGAGTCACAATTGCCACTTCTGGGAATGGGAGCATATGACAATTTCTGCGGCTGCACGCACCCATATTCCCCTAACGGGTTTGATCGGCGTTCCCTCTCCGCCGAAATCCCGGTAGTATGGGAAGAAGATTCCGATGACAGCGATGATGATGATGATGACGAGAGTGAAGAGTCAACTGAGGCCCCAGATCCGGAAACAATCTGGAACAATCATGCCGGAAATGAGCCCATGGGAGCCGAGCACAATGGTTGGTTTTCGGCAAGTGACGATGAAGGACCACCGGAAAATGCAAGTCAAATGCCGGTAGGGGTGGACCCCAAGAACTGCACCTCGTAAGATGTACATGCGGTCAATGTCCGGATACTTCAGAGGATGAGGGACAGCAAAGCCCGCGCCCAGATCCGTACATATCTGAAATCCTAGAGCACAACGTCCCTTATAAGAACCTGACTGGTGAATGGAAAGGGTTCATTGAAGCACTGGTCGAGCATGGAGGTTTTCAGCCACCGGAAGATGAAGAATTCGTAAACGTCATCGGATCCTTTTCTTCTTTCAGAGAACGGATGGCATAACAACCGTAAGGGTCACCCGGGCCGCTCGAGCGCGGCGAGTGCCTGCAATCAACGAAAAGGGTTATTGATACTGAACGTCTCCCCGGTGGCCTTCATACCTATGAATCCACATGACGCCTTCCTAATTGCTCCGGTGCGGACAATGGACCCCGGGTGCTCCTTATTTGGACACGGATCTATCGAGTGCTACATTAAACTCCGACGGGGAACATTGCCTATCCTTCACTTGTGGCTGCCCTACTTGCAAGATTGAAAGAAAAAGGATGTACGATGAAATGGAGGCTGATAGCCATAACTCGTGGGCCATCCAGGGTATGAGATCGAAAAGCCCCAGAGCCCCGACAATAGCGACTCTTGTTGCATGATAACTATGAGCAAGGCGAGGCCATGAGAGTGAATCGGAGGACGCCCTAGCTGTGGGCCATCGAGGGCAACAACACAACCCCAGACTCAAAAGCACGTGACTTGGGAAGCGGTTATAAGGGCCGCCCGGGGAAGGAGCCGGTGCGGCTCGGCCCCTCACCGTTGCTAGACTCCGTCAGAACCGGTGACCAATAGCCAAAAGGGCTCCCCGTTGACCTTAGCGGCATTGAAGAAATCCGGTCAAGTAAGCGTGAGGAAGTCAACTGTTGACCCGATCCGGGCAAATCTTCCAAGGGAATCCCAAGGCGAGATAAGAAGGCCACGAGATCAAACACCGAAAGAAGATCGCCGCCCCTATGCTAAGGCAGTAGAAACTCGACCCGGAAAAGAGGATCCCGTGCTCACCCGGTTGAAGCAAACACGAGCCAACATTTCCCTCTGGTCTCTACTCACTTCGTCCTATCCCCATAAGCTAAAGGCTGGAAGAAAGCACAGCTCGCACTCTAGTGCCTATTGATGCTACTCCCGATGATGTGGTACGGCTAATTGGAAACATCCATTACGGGAATATAATCACTTTCACGAGATCTCGACCTCCCTCAATTTGGGGCGATCATAACGAGCCTCTCTTCATCACGATCAGTTGGATGAACGACGCCTCCCTCGGGTCCTGGTTGATAATGGGTCCGGAATGAACATTCTTCGGCAAAGATCATGAGCACTGCTTGATATCAAGACTACGAGACTTGAAGCCTTCCTCCCTCACAGTCAAAGCTTACGACTCAACATCTCGAGCAGTCCTTGGAGTCGCTACCTTGGACCTCTGGTTTGGACGAGAAATTGATACTGTGGAATTCCGGGTTATTGACATCCCGATTACTTTTAATGCCTTATTGGGAAGACCTTGGCTGCACCAGGTCAAGGGGGTCGCCTCAAGCCTCCACCAGTGTGTGAAATTCGTCTCGAATGGGGATCTGACAACCATTTACGGGGATTTAGTCACTTTGGAGGGCACAGATACGGGCGGAATACCTATTCTGGAAATCAAACATGATGAGGACGGCCTCATGCTGACAGGCTTCACAGTCGAGCCTCCTAAGGCCCAAGTGTGCAACGTTGATCTGACGGTCACCCGGGACAAAATCCCTCCGGTCCTGAAAATGATGAGAAGGATGAGCTATCTACCTGGCCTCGGTCTGGGGAAACACCAACAAGGAACTCACAAACTAATAGAGGTGAAAGGACAGAATACTCGCCACGGCCTGGGATATGAGGCTTCCTCAGTGGACACTGCAAAAGGAAAAAGATTTGAAGCTGCCACAGGAAGGGTCCCGGTCGACGACCCTAAATCTCTCCCCTTCAGTCCTAATTTGGCTGACTACTTTGTAAAGGGTCCCACACAACCCGGTAACATCACAGAGCCCACTTCTACAGAAGAATGGCTAAAGCTACAGGATAGCCTCAACAAGTTCAGGGGAGCCAAAGCCAACCCGGTCCGCAGAATGTTCCTGGACCTACCCAGTGCAGGGCTACCACTACCATGAAGAGTGAGTACACCTTCAAAGGCGTGCCAAGCCTAGTGGAACAGTTCGAGAAACTCACAACCACAATTCCTACTACCCATGAAGGTCCGAAACCTGAATTCGAATTAACCGTGCCAAAAGCCAAAGCCACAGAAGTCTTTTCAGATGATTGGGATGGCCCAATCATGCCAGCGGTTGTTCGGGAAAAGATCAGTGCCGGATCTGATTGATTTCGGCTTCGATCAAAGAAATGGTAGCAATGATCGAGGGAGACAGCTCCCGAGTCATGAGGCCACTGACAGCAATGCCGCTAAAGAATCGGGAAACTCTCTCAGGCCCGTCCGCAACCAAAGAAGAAATGATCACCAAGCCTGGATTGGTCCCCCATCCCTTTGTGTCAACCTAGGAAAAGTCCTCAGAGTCTTTCATTGTTAAGGTCGAGTCTCTAGAGTCGTCCGACGGCCTTACGCCTGAAGACTACGAGTCTGTAGCAAGCGTTGTATTCCTTTTCGTTTTCAATGAAATGACGAACCTTTCTGAGTATCCCTTGATTGCCACTTTAACTAATAATGAATTAATAAAAAAAATTTTAATAATAATTCATTAGATAAAGAAGCAGACACATTAAACAACAAAAAAAAATCAAACAAAAAAAAGAGGATCTTTAAGCAGGTTGTCCGGAAAGAGGAAAATCGAGCCCAAGCTGCCGAAGAGATTTTGACGAGTGTGAATCTGGGAACTGCGGAAGAGCCTAAAGAGACGCAGATTGGTGATTTCTTCAAAGGAACTGGAAAGGATGCTCTGCAAAATCCTACAAGATCCTCAACTCAAAGAAAGTTGCCCTCTTCATCAAAGAAAACATCATATGCAGATACGGGTTGCCAGTCGAAATCATCTCAGATAATGGATCCCACTTCGAAGGGGAATGTGACAGGTTGCTGGCAGAATTCCGAATAACCCGTCACAAGTCATCTCCTTACAGACCCCAAACCAACGGAGCCGTCGAGGCAGCAAACAAGACTTTGGAAAACATTATCCGAAAAATGGCTGTCCGAGGCAAAGATTGGCCCGAAAAGTTGCACCTGGCACTCTGGGGCTACAGAACATCCGTCAGAACGACAACTGGGGAAACACCGTTTGCCCTCACATACGGAATGGAAGCCGTGCTCACAATCGAATTGGAAATCCCCTCGCTCCTGAAATTACCCGGATCCGTGAAAGGCCTCGCGGCCCCGGCATCTGGCATCTTTCGCGTTGGAGGTGTCTCGCCGTTTGTTTTCGCATTTGTAGAGTCGCCACGCCGTTTTTATTAAGCCCAAAACATTGAAAAAGGGCATCAGTTTAAAGATAATTTTAAACTGTTTTTGTGTGATGAGATTTTGAGTTCGGAGGTCAGATGACTCCCCGGGAAGAGAATATTAGAATATTAGAGCTCACCCGAGTAGCCTCGTAAAACGAGTCTTTCGGATACCCCTAATATCCTTTAAATGTTGTGTGTGTGTGTGTGTACTTTTTAAAAATGCATGCTGTATCGGATGTCTACATTGTATGCTATGTATGGAAATGTATTGAAATAGTATAGGAAGGAAGCCTTACCAATGTTGGTTCGTGTCTGTCTTCGCGGGAGTAGTGTTTGAGAGTCGTAGTAGCGTTCGGTATGGATCGGGATTGCTTCGGGAGGGACCGGTTGTACGCGGACGAGAGTTTCGGCGTGAGTTGAGGTTGTAGGCTGCGTTCGGGCGAGAGGTTCGGCGTGCGTGGGGATCGTCGGGATCACTCGGGCGAGAGGTTCGGCGTGCGTTGTGGTGGCGGGAGTCACTCGGGCGAGTTTCGGCGTGGTTTGGGATCGTCGGTTTGACTCGGAAAGAGCGGGACACCGTGGAAAGACCCGACGAGGCCTCGGAGTACCACGAGGGGCCTCGAGTACCTCGAGAGTGCCTCGGGGCGCGCGGGAGCGTCTCGGGAGCGCTCGGGGAGGCTTCGGAGCACCGCGAGGGAGCTCGGAAGGCCTCGGAAGGATCCGAAAGGGGCGGGAGTGCCTCAAGAGGACTTAGAGGGAGCCGGAAGGCTAAGGGAGGAAGAGAGAAGAGGGAGGTGTGTCAAAATGAGGAGGGGAGCCCTCTATTTATAGTAAAAATTTCGGAGCAAAGAGGTCCGTACGGACCTCCTTGGTTATCGAGAATTTTGGATTTCCTCGATTTGAGGGAATACGCAATGATGGAGAATATCGGAATGATGGTGTTCCACGAGCAATAAGGTCGTACGGACCATCTTGCATGCGAAGAGGTCCGTACGGACCAACTCTGCCAGGGAAGTAATCATTTTCCAGGGATTTGAGGGAATATTGTGGACTTTAAGGGGATTTAGTAATCATTGAAACAAAAGAGGTCCGTACGGACCTTAATTGCTTTTCGATTTCTGAAAATTCCCAAAAGGTCCTTTTGTCCCTTTTTATCGAGAAAGGCTCCTCCCTTGGTTTGGTTGGGGGTTTGAGAGGGTTTTGAGAGGGTTTCGAGTGAGAGAGGTCTCCGAGGCTGCGTTGATGAGTCTGCGGTGTTTCCGGGTGTTTGAAAGGGGTGATCAGTTGGGGTACTTACGAAGCCCCTCGACGACGTCACTTATGAAAGAAGTGGGGTCGCCGATAAGATAAGGGTCCTGTCTGGATCGCGTCTTTGGGAGAGGAAGTGGCCAGTGAGGGTCAATGTGAGGACGTGGTGGTGTCCTTTTGTGTGACCGTTTAGGTCAATATTTGGACCTGTGATAGGATTCCTACGTATCCACACAGGCGGGAATCAAGCGTCGTAGTTCGGGTGTGGGGTGAGTGTTTTGTGAATGCGGGCGTGGTGGTGCCACGAAGTGTTGTGTGACCGCCGAGGTCAGTGGTAAGGACGTGGTGGTGTCCTGGGTGACCGCATAGGTCGATGGCTGGACCCTGTGATAGGATTCCTACGTATCCCTGGCGGGAATCAAGCCTGATCGTAGTTCAGAGGTCGTGAAATTGTGAGTGCGGGCGTGGTGGTACCCTAAAGTGTTGTGTGACCGCCGAGGTCAGTTGTGAGGACGTGGTGGTGTCCTAAGATGTGGTGACCGCCGAGGTCAATTTGTGAGGACGTGGTGGCGTCCTGGGATGGAAATTTTACGATTTTCCGAATCGGGTGGTTTAAGGCCTTAGGGTAGGAGATAGAGTGAGGACCTGAATCGTCTTCTGATTGCGGTTGGTGCCACGCTGGAGGACTTTGAATCGTCCGCTCATCTGGCGGCGGTTGGTGCCACGCTGGAGGACTTTGAATCGTCATCTGGCGGCGATTGGTGCCACACTGGAGGACTTTGAATCGTCTTCTGGAGGCGGTTGATGTTATGCGTGAAGACTTTGAATCGTCTTCTAGCCGCAGTTGATGTAATGCGCGAGGACTTTGAATCGTCTTCTAGCCGCAGTTGATGTAATGCGCGAGGACTTTGAATCGTCTTCTAGCCGCAGTTGATGTAATGCGCGAGGACTTTGAATCGTCTTCTAGCCGCATTTGTGGAGGCGTGGCTGCCTTGTGCTTCGAGAGGCGTAGATGCCTTTGTGTTTTTGCATGTTGAGTAGAAGGTTGGACTTACGATGACTGCCGGTGCTTGAGCTGCCGTTGAAGTGGGCGAGGTTGACGGCCGGTGATTGCTTCACCATTTGGCGTTTTAGAGGCGCTTCGTACCTTGGGACTTGTACTCGGAGGTATTGGCTCCTTCTTGTGCTTGTTTTGCCGTTGAGTGGGCAAGGATGATGATCGGTGCTGGGGATATGCAGTCTTGCATGACTTCCCTTTGACTTGTTGGGGAGGAGCTCGGGCTTACTTTGATGGCCGGTGCTTGCGTTGCCGTTGAAGTGGGCGAGGACCGGTCTTACGTTGATGGCCGGTGCTTGAATTGTTGGGGATGCGTGACCTTGTAGGGGCCCTTTTCTGTTGGGAAGATGACTTCGGACCTCCAGTGGTTGAGTTGTCGTTGAGCGTTTGGAGGCGTCTTGTGCCTTGATATTTGTGCTGGGAGGTGTTGGCTCCTTCTTGAATTGCCGTCGGGCGTCTTGGAGGCGTCTCGTGCCTTGGGATTCGTGCTGGGAGGTGTTGGCTCCTTCTTGAATTGCCATTGAGCGGGCGGTGGTTGAATTGCCGTTGGAGTGGGCGAGGTCCGGTCTTACGTTGATGGCCGGGGGTTGAATTGTCGTTGGAGTGGGCGAGGTCCGGTCTTACGCTTGACGGCCGGTGGTTGAATTGCCGTTGAAGTGGGCGAGGTCCGTTCTTACGCTTGACGGCCGGTGGTTGAATTGCCGTTGAAGTGGGCGAGGTCCGGTCTTACGCTTGACGGCCGGGGGTTGAATTGCCGTTAAGTGGCGAGTCGGTCTTACGCAGCTTGGCGGTGGTTGAATTGCCGTTGAAGTGGCGAGACCGGTCTTACGCTGACGGCCGGTGGTTGAATTGCCGTTGAAGTGGGCGAGGTCCGGTCTTACGCTTGACGGCCGGTGGTTGAATTGCCGTTGAAGTGGGCGAGGACCGGTCTTACGCTTGACGGCCGGTGGTTGAATTGCCGTTGAAGTGGGCGAGGACCGGTCTTACGCTTGACGGCCGGGGATTGAATTGAAGGGTTAGGGACCATTCTGCACTTGGATTTCTTTGGAAAAGGCCTTAGGACGGCCGGGGGCAAAGATTATAAGGGCGGGGAAAGTAATTTGGCCACCCCTTGCAAAGAGGTCCGTACGGACCAACACTGGTTGCAAAGAGGTCCCGTACGGACCACTTTGGTTTTCTGATTCAGTTTTGGCCAGGGCTTAAATTCCGAGGCTCCCTCTTCATTTCCCATTTCCAGTGCGTGAACCAGCGAGAGAGAAAGAGAGAAAACTCCATTTTTGTCCAAAATCTTCCATTTTTCTTAGCTTGAATTGCTTGCAATGGCGGAGGGATCTCGAAGGAGTCGTCGTCAGCTGATCGGGAAGTGGTTGAGCGCGGAATGGAGCTCCAAAGGAATTGGATTTCGTTCGTTCCATCTTCGAAGAACCCGGATGTTTTGTATCCGAATCCGGAGGTGCACAATCGTCGCTCCATGAACGTCGGGGAGGTAAGAAATCTGTTCCGTTTTGATTCCCTGCTCGAATTTTTTGAATGCTAGAACTAGGTTTTAGTTTTTCGCATTTTTGAAATTTTTTTTTTTGTTATTATTTTATGCCTTTTTGTGAAATTCTTGATGAATTGTTGAAAATGGACATGTAAAAAATTGTGGGTATGTGCAGAAATGTGTAGATTAGCTCTTATTTGTGAAAATAAAGTGCTTCTCTAATGAAATGCATGCTTTGGTGTTTTGTACCGTATGCTATTTATGTATGTACATTATGAGAAAAATTATCGTGTAGTGATAATTTTTGTGAAAAAATGTGACATGTGCCGTGTTTTGTGACGGGTTATATGTGAAAGTGTGTGCCGTGTAGGGACGGATTTTTTTTTTTTTTTGAAAAATGTGTTATGCATATGTGTCGTGCCGTGTGTGCCATGTTTTTGGGTGACGGACTTTGTGGGGAAAATATGTGCAATATGTGCCGTGTTTTTGTGACGGGTTATATGTGCCTTTATATTAAGTACTGTGATTGACGTACCTTTGCTGTGTTTACCTGCAGGATGCGGGGCTTATGGCCGGGAAGGCCAAGAGGATGAAGACTCGGGGGTCGCTCGAGGCTGTTGTTGAGCTATGGCAGCGGATGCCTGATATTTCCGTGGACGGTAGGCCGAGTCCTAGGAGGAGGCTGAGTCTACGCTTACGGCAGGGGTGTTCGTCGAGAATCCGCGGAGTTTCGATACGAGGAAGAACAAGAGCGTCTTCCTTGGCCTTTCGAGTATTGGTGGGATACCACCCACACCTTCCATCGAGTGGGGAGAGGTGACGGTGGCGCCGACCGATTTTCTTTGCGATCACCGGGCTTTCCTTGAAAGGAGGGCCGGTGCGGTGGAGGATATGATCTCCGATGTAGTCTTGACCGAGCTGCTGGGCTTTGAGCCTCGTCCTCGCGAGGGGCACAGGGCATCTTTGTATAGTGACGTGGAGCTGAAGATTACGGCCGATGTGGGGCCTACATCCGGGAGTACCGGCAGGTGGCCGGAGCGGTTGGCGCGCTCCTTTTGTGGTATGCCTTGTCAGAGACTTTGTTCTCGAACCACGCGACCGCGGCTCCCTTTGCTGTTGGAGAGCTTGATTGATCTGGATAGGGTCTGCGACATTGCTTGGGGCGAGCGAGCTTGGCCGAGCTCTACTTCTCCTTGGACCGGTTTAAGCGGGGTGTAGCGATTCGTTGGCTGTTTTGACTTTGCTCACGGAGGTATGAGTTTATTCTTTGTTTTTCTTGATTTAGCGATCTGTCATTTCTCCATTGTCTTTACTTTGAGCCTTCTCTGTTTTTGTCACGAGGTGTGGTTTTATGAGGTTTTCCGGTGCTTCCCGTGGGATAGGGATCACGGGAACATTTGCGTACCTTTCTTATCTTTGGGATGGGCTCGTACGGCGAGGAAGAGGAAGACCGGCCGGGGAAGCTCACCGTCGCCTACGGGGATGTGCGGGAGCGTCACGGAGAGAGATAGCCGTGAGGGGTTTGTCTTGTTCCCGTGGACTCGGTATGAGGGGGATGAGTTCGAGGGCTCCAGGAGGTGACGGCGCGGCGGAAGATGCTTTGCGAGGCTTGACTTGTGATGTCATGTATGCAGGAGCGGGTCTTACGGCGGCATGGCCCCGGTGTGCTTCCCGTGGCTCAGGGACCCTCCACTTTGGGATGCTTGATTCCGGGACATGGACGTGCTCGATTTCGAGAGGTACCTTGGCGGTGTCGGTGCCGAGGAGTTCATCTTGTATGGAGAGGAGTACGGGGCCCTTCGTGAGGAGGAAGGCGGGGACGCCGCGGTATTGGCGAGGAGAGAGAGGGCGCCGCGAGCTCCCCCGAAGGTTCCGATGCGGGGCCGGATTTCACGTACGTCCGCGGGGACGGATCGAGAGGAGGGTATACATGCCGTTCGGGCGAGCTCTGCTTGCATAGGAGTGGATCCGACAGATCGGTGAGTGTGCTTGACTCTTTTCCATCTTGGCATCTTTTACGCATTTTTCTCTTTTTGTTGTTGAGTATAAGCGCATTTGATGAGCGTTTCCTTGGCTTCTTGTTGGTGCGGAGTCCGGGGAGAGCCTACGATATGCTTGACTCGCCGTTACGTGGCGATGCGTTCCTTCGCTAAGAAGATGGCGTCGAAGATGTCTGCCGGTCTTCGCGTCGTGTGCGGCGTACGAGCCTATGCCTTCGAGGCATTACCGCAGACGTTCCTCCGCCCGAGCCGAGCCGGAGCCGCAGCGGGGAGGGACCTTTGAGGCGGCATAGCATGGATGCGGGGACATCTTCGGGAGGCTGCGGGGCCTTGAGGGAGCGGCCCTTTTATCGGTTCATGCCTCACGCACGGCGCACGGGGTGAGGGTTCCTCGAGCCTTCTTTCTTTGATCCTTTCGCCGGATTTGATCCTTCGAGTACTTTTCGTGGGAGCCTCGGGCGGGTGCTCGGTATTCGACGACGAGGATGTGACGGGCGAGTTATTTGGGATGCCCGACTTTTCTTTGGAGGACCTCGGTGAGGATGATGATCTTGAGGATTCGATTAGTATTCATTTGCTTTCCCTCTTTTCATATCCCTCCTTTTTTGTTTAGCAACGAGACATTTTTGGGTACCTGTAATAAAACACATGTATTTGCATGGCAAACAGTATTTTATTTTAAGATGTAATGTCATTTTTTGTGATTTCCGGGATTTGTCCTAGAAATTGTTGCTATTATTATTTTTTTTATTTTTGTACATGCCACGTGGTGAGAGTGTGTTTGTGGGTAGTGTTTGTTTGCGGGAATGGCTTTGGCCGGTGTTTGGGCGATTTGGAGCAAGGTTTCTTGAGGACAGTGGTTTTATCTTGTTTCTTTGAGGGAAATGGGTTCTGTTTGCAAGGAGGTCCGTACGGACATACTTAGCATGCAAAGAGGTCCGTACGGACCAACCTTGCTTTGGGAAGGACATAAATGCTTTCCAGTAATGGTTCTTCCTCATTTCCCCATTTGCGGCCATTTTCGAGCTTTCTTCCCCATTTTCTCTAGGAACCTCCATTTTTGCCATGGATTCTTCGTACGTCCCTAGAATTTTGCCGAGGCTTTCGCGGGAGAGGCAAGCACACTTCCTTGAGCGGTTGAAAACGTGGATGCGGCGCCGTATGCGGCATCGAGACGGGCTTTCGAGGTAAGGTTTCGTCTTCGCTCGGTTTGGTCTTTTAAGGAGTTGGTTCTGATTGGGATTTGTTGCGGGCTGCCGCGAAGTTGCAGGATGTTAGGAGGCATGTGTCTTGTTTCTCCTACAATGAAATGGTGCCCACTTTTGAGGATTTTCGGGCTTTGATTGGAGGACCGGAGGTGGAGGCCATCTCGCTTCCTTTGATTGGTGGTGTTTGCGGTGAGCGTGAAGCTTGCGAGGCTTTCTTCGTGCTTCGTTGGAAGAAGTTCGGGGCATGATCCTTGATTCGGGTCATATCGACATTTCGAGCTGCCGGAGCGGTTCGTGGTTGATGATGAGAGTGACGTCTCTTGGGATGTATTTGCCTTGTGCGTGATGGCGACGCTTTTACAGTCGAGTTCCCTTGGCATTTGTGATGGCGCTTTGCTAGATGTGGTAGGGCCTTTGCGGAGCTGGAGAGGATATTGTCCCGTTGGTCTTTGGGGAGACTCTTCATGGTATCGACCGTGCAGCGGCAGGGATCATTTTATGAGAGGGGAAGCCCCGCTTTGCTCACCTTGTGGGCTGCGAGAGAGACTTCGAGGCCATGCAGAGGCTCAGACGTCGTTTAGCCCGTGGTCATTTGCTCGCTGACCTCTTGTGTTGGATATGGATCGATCCGCTGGGAGAGATGGATGGCACGGCTTGGTACGCATCGAGATCATTTGGTGGGTTCCGCCTGGAGGATTGAGACCGGGAGGGTCTTGCGGGAAGGGTCCTACGTTGTCGAGTTCCGGGTTTGTCTTGGTCCTCCTTCTATATTCCGTCGCTTGTTTCCCGGCGGTTTGGGATGAAGCGAGAGCCTTTGTTGGTGGGATGACCTTGCTCTGCGGAGGTAGTTCCTCTTTGTATGGCGGCTTCGGGTTCCTTCTTGTATTTTACGAGGTATGGAAGTATTCCGCTTTCCCTCTGTGGTACTCCTTAGACGTCGGGAGCGTTGTATTGACGGCTCGGTACCTGGCTGGTATGAGCGGCGTGTTGGGCGTCCCAGTGATTTTGGAGAGCGAGGCGTGTAGCGATTACAGGACCCGGTTGCCGTAGCGGCTATTGCCTTAGGAGTTCCGAAGCACAGTCGACCCTTTGGATGTGACGGGAGACACTTTGTTTGACTACGAGACTAGAGTTGACCGGCGACGGGGAGAGGTCCCTCTTTTACGGACTCGCGAGGAGGAGATCCGAGCCGAAGCACGGGCGAATGAAGCCACGAGCTCTTGGATTGTTTGACTCTACGGGGAGGACCCCGGATCTCGGAGCGAGAGACGCGAGAGTTGGTTCACGTGGAGCGAAAGAAGACTCGCGGGGACGAGGAAGAAAGGAAAGAATGGCGAGGGACAAGCGCGAGATGGCGCGGAATGACCTCCTAGGTATCCATTCATTGCATTGCAAACACATTATTTGTTAAATGTATTAAAGTGTCTTTTAGCATGTTGTGAACTTGAGAGTAGACCGTGCTTGAACTCATCAAGAAATGTTGTAACCGTTAGTGATTTGTGATTTACTTTTAAAGCTTTGTCGAGACGCAAGATCTTTTGTTTGCCTTTGCTTTTGTTGTGCACTTTGTCGGCGTCCATCTTTGGACTTTTACATTTGCATTCGCGGGCCAGACGATGCAGGCCACAGACGGCAATCCCCTTTCTTGAGGCTTTGTGCTTGGTGAGAGGTTGAATGCTCCCGACAAGTCGTTTTGACGGTCTTTTTCGTAGCTTCCTTGCCTCTTGTTGGCGTCGGGCTCTTGACCTCTTTTTTGCGGCTTACGCTTGAGCTTCTTTTGTTTTTTTGTGAGCCCTTGCTCGAGCTCTTTTTTTTGTGAGCCCTTGCCTCGAGCTCTTTTTTTTCTTTTTTTTTGAAGCGCGTGAGGGCGAAGACAATCCCTGGCTTGGAAGCGGACATGAGTCGGTCGTTTGATCTTGAGTGACCCTCGGATGTCCTTTGATGTTGCCGCCGTCGTTTGACTTGGTCAAGGTGGCTTTGGGCGTGTTCTTGAAAAGTGCGTAGCTTGATGGAGGTCTTGATTGACATTCAAACTTTTGACTTTTTGTGTATTTTTAGACCGGACCAATTAAGGTTGCCTACGTTCCCCAGGACTAGAGGGCTCGGAGTCTGCGTAGTTCGACACTACATGGAGTGCCAAGAGATGCTTGTTGTTCTTCTTCGGGCGAAGTATCTGCGAAGTTTGCTTCCGTTATTGGATTCATGAAGGGATTGCCGTCTAGGTCTGTAGCTTCATGGCGCCTCCGGAGAAGATCTTTTGAACCACGAAAGGAGCCGATCCATGTGGGTTCCCATTTTCCAGTGGGTTGGTTCGAGTGGGAGGCTTTTCTTTGAGTACAAGGTCACCTTCCACGATGTCTCGGGATTTGACTTTCTTGTCGAAAGCTCTAGCCATCTGCTTTGATAGGCTCGGACGTGTTCCATGGCCTTTAGTCGTCGCTCGTCTAGCGAGCCAATTCGTCAATGTCGGCTTCGGAGCCATTCAACTTCGTTGATGTCGTTTTCCGGCGGCACTCGGAGTGAGGGAATTTCTAGCTCGATGGGAAGGGCTGCTTCCATCCCGTACGTCGGGGCAAATGGGGTTTCTCCGTGGGTACATTACGGCCCGATGTGCGGTAGCCCCAAAGTGCAAGGTGCGGCTTCTCGGGCCAATCTCGTCCTCGGGTGGTCATTTTTCGGATGATCCGTTCGAGGGTTTTGTTTCTTTGCTTCCACGGCGCCGTTTGTTTGTGGCCGGTAGGGAGAAGATTTGTGGCGTGTGATCTTGAATTCAGCCGGCGATGCAGCCGAATTCCCCTTCGAAGTGTGAGCCGTTGTCGATATGACCTCATTTGGGATGCCGTATCGGCATATGATGTTTTCTTTGAGGAAATGCGCGACCTTCTTGGAGGTGAGTACCTTGTAGGACTTGGCTTCGACCCATTTGGTGAAGTAGTCGATGGCTACTAAGATGAACTCGTGGCCAGATTCTTTGCGCGGAGCGATTTTCCCGATGACGTCAATTCCCCAAGTGGCGAAAGGGCCAAGGTGTAGTCATGCGGTAGAGATCGTGGGGCGGTAGATGATTGAGGTTGGAGAACCGTTGGCACTTGTCGCGGCTTCGGACAAAGTGGATGCAATGCGCCTCCATGGAGATCCAGTAGTAGCCCATCCTGAGAATGATTTGCATCGGGGCTCTGGCGTTCATGTGGGGACCGCAAGCCCCATTGTGGACTTCGTTCATGAACTTGTACGCTTCTTCTTGGGCGATGCGGCGTAGGAGTGGCCCATGGTAGCGTTTCTTGTATAACATGTCCCCGAGGATGACGAAGTGAGAGGCAAGGCGTTTTAGGGCCATGATGCTCTTGGTTTTGACCCCTTACGTGTGTTGACCTTCCTTGTTCATGAAGGTGGTTTCCCGTTCTTGAGGTATTGGAAGATCTGGTTATACCATGGCTCATTGACGGGCTTAGGTTAGGTTCGATCTCCATGACGGTAGGCGGGGAATTTCCTTTCGTCCGACTTTGAAGGGTTTGATTGCTTTTCCTTCGGGGATTTCCACAAGGAGGCCAAGGTGGCTAAGGCATCTGCAAACCTGTTTCGGTCTCTTGGCAAGTAATGGAAGGTGACCTCTTCGAATTGTGTGATGAGGTCCTCTATGCGGGCATGGTATTTTTGCAAGCCGGGTCTATGGTTTTCCACTTGTTGGAGACTTGGTTGATGATCAAGGCTGAGTCCCCATAAACTTCGAGTTTACGGACATTCCTCTCGAGTGCGGCTTGTAGTCGGCGGCGCAGGCTTCATATTCGGCGGCATTGTTGGTTACCTCGAAATTGAGCTTTATAGCAATTGGGGTGTGCTCGTCCTTGGGATCCACCAAGAGCATACCGTGCCGTTTCCCTTTTGGTTGGCCGCTCAGTCGAAGCAGTTGCCATCGGTTTTCGCCTTCGATTGCGAAGATTCCTTCGTCTGTAAATTGTGGTTCGGGGCCTCGAGCCTCGTCGGTTGGGAAATCGGCCCGGTTGTTCGGCCATGGCCCGTCCACTTGATTGACTTTTGGTTTACGTACTTGATGTCAAATTCCGCTAGGAAGAAAGACCATTTGGCGAGCCTCATTGAGCGAGAGATGGTTTGTCGAAGAGGTACTTGGCCAGGTCCATTTTGGAAACCAAGTGTGCGTGTGCGGCTTGCATGTAGTGCCGTAGTTTCCCGACAACCCATACCGGAGGCTGCGCGAGGTTTTCTCGAGGGTGAGTAATTGAGTTCGCTGCCTTGAAACTTTCGGTGACGAAGTAGATGGCGTTTTCGACCCGTGACTCCTTTCTTTTCTTGACGAGCATGGCTCCAAGCTGCGGTGTCGGTCACGGTTAGGTATAGCAACGGTGGCTTTTCCTCGTGGGGAGGACGAGAGAATCGGAGGACTCACAAGGTATGCTTTTATTTTTCAAGGCATCTTGGCATTCGAGTTCCATTCGATGTCGGCGTTCTTCTTCATCGGCTTGAAGATTGGCTCGCACATAGAGGTCAATTGGTTGGCCAGAGCGGGCGATATATTGCGGGCGGCCCATGAAGCTTTTCACCTCTGTACGAGTTTGCGGTGGTCTCATTTCGATGATAGCCTTTGATCTTTTGAGGATCCACCTCGATGCCTCTCTCGGTGACCATGTATCCCAAAACCTTGCCTCGGCTAACCCGAATGTGCATTTGGCGGGGTTAAGCCTCATTGAGTGTTTTCGGAGGCGATTGAAGAATTTTCTCGGAGTGCAGCGAGGTGTTGTCCGTCTGATCCCTTTGAGTGAACGATCATGTCATCGACGTACACTTCGATCTCTTTGTGGATCATATCGTGGAAGAGGGCGGTTCTTTGCCCGTTGGTAGGTAACCCAGCGTTCTTTAGTCAGAAGCGGCATTCTTGTGTAGCATTAGGTTCCCAGGGGTTGTGAAAGCTTGTCTTTTTCTTGGTCTTCTTCGGCCATCTTGATCTGATTGTAGCCGGCAAAACCGTCCACGAAGGACTTGACTTGAAATTGTGTAGTGTCTACCAACATGTCGATGTTGGGTAGTGGAAAATCGTCCTTGGGACTTGCTTTGTTGAGATCTCGGAAGTCCACGCAACGGCGTACTTTTCCATTGGCCTTGGTGACCGTGACAATATTGGAGAGCCATGTGGGGTACTCGATCACCACTGATGAAGCCGACGCGGAGCATCTTTTCGATCTCCTCTTTGACTTGTAAAGACCATTACGGCTTGATTCGGCGTAGCTTTTGCTTGATGGGCTTAGCCTCGGGATTTAAGGGAATCCGGTGCTCTACAATGTTAGGATCTAATCCGGGCATGTCTCGGTAAGACCAAGCGAACACGTCCACGAACTCTTTGAGCGGTGCGATCAATGCGTCTTGCTCTGTGCCGGTGAAGAAACTTCCGATTTGCGTCTCTTTTGGCTCTTCGGCGGTTCCCAAATTCACTTTGGTTAAAACCTCCTCGCGGCTTGGGCCCGGTTTTCTCTCGTTTGACAACATGCTTAAAGATGTGCTTAATGTATTGTTCGTTTAATGTGTA
The DNA here is from genome assembly GCA_022495995.1 of Adenophora triphylla var. japonica. Classification (NCBI taxonomy): domain Eukaryota; kingdom Viridiplantae; phylum Streptophyta; class Magnoliopsida; order Asterales; family Campanulaceae; genus Adenophora; species Adenophora triphylla. The sequence continues at coordinate 238,931 of JAFEMH010002812.1, read as the reverse complement.
CGCTTCTTTATCAAGTGAATCGTTATTAAGCTGTTTGTGTGTTAGTTAATTTATCGGTTGTTAAAGATGCAATGAGAGGATACTCGGAAAGATCGAAGCATTCATTAAGAGCATACGGGAATACATTATTGGCAATGAGTTCGTAATCTTCGGCGTGAGGCCATCGGATGACTCGAGAGACTCAAATTCAAAGCTAATGGACTCGGGATGAGTTTTGACACTAGACTCTAGGACTCGAGGGTCGGACCAAGTTGTTCGATCATGTCCTTTTTCTTTGGCGGTGGGTCGGAGAAGGTGGCCCGGTTATTGAGTGGCGATGAGCTTGATAGGAGATGGGGCTTGAAGGGCTTTATGTCACCGTTCCCGATCATTGCTATCACAGAGTTATCGAAACAAAATCGATTAGATCCGGCATCTCGATTTCTTCTTTGAAGAGCGAGGTGGAGCGGTGGTTCGTCCCAGCATTGTCTGCGGAGTCTCTTGCTTTGGTCTTAGGCATTACTAGCTCGAATGCGGACTCGTCCCGCTTGTTGAAGGCGGGGTGTTGACGAGAGAGTTTTCGAATTCTTCCGCCAAGAGGGGTTTTCCCGAACCAAAATTATTGTGAATAGTGGTGGTTGTGGATCCGGCGGGGCGGTGTGTCGAGAAATGCTCTTCGGACGGGATTTGGCTTGAGGCCTACGAATCTTGCCGAGGTTCTGCTGGAGCTTGTCCATGGTTGTCGGCCGGCTTTGTTTGGCGGCGATCGGCTCTGTTCCCTTTTACGGATCTTCTTCAAGTTGCCGGCCTTCCTTGTGAAGTACTTGGTCATGTCGAAGGCTGTAAGGACGAAGATCGGAGATTGCGTGCAAGCCTCTTTTGTTATCGTGGAGCGTTTTCGCGCGGCTCGCTTGTCCTCCGCAATGTGTTCGGGAGTAGGAGAGTATCCCAAGCCGTGCGGGGTATTACTGTTCTTTGATATTGATGATACATTGAGTGCCACGATGGCGTTTTCCCAAACCGAGCCCGGGATGTAGTTCATGTGCTTCATCATTTTCATCGGGGGAGGGATCTTGTCCCAAATCAAAGGCGAGTCTATGTGGCACACTTGGGCCTTTGGACTTTCGATGGTGAACCACGCGAGCATCATGCCATCATCGTCGGGTTTGATTTCTAAGACCGGGACGCCGTTGGTGTCGGTCCTTTCGGTGACTATGCTTTGTCGCCGTAGATGATGGTGAATCTGTTCCTTGGACGAACTTTACCTTAGCTGATGGAGAGTGGATGCCACCCCATTGATGCGATGTAGCCAAGGGCGTCCCAAAATGGCAGTGAAGGTGATCGGGATGTCGATGACTTGGAAGTACGTCGGGACCATTTGTTTTCCAAACCAAAGGTTCAAGGTGGCTATTCCCAAGGCTGGGCGGGATGTTGAGTCGTATGCCTTGATTGCTCGAGTCGAGGGTTTTAGATCGGTTGCTTTGATCCCTAGCAAGTCCATCATTTTGGCGGGAAGGACGTTCATGGATGATCCCATCTACCAAGACCCGAGGGAGACGGCGCTCGTCCGGTTGAGCTGTTATGTAGAGAGGCTCGTTGTGGTCGGCCCCAAATTTTGGAAGATCGAGCTCTGTGAAGGTGATGATATTCTTTGTAATTGACGTTGCCAATCATCGGCTGCTTCATCGGGTGTCACTGTGATGGGAACCATAGTGCAGGCCGGGCTTTCTTCCAACTTGAGCTTGTGCGGGTAAGATGAAGTGAGTAAGGACCGAGTGAGATGTTAGCTTTGAGTGCGCTTGAGGCGTGTCAAGACGGGATCTTCAACCTTTGGGTCCAAGGTTTCGGCTTCTTTGGCGTAGGGCCCCTTTTCGGTTCGTGGCTCGGGTATGGCTGGCCTTTTGTACGTCCGTGGAGGATTCACTGGGATTTGGCCGGAACGTGTCAGGAACATTCACCTCTGGACTTGTGGTTTTGCTTGTCTCTCCCGTTTACGGAGTGGGAGGAGCACGATTGGCGTAAGGCGGTGCGCATTTCAATTCGTTCCTTTGTCATGGCTTTCTTGAAGCATCAATAGTGGCTTTGAGATCTTCCCAAGACGGGGTTGGATTATCTGGACCTTCGGGCCTTCGGTGGCGGTGCGAAGCTCGTCCCGGTGATCATGGAGCAAACATTGCCGTATTTGTACGAGAACTAGTAAATTTGGGGAGATTTCTTTGGAGTAGATGACATAGTAGTCAAACTTTCCCGAGGGTTCTCCAAGGGTTCCGGCCAGTGGGATCACGAGATTCATACCTCTTTTTCGGTTTTTGTTGAGAAGATAGCTTCTTCTTTCGTCGAGGACGGCCCTCGTTCATTGCATCCTGGAATTCCATTTCCAGGACAAGCACTGCAATCGCAGCGTCCCACCGAGATGTGTCCGTTGTTCGGCGGTGGTACGGGACCTCGGGAGGCTTGGATGGGCAGGCTTTCCTCTGGAAGGTCTTGTGGTCTTACGTCATCGCGCATGGCTCGTACGAGGGTAACGGGTTGACTTACGGGAGACAATGAGAGATGTTAGAGTTTGTAGGAGTAGTCATGGCTTGGGAAGCCCCAGGTAGTTGGGTGGCTAAGGTTAGAAGTGGTGCATGGCACCTTCGATCGAGCTTGTTGCTCACCTTGACGTTTCTCAATAGCCATGAGGACTGCCAAACTTCTTCCGTGTTGGGAAATTTCTTGGGGGTAAGGTCCCGTTCCCATCGTTGTTATCCACCGACTTGGCCGTGGGAATTGACGGGTACATCCCGGTGACGAGAAGCGGGAAGGAGGTAGGACCTTGCTGTTTTGATACCGGAGACGGGTTCCTGGTACTCTCGACCACTCTCTGTTAGGTTTGGAGGGTGATGGGCAAGGTTTAGACACGGGAATGGCCTAACGGGATAAAGGGGAAAGCTCACGTGGCATGCGGTTTAGTTTCTTTTATTTTTTGATTTTTTTTTTTTTTGTTGTTTTAATTTACTTAAAACATGTTTTCTCAGAATCCTAGGTAGGTTGGAAAAGATTGCTCTTCTTTTCGCAACTATGCTAGATCCTGGGTCGAGTGGAGACCATACGTGCGGCTATAAGCCCCTCGTTTTGCACACAGTATTTCGACATCCCGGGGTGGACGGCCCGGGCGAGGTCCTATAGTGCAAGCGGTTTCCACCGGCCTAAAAGAAAAATCGAACCTAAGGACCGAGGCTTTGTCATGTTCGTTTTGATGCGTTAGCCATGTGAATAGTGAACCGAGCCGGCCACTGAGTCAAGATCGGGTCAAGAGTTCGGCATGACCTCTCTTTACCTTGCTTGCGCAAGGGATGCGTGACGTTAGGCGTTGGTGGGTCATATCGTCATGGGCGACGTATCAAAGGCGTGATGACATGGTGTCATGCAAGCATGGATGTATATCGGGACGGAACATCGTGCAGGTGTAGCCGGAAATCAAGATCAGTCAAGATTTTAGCATGACCTTTCATCGCTTTGCTTGCGCAAGGATCTTGAGTTCCGAGCCTTGACTCGAAAATGGCCGGCATGGTATATGTATCCAGTGTATGACACGGACTGGGTAAAAACCAACCGAGTCCGGACAGAGTGTGACTCAAGACTCAAACGTGCGGGGTTGACGCTTGGCTAGGATGGGATGTTTGGAATGATCCCGTGCGCGCCCAAGAGGCCTAGGAAGACCAAACTGGATTCCCAACCGAGACCACTCCGGGTTAAGGGTTGTAGTGTGCGGTGTATCCGAGCGACGGTGCGCATAGTGTGCGGTGTAACCGAGGCAAAGAAGGATGTGAGTAGAGTGCGGTGTAACCGAGGCGGCGGTGCGCGTAGTGTGCGGTCTCTAAAATTCTTTTACGAGTAAAATAGAAGTTTTTGAAGAATTTTAAATGTATGCACGAGATGTATATTGATGCATTTTTTTTTGTATTTTTATATTTTTTTTTGTAAAATAAAACGAAGCACGTGCACACACACACACAACAGCTTAAAGGAAGGGGTAAAATGAAAGTTTGACCCTCATCATCGTTTTAAAAATCTTTTGTTTTGTTTAAAAGTTTTAAAACAAAATATCCTCAAAGCAGAGTCGCCAACCGAAATTACCCGGATCCGGCTCGCGCGCTGGAGGCCCCGTGATCTCGCGGCGCTGCTGCCAGTTCGGGAAGTCGCCCTGATCCGAGAGGCAAGCACAATCGCGCCCGCATCCGGCTTATTCCGTTTTAGCGTTGCGTGTTGGAGGTGTCTCGCCGTTTTGCTTTCGCATTTTGTAGAGTCGCCACGCCGTTTTTATTAAGCCCAAAACATTGAAAAAGGGCTTCGGTTTAAAGATAAATTTTAAAGCTGTTTTTGTGTGATGAGATTTTGAGTTCGGAGGTCGAGATGACTCCCGGGAAGAGAATATTAGAATATTAGAGCTCACCCGAGTAGCCTCGTAAAACGAGTCTTTCTGATACCCCTAATATCCTTTAAATGTTGTGTGTGTGTGTGTGTGCTTTTAAAAATGCATGTCAGATCGGATGTCTACATTGTATTGAAATGTATTGAAATAGAATAGGAAGGAAGCCTTACCAATGTTGGTTCGTGTCCGTCTTCCGCAGGGGAATAGTGTTTGAGGTCGGAATAGCGTTCCTGCACGGATCGGGATTGCTTCGGGAGGGACCGGTTGTACGCGACAGAGTTTCGGCGTGAGTTGAGGTTGTTGGCTGCGTTCGGGCAGAGGTTCGGCGTGCGTGGGGATCGTCGGGATCACTCGGGCGAGAGGTTCGGCGTGCGTTGTGGTGGCGAGGAGTCACTCGGGAGCGGAGTTTCGGCGTGATTTGGGATCGTCGGTTTGACTCGGAAAGAGCCGGGACACCGTGGAAAGACCAGTGCAAGGCCTCGGAGTACCACGAGGGGCCTCAGGAGTACCTCGAGAGTGCCTCGGGCAGCGCGGGAGCGTCTCGGGAGCGCTCGGGGAGGCTTCTGGAGCACCTCGAGGGGGCTCGGAAGGCCTCGGAAGGATCCGAAGGGGCCGGGAATGCCTCGAAAGGTCTTAGAAGGGGAGCCGAAGGCTTAGGGAGGAAGAGAGAAGTGGGAGGTGTGTGGAAATGAGGAGGGGGAGCCCTCTATTTATAGTAAAAATTTCGGAGCAAAGAGGTCCGTACGGACCTTCTTGGTTATCCGTAATTTTGGATTTCCTCGATTTGAGGGAATACGCAATGATGGAGAATATTACGGAATGATGATGTCCCCCATGCAATAAGGTCCGTACGGACCATCTTGCATGCAAAGAGGTCCGTACGGACCAACTCGCAGGAAGTCATCATTTCTTCCGGATTTGAGGGAATATTGTGGACTTTAAGGGGATTTAGTAATCATTGAAACAAAGAGGTCCGTACGGACCTTAATTGCTTTTCGATTTCTGAAAATTCCCAAAAGGTCCTTTTGTCCCTTTTTATCCTGGAAAGGCTCCTCCCTTGGTTTGGTTGGGGGTTTGAGAGGGTTTTGAGAGGGTTTTGAGTGAGAGAGGTCTACGAGGCTGCGTGGATGAGTCTACGGTGTTTCCCGTGTGTTTGAAAGGGAGTGATCCAGATTGGGGTACTTACGAAACGTAGGCGGCGGAAACGGTTCGGTCTAAAACACAAATAAAAGTCATACTTTGACATCAATACAACCGATCGGACCATGAAAGCGTCTCGAAAAACTCAAGCAATTCAAATATTCATTGCAAGTTAAAAACTTTTTGATGAGTCTAAGCCCGATTCATTCCTACAACTCGGCAACCCGCTAAAAGAAATTAAGATACATAATCAAACTAATATGTCCGCCATGACAAGAAAGGGATACTCGGAAACCTCGAGTCACTCCAAGCCACTGCATCGGCCTCTCCCCTCTTCCCCCTTCGAGTTTTCTTTTTCTGAACAGGAAAAATGTCGGTATTCCTCCTACCAAGCTCTGGTATAGGAACAAGATCTATCAAACCAACCTCTCTCAGGGCCTTAGTAGCCCTAGCATCATCTCTCATCTCCTGTAGCCTAGCTGGTAGCATAGGAGCCCTCCTCTCCTGTCTCTTGACGTAAACCTCATAGTCGGTCACAGCGTCTCCGCTCCTGTCATGAGGGTTGGCTCTCGCCTCGGCCCTCCTCCTCTCCGAAACAGTCAGGTCCTCCGCACCCACAATGGCCTCACGCCTCTCATACCAATCCAGGTACCAAGTGGTCAGGAACATCGGTCTTGGACGCCTGAGGATAACCCGAGGAGGAAAGACGTCATACCTCCATGCTCGGGAAAGAAATGGAAACACCAAGGGATCATCCATAGAAACAGGAGCCACCACCCTGGTGGCTATATCATCAAAGTTCTCCAAAGGAACCTGCTCCAAGCCAAACTGTCTCAGAACCAAAGACGGAATATAGAAGCTGGACTGAGAAAGCCCGGAAGCATGACCACATGAGACCCGTCTGAAGCACTCTGCGAGCCTCCACCCGCCAACAAGGCACCGACCATCGATATCCTCTCGTACGGGCGACCAGCCATCCAACGCTCCCATGAGCCCCGATCATCGAAATCCACAAAGAACCCCCTCCCGTCAAATGTCCAAGGCTTGATCATGTCGGGAGATTCCCGAAGAACCCCAAACGCTCCATCGCCCACAGTGGTCAAGAGGAACGGCCGCCCCGTGCATATACCGTCTTCCGGTAGAGCCCTATCAAGAGCATGAAAAGTCTCCCCTAATCAAAGGAACGACATCTCTCGCCTGTGCGACAGTGAACGACAACATCCAGCAAAGACCGATGGCAAATCCCAAAGGAATAGACCATGAACAGGGTGCCAAACATACAAAGTGCAAAGGCATCCCAATAGGCATCATCCACCAAGCCTAGGCCCCTAAACCTATCGGGAAGGCCGGAAATATCAAAATGATTGGGACCACGGATCATACCTTGCGCTTCCTCCGGGGAAAGATGAAGGAGGACGCACAATCTGTCAACAAAAGAAGCCCCTCCGGGCAAAGGAACCGCTATCTCTTCCACCTCCAGACCTCCAAGCAAGGCCCGTTGAAGGAAAGTCAAAAGACATGCCTTCTAGTGTCCCAAAATGAGGAAGAAGCCCTCAAAAGCTCATAATCCGGAATCAATTCCTTGAGAGACCATAAGCACTTCACCTTGTACCTTTCTTCAAAGAAGGACCTCCTCTCATGCATGATCTCCCGAGACCAATCCTTGAACTTGTTGAAGAATGACATTTGGGATTCTTGGGGCAATTTTGATGGAGCTTTTCTAAGGTTTTCCATGATTTTTCTCTCTTTCTCCCCGAAAATGGCTGTTTGGACTGGAGGTTGAAGAGGATATTTGAATTTGAAATAATGTGAGACCAGATCTGAAGCAAAATTAAAGGACAATGTCAGATGCAGGACTCCTCCGCGCGGACAAGATTGTCATTTATCAGAAAATCACGCAGTCCCAAGCTGCTACACCAAAAAAGGAATATTCCGTCCCGGTTGCTCGAAACCTGTGCAAAAACCTCCCCAAACCAGTCCATATACCAAACACCCTTGCCAAAAAAAAACCAAGGCTCATGCAACACTGCATTCATACCGCATTGCATTCATAAAATAAAATCCTAAATTATTACATCCCAAAAAAAAAAGAAAAGAAAAAAAAGAGTGTGCAAAAAAAAAAACAAACAAACATCAATAAAATCCTAAATTATTACATCAAAAAAAAAAAATGTGCATAAGCTGTACAAATCTCAATCCCAGCCATAAATCTCGAAATCTCGTAAAATCGCCTAAAAAATTCAGGGGGGGTAATCAATCAGAATCCCTAGCGCCCGACGTCTGTCCCCGGTCCCTCTTACGACTCGGGCCCGCCTCCTCAGGAGCCCTGAAAATCTCGGGCTCAGAATCGTCCTCGTCTCCAGAAAGAGGCTCATCAGGACCAACCGGCACGCTCTGATAGGGCAAGCCGAGATCCGCGAAAAATCATATCCGAAGGTGAAGGCGTCGAGACTCCCGGACGTACGAAGACGACCCACCATGCCGCGTACGTGTCCTCGCCCATGTGGATCCCCGAGAATGACGTGATCCGAAGGCGCACCGCACGGGGATCAATGAGAGGAGACAGAGGAGTCTCTCGAAGAAGTCTACGAACGAATAGGGAAGCCTCCCGTCCGATAGGCGCCGGCCGTGGTCGCCTTGCTCTAGCCTCGAGGAGCCCCGCAAGCGACCAGCCTCCTGATGAATCTCTTAGCTCCGATCACTTGCTTCGTTAGCTTCTCGATGACCACCTCCGAAAACTGCACAAAAGCAAAAGCATCAGAAACAGTTGAAGCTAGAAATGATGACAGGAAAGAAAAGAAAAGAAAAAAAAAGAAAGAGAAGCCATACCTTCATACCCGGACGAGGCCGGAAAGCTCGTGGAAGCCGCTCAGGCTGAGGGATCTGCACCCTCAATCGGACCCCATCCCGGGATATATGAAAACTGGCCCGAGGGTACCGCGGATCCCAAGCCCCTCTCTATCCAAAACCCGGGCATCCTCAGCCTCCTCAAAACAAACACGGGGTACGGCTCAATCGCCACAAATGCCGAGAAGTGTTGGCCGGCTCGGTAATCATCCCATGTCACAGATCTGTCACTCGGGTGCATCATATCGGCGGGAGGCTCCACCGGTGTCCTCAAAGGCAAGTTCACGCCATGCTGGCGCGTCACCCTCTCTCCCGGATAATAGGCATCGCAGTCGCCTCTCGTAATCCTCCGCCGCACGCCCAAATCTCGGCGCCCTTCAAACTGCGCCACCTCGAAGCGATCCTGTGGATAAAATATCATCCTCTCATCCGTCTCAGCCTCCGTCAAAGGAAGGCAATCCGCGTATTCGAGAGTCGTACGCCCCCTGGAGCTTATCTTCTCCCGGGCATGCTTGGACCAAGAATGCATGGCCGGATACGCCCGACGTACTCCGCCCGCCGCCACATCGTGACGTGGAAAAACTCCAACGCCCATACTGCGAAAGGTAAAAATCCAATCAATCCAAAGCAAAAGAAAAGTGTGTGCTCAAAAAAGGGGGAAAGCAAAAAGAGAACTTATACCTGTGGCAAACTCAAAGCAAGATAAGGAGCTCACAGCCTCTTCCTGGGCTGTACCTATCGAGAGCAAAGTAAAGCTCGCCACCCGGCCTCTCCCCACGAGACATCTCCGGCCATCTCCATGTCCTCCAAGGACCTCAAGAAGGCAAAGACCGCCGTCCCTCAACATGCCCAAAGAGGGTGCTCGAAAAAGCAAACCACAAGAAGGCCCCGGCAATCGATCGGCGCCTATCCTCTCCTCCCCACCTCATAGCTCACAATGGTCTCCACAATCTTCTCGTAGACCACCGCATACTCCATCCCCATCCCCTTTTGGGAATAGGGGAAAATCCCGTAAGAGCCCGCAGATCCGCATCACCGTAGCCGTCCCACCACTCAATGCTGCGTCCGTTGAAGGACAAACCCGTGATCGCAGCATAGTCGGAAGGCGTAACCGTAGCCTCGCCCGAAGAAGTGAAACGTGTGGGTCGCATCCCACTGCTTTGCGCTAAAGCGAACATCGTGCCCTTGCTCTTAGGGAACTTGACCAGTCCCCTCAAGCACTCAACAAACTCCCAAAGCCCGGTCTCAACAACAATCTGTCTCGGACTCGGCAAAGCTCCTCGGCCCGCGTTCGGAAGCCGGTCCCACAAGTCAACCACAGACTCCACCGATCCTCGAGTCTTCATCTTGTTCAGTTGCTCCGTAACGTAGTTGTTTCCACCCTGCGATAAAAAAAAAAGAGAAAAAAAAATTTGCATTTGCATTTGTACAAAAAAAAAAGCATACATATGCATCACGAAATTTCAAAGAAAATTTGACAGCATGACAACATACAATGAGCATAGCCCCATTTTTCTCGCACAAAAAGACAAGCTTTCAAAGAAATCCCAATGCATTCATCAAAAAAAAAAGATGCATTCCTACGGAAGTAAAAACTCCGTCCCATTTTCAAAAAAAAAAGGAAGTTCCTATGCATGCACGCATATCATTCATCATCTCAAAAAAAAAAAAAATCCTACATCTTACGGAAGTAAAAACTCCGTCCCATTTTCATAAAATAACATACATGCATAACATGCATTCAATCAACGGGAAGAAAAATCCGTCCCACTTTTCAAAAAAAAAAAATCAAAAATCATACATTCATATCATCATCTCATGTTGGCAAAATGCCAATTCTTTTCTCAAGCAAAATGCACATTTTGGAACACCAACAAATTCATTGCAACATGCAAAGCATAAAAATCAAGATTCAAAGCCAAGAACATCAATCATTCGAATTTTCAAAAAAAAAAATCACCCAAAATTCAAATCTCAAGCAAAAAATCAACAAAGGGAATGAAAAGATTCGAAGTATACCGTTCGGAGACTCGGATCAGAAGCCCAATGTTGCCAAGCATCGGGGTAGGGCTCCTCCGCAATCGATTGCGAAAGAGTATAATGCCTCCTCATTCGGACGAGCTCCAATCGTCTCTCCGCCACCGGGCCACGTCCATGGCCTTGAAAAGCACCTTCCCCGTGTTCCATTGCTTAAAAATCAAAGAAAAACGGAAGAATTTTCAAGTTTTTTGAGCAACAATGGCGAAATTGCTGGTTTCTCTCCCTCTGCTCTCGTAATTCTAAAAAAAACTGAATGGGGAAGAGGAAGGGCGTTGGCCCTCATTAATACCCCCTGACTTTCAAGTCCTCTCCGCGCGGATAGGATTGTCAGGGTCAAAATGACCCTTTTGCCCTTTAAAAATCTGGAACTCTGCGGTTCAGTCCCCAATTTGACAAAGTCAACCCCCTTTCATCAAAATCTTCCCCGGCAGTCAAACGTAAGACCGATTTCCCCGAGAAAGATAACGAGATCCCGTATCTTTCATCAAAATCATCAAACGGCAGTCAAACGTAAGACCGATTTCCCCGAGAAAGATAATGAGATCCCGTATCTTTCATCAAAATCATCAAACGGCAGTCAAACGTAAGACCGATTTCCCCGAGAAAGATAACGAGATCCCGTATCTTTCATCAAAATCTTCCCCGACAGTCAAACGTAAGACCGATTTCCCCGAGAAAGATAACGAGATCCCGTATCTTTCATCAAAATCATCAAACGGCAGTCAAACGTAAGACCGATTTCCCCGAGAAAGATAACGAGATCCCGTATCTTTCATCAAAATCTTCCCCGGCAGTCAAACGTAAGACCGATTTCCCCGAGAAAGATAACGAGATCCCGTATCTTTCATCAAAATCATCAAACGGCAGTCAAACGTAAGACCGATTTTCCCGAGAAAGATAACGAGATCTCGTATCTTTCATCAAAATCATCAAACGGCAGTCAAGCGTAAGACCGATCTCCCCGAGAAAGATAACGAGATCTCGTATCTTTCATCAAAATCTTCCCGGCTAGCCAAACGTAAGGCCGACCTCCCTGAGAAAGATAACGAGATCCTGTATCTTTCATCAAAATCATCAAACGGCAGTCAAACGTAAGACCGATTTCCCCGAGAAAGATAACGAGATCCCGTATCTTTCATCAAAATCATCAAACGAAAGTCAAACGTAAGACCGTTTTTCCCGAGAAAGATAACGAGATCCCGTATCTTTCATCAAAATCATCAAACGGCAGTCAAACGTAAGACCGATTTCCCCGAGAAAGATAATGAGATCCCGTATCTTTCATCAAAATCATCAAACGGCAGTCAAACGTAAGACCGATTTCCCCGAGAAAGATAACGAGATCCCGTACCTTTCATCAAAATCTTCCCCGGCAGTCAAACATAAGACCAATTTCCCAGACGAATACGTCTGATTTTCCCCAGCAAAGGCTAACAAAATCCCCAGCAAAGTTAACGGAATCCCAAAAGCCAACAGAATCTCAAGTAGTTCTCGAACTACGAAAGGGCTTGATTCCCACTAGGGATACGTAGGTAGCCTATCATTAGGTCCAGCCCCTCGACCAAAACGGTCACCCTCTCCTTCGGCAGCAGACAAAGTCCACCGAAAGGGCATTTCACATCAAGGTTCAAGGCACCTAAAAAGCCATCATCATCCAGGTTTGAGGCACCTAAAACGCTATCATCAAGGTCCAAGGCACCTAAAACGCCATCATCAAGGTTCGAGGCACCTAAAACGCCATCTCCAAGGTTCGAGGCACCTAAAACGCCATCATCAAGGTTCGAGGCACCTAAGACGCTATCACTAGGAAAGCGATAAATCGCAATCATCCCCAGCAGAGACCGAAAATGGTCATTCCATCCCCAGCAGAGCGGATAGCCATCAGACCGAAGATGGTCATCTCTTACCCCCACAGAAGTTTCTCTCCAGCTCGAGGTAGAACTCGCTCATCGTGTTCGAGGCACCTAAAACGCCATCATCTCCTGTGGTCAAAGACCCGAACTACGACTGGCTTGATTCCCATTCGGGATACGTAGGTAGCCTATTGAATAGGTTCAGCCACCCGATCACTCGATCATCCCGCCAAATATGGAGCCTTACTCTTATCGACGACCCCGCTTCCTTCGAAAGCACCGTCGCCGAGGGGCTACTGTAAGTGCTCCAATTTGAGCTTGTTAGTATTTTCGTTAGAAAATTAACGAAAGTTTTAACATTCCTAACATTTCCTAACAATCCTAACTTTTCTAACCAAGCAAGGGCAAAGTGGGCATTGTTATTTAAGGTTAAACCTCAAAAAGAATCTTAAAAAGCAAAAACAAAGGAAGAAAACCAAAAATAGAAGTGGCTGGAACATAAACTGGCTGTTTAATTTGAATTTTCAAAAGATTATTCTTCCTGTCCAAAGCCTGGAGCTGCATTTAATGAACAGTGCACGCTACCAACCTTGTCCGCGCGGATACCTTTGTCATTTCAGGAGGGCTATAAATTGAGCCCTCCAGTCACAAAAATAAGGAGCCACAACACAATTTGCACTGAACCTCTGGCGAAATATAGAGAGAAAACAGTGAGAATTCACTTGAATTGTCACCATTTTCTCTTGAATCTTTCCCAACTCACACTCACTCTCAAATTCAAACCCTAAACACATTCAAGCCTTGAACCCATTCAAACACAAACTCAAGGAATATAGGTATAACCTCCCTCTTATTACCCTAAATCTCTCATCCATGCATGCATCTTCAAACTACAAAATGTAGTTCATTCTTCTTCTTGTCTTAAGATCCAAGAAGATCACCATGAAAGTCCATCTCCATGGATGATCTTCTACAAGGATCAACATTTTCTTTAATGTGTTCTTGTTTTCTTGCAAATGCATTTTCAAAACCCTAAAAACCATTTTCAAGCATCAAATCTCATTTTCAAAGGATAAAATTCCCCTTCCCAAGCAAATGAAGTGCTTAGTCCTAATGTACCCCAAGGATGGTTTGGTATAGTTGATTCACCACTAAAATGTCAAGTGATCACTAACCAAAACCTAGGGAAATGGGGATAAGAATGGATGCAAAACCCCCCTTAAAATCATATTTTCTTTCTTGAGAAGTTGCTGTCCAGTAGCAATTTCCTCAGACCTCAGTCCATGGTCTAATTTTTTGGACACAGATAAATGTGGAATTTGGTGTTGACTACAAAACACTTTTTGTAGCCAACATCCAGATATTTCAATAAATATTTTTACTTTATTTTTTAGGTGAGTAAAACTCCTCTTTTCAAATTTTCTTTCAGAGATTAGTTCATCAGCTTCTGGGAATCCAGATCTCATATCTGAGGTTTCCAGAAGGTTTTGACCCCTCAAATCTTCTCCAAAATGGAAAATTCCTTCGCAAAAATCTTATTTAAGGTGTCTGGAACAACTTTCATTCTCTGAGTTTATCCAGATTATGAAGTTTTAAGACCCTTGAATCCATTTCAAAATCAAAGGTCCACTGCCTTTTTCATTCTGGCAGAAGTGGCTCTCAACTTCAAAAGGTCTTTTGAGTACCAAATCTCAATCCAAAAATCTTCCAAAAAATCATGGGATCAGTTTAAAGTCTTAAAAAGATATCCCAATTTTTACTTTTCTGAGTTTCAAATTATTTTGGCCAAAACACACACACACACACACACAAATAATTTTCAGCTTGGAAGACTCGTTTTACGAGGCATTCCGGGTGCACACTAACGTCCTTCCCGGCGTGTAACATGACCTCCGAACCCAAATTTCTGATCTCGGGCTTTTTTCAAAGTTTTGGCCCTTAAAACAAAAATGGCGTGGCGACTCCGTTCTTTTTCCCGGGTTTTATTTGGTTTTTTTCAAAGAAACGCGAAAAATCGAATTTTTTCCCGCGAAATGGCGACACATCATCACACCACACCATTTTTATTTTAAGGGCCAAAACTTTGAAAAATGCCCGATATTAGAGATTTGGGTTCGGAGGTCACGTTACACGCCGGGAAGAACGTTAGTGTTCACCTGTAAAACGAGTCTTCCAAGCTTAAAAACCATTTGTGTGTGTGTGTTTGTGTGTTCCTTTGGCCAAAATAAGTTGAAACTGAGAAAAATAAAAACTGGGAACTCTTTGTAAGATATTAAAAAAGTCCCATGATTTTTGGTATGATTTTTGGGTTGAGTTTTGGTACTCAAAAGATTTTTTGAAGTTGAAAACCAATTCTGCTAGAATGAAAAAGGCAGTGGACACTTGATTTTAAAATGGATTTAAGAGCTTTAAAACTTCAAAATCTGGGGAAAGTCCGAGAATGAAAGTTGTTCAAAACACCTTAAATAAGGTTTATGTAAAAAAGGCAGTGGACACTTGATTTGATGGACTAAAATCTTCTGGAAACCTCAGATATGAAATCTGGATTTCCAGAGACTGAGGAACTGACCTTTAAAAGAAAATTTAAAAAAGGGAGTTTTACTCACGCAAAAAATAAAGTAAAAATATGTCTGGAAAGCTCTAGATGTTGTCTACAAAAATTATTTTGTAGTAAACACCAAATTCCAATTTTCTGTATGTCCAAAAAATTAGACCATGGACAGAGGTCTTAGAGAAGGGGTACTGGACAGCAACTTTCTCTTGTAGAAAAACATGATTTTAAAAGGGGTTTGGCATCCATGCCTGTCCCCATTTCCTTAGGCTTTGATTATTAGTCACTAGACATTTTAGTGGTGATCTACTATATCAAGCCATCCTTAGGGTACATTAGGACTTAAGCATTTCATTTGCTTGGGAAGGGGAGATTTAGCTTTGAAACAAAGATTTTTGTTGTATGAAAATGATTTTTGAAAACTCTTTTGAGTAAGAAATATTTTGGAAAAACAATTTTAAGTGAGTAAGAAATGATTTAGACCTTTTAAATGGTCATCCATGGAAATTTATTTCAAGGTGACTACATCTTTAGGTCTAGCAAAGATGGACAAGTTGGTGAACAAACTACATCTTCAAAGTTTGAGATGCATGCATGGATGAGAGAATCTTAGGGTAAGGAGAATGAGGTTATACCTATCTTCTTTGTGTTTGTGTTTGTTTTTTGAATGGATTCAAGGCTTGAATGTGTTTAGGATTTGAATGTGTTTAGGGTTTGTGATTAGAGTTGGTCAAAGAGAAAACAAGTAGATAACACTTAAGTCCTCTATGTTTTCTCTCTAATCCTCCTCCTAAGGGGTGGTTTAAGCTTGGGCTTGTGTATGTATGAGAGTGATTTGAGAATGTTTGGAGAGAGTGGGATTTGGGAAAGATTCAAGAGAAAATGGTGGCAATTCAAGGGAATTCCCACTGTTTTCTCCCTATTTTTCGCCAAGGTGCAGTTATAAAATGTGTTCTTCTCCCTTTTTTCTGAGACTGAAGGGCTTAATTTATAGGCCTCTGAAATTGGCAAAGATGTCCGCGCGGATGAGAACCTCGGCGTGCACTGTTCATTAAATGCAGCTCCAGGCTTTGGACACAAGGAATATCTTTTGAAAATTCAAACTGGTTGCTGTTTTTCAGCTTGCCTAATTCGGATTTTTCCAATTTCTTTTCTTTTTTAAGATTCTTTTCTTGGTTTAACCTTAAATGGCAATCCCTAATCTACCCTCACTTTGTTAGAAAGGTTAGGATTTGTTAGAAATGTTAGGAATGTTAAGACTTTCGTTAATTTTCTAACGAAAATGCTAACAACTCAAATTGGAGCACTTACACAAACGGGTCAACTTCCAGGCAGTGAAGGGCTACTTCTTCATTAATCCCCCTCATATCTTCAACTCTCCAAGCGAAGACATCAAGACTGTTTTTTAAGAGGGAGATGATATCTTCCTTCTCTTCTGGGGATAGCTGGCCCCTGAGTTTAATTTTTTGCTCAGGGTAGTCAGGGTTGATGACTACCTCTTCCAATTCATCAACGAGCTCCATTTCTGGACCGTCTCGAAATTCCAGGGATTCAATAATGATTTCTCTAAGTCTTCTACCCTCATTGTCATTTACGTTGAGACCTTCCTCTTCCATCAGTTCATCAACGTAGGGCAGATCAACTATCCTCAAGTCAGGGTTGGCCCCCGAGTTCTGGCCATTGACGAGAACAGGATCTGTCTCCGGGACGGACGGAACTATGTCCTGGTCATCTACAATTTCTAGGACCACAGGTTCCTCTTTTAGTACTTCATGGATATAGCTCATCCTAGAGCTAGTGTGGGTAGTTTTCAGAGACTTAGAGATTTTGATGTTTTCCTTTGGAGTATCTATCTCCACGCTTTTAGATGCTTTCCGGCTCTTCACGACATGCTCCAAGAAGTCTTTGGCGGTCGCCCTCACGCATCCAATTCCAGCACGAGTAGGAAATTTAAATCGTTGGTGAGGAAGGAAGGCGACCAACCCAAGTTTTGCTTGACTTGGAATGCCTAATATTGCGTGATAGTCACTTGTCAGATCCATGACTACGAAAGTGATTGTAGCCACGGTTCGGAAGGGATGTTCACCAACTTCCAGCTGTAGGTCAACAGTTCCCTTGGAACCGACTTTATGGTTGGTGAAACCTTCTAGCCTTCCATGATAAGGTTCCAGGATGGTATCTTTCAAGCCCATCATCTGAAAGTCGGAGTAGTACAAGATATCACGAGAGGCCCCGATGTCGATGAGTAGTCTCTCGGATTCACAGTTGTCAATTCGACCCTTTATTACCAAGGGTTGCTCACGGGCTGCACGGCTCCCAGCTAATTCATTGGGAGAGAAACTTATGACCTCTTCTGCCTTATAAACCCAAGCAGGAACATGGTATACCTTGCTTAGCTCATAATTGGTCCCTTAGCTTTCTGGTAGAGACTACCTCTTCTCGAGTCACATGTAATTTGGCCCTAGGAGACCTCTCCTCCATGTCCTCGCTTTTGTCATCATCTTCACTCTCGTCCTCCTTCCGTTTCCGCTTGCCATCTTTCTTCATGACATAGCGGTCGAGTTTGCCTTCGTCAACCCACCTTTGGATCATTCGTTTGAGGGCAATGCACCTTTCGGTGGTGTGAACATGGTCCTTGTGGAAATCACATAATTTGGAAGGGTCACGAGGGAACTTTGGTTTATCGTTCAGTTGACGAGGAGGTGGAAGGTTCACCAGTTGCATGATTTCAGTGATTGGTTTGGTAAGAGGGGTAAAAATTTTAGCCTTTTCAGAACCCCTTGAATCCGTTTCCATTTACAATTCCATTGGAAGCATGGCGAGTCCCAGCTGCATCCGGTTCCGTCTTGTCAGACCTCTTCTTGCTTTTCTCCTCTGCCATAGCAATTGCATAAGCCACATTATACAAGTCAGCCTTGGACTTTGGCTCACTGGCGGAGAGTTCATAGATGAGTGGTCCGGATTTCAATCCGGAGTTGAAACAAATGATCACCTCCCTGTCTGTGAGGCTTTCTTCCACTTGGTCTGCCATGGCTCGAATCCTGTTATAGTAGTTTAATGTGGTTTCATTCTTTCCTTGCTCGATGTTACCAAGGTCAATCAACCTCTTCTTCATTCTTCCTGCCATGGCAAAGTGATCTAGGAACATCCTTCTCATGCCTCTCTAGCTATCGATACATCCCTTTTTAAGCTCACGAAACCAGGTCAGGGTTGTTCCGGAGAAGGTGCTCGCGAAGGCTTTACAGAGAACGCCATCGGCCTTAGTGAGGAGGGCCATAGTAGATTCGAAACTTTGCACATGGTCCCGCGCGTCAATGGTTCTAGCATATTTTTCAAAACTTGGGACCTTGAAGGCAGGATTAGGTGTTACATCATTTATCCTCAAAGAGAAGGGGCGGGTGTGTAAGTACCCCAATCTGGGTCGTTAATGTTCCGTCAGCCCAAATTAATGATTTATGATCATTTAGGGGCATTTTGGACATTATTTTGACAATTTGAATGAGGAAGGACCTCTTAGGAATAAAAAATGGACAAATACCTCGCTGAAAATTTGTCATTTCCAATAAAAGGGAATATTGACCAAGAGCAAAATGCCAAAACTGCTTTTCTGCACAGATAAGGCACGCTGCTGGGGTCATCCGCTGTAAGCACCCCAATCCAATTCGCGACCCTTTATAAGTGTCTTTTAATATAATAAAATTGCACTAGGGGCATTTTGGTAAATTTTCGGTCCATTCCGAGACTTCCGAGAACTTTTTATAAGTTTCTCGCGAAGGAAGTACTTTTATGTATTTTTTCATGCAAAAGGACCTACAGGGAATTATTTGTTTTGGACCTGTTGAGAATTAACTCGGAATTTTCCAGAACAGGTTGTTGGCGCTAGAAACAGTTACTGGCTCGTCAAGTCGTGCGATACAACGAGCCACGGAAAGTCGAAGCAGTGGGTCGTGCGACACCACAAGCCAATTCTCATGCAACGTTAAATAAGGACTTTTCTCATTTTGACAAGGGGGGCCTTCTCTCTCACTCTCTCTCTCTCTCTCTAAACGGTTTTCAGAGAGCTCTCTCTCTCTCTCTAATCGTCTTCTTCCTCACCTCTCTCTCTCTCTACCCAAAAGGCCAGTCCCTCTCTCTCCAACTTGAATTGCCTTCCTCACCATTCTCCTTCTCTAGATGGCTCATTCTCTCTCTCTCTAGACGCTTCCAAGCTTTCTCTCTCTATACGGTTTCCATCATCTTCCTCAAGCTCTCTCTCTAATGGCGTCCTAAACACCTCTCTCCCTCTCGACCCCAGCTGAATGAAAACCTAACCCAACTCTCTCTCAATTGCTTCTCAACCGAGACCTCACCTAAGTCTCTCTCAATCGATTCAATTTCTCTTTAATTCCCTCCAATCGTCTCCTCAGCAACGCACTCTCCCCCCGGCGACCCAATCTTCCCCACCGTCCTCTCTGGCTACCCCAAAACAATCGGCTCTCTCACTTCAATTCTCCCCATGCTATTGACATTTTCCTTCCCCTGTTCCAGACCTTAAACTCGTCCACAGGTCTCGGATTCCATTATTTCCGGCCGAGCTTCCATCATCTCTGGCCGTCCTCACAACCTAAGTCCAGTCTATTTTTGGTAGTCTTCACCAAAATCATCCCAGAAACTCTCACAATTCTCTCTCTCATCCAAATCTCCCTCTCTCTCATATACCCATTCAACACACACTCACACACATACTTGAGATTCCAAAGCAACTCTCAATCTGAGAATTCTAGGCTGGTCTTGAAGCTGATTTGAAGGCCCTCTATACCGACGTGGTATATAGAGTGTGGATCTACAAGGGTAATGTTCTAATTCCCATCCTCTCTCTCTATTTTCATCATCTATTTGGATTGCTATGCTTGATCTGATGTTTGATTTTGAACATGATTGAATATTTCATGCTTTTGTCTCTGAATGTCATGATTGGGTATCTATTCTTATGGTAATGCATGTTCTTATGTAGTAATGTTGTGATTTTTACATTAGATGCTAAGGTGAGTGTGGATCATTTCATATCCACACTCATCTGAGTATTGATGTCTCTGAGGTTTCGTGGCTTGTTTCTACCTCTGGTAAACTGAATTGCCATTTATTTCTTCTGTAATCAAAGCTATGTAGGTCCTCTGCAGAGTGGCTTGATGTGTCACGCGACACACTTGGCCACAGTTGGTCCTGTGTAGTGCAACACATTAAGCCACCCTGCAGCTGGTCCATTTTAGTTGTAAGTTGTTCTCATGTTTTGTAATCGGGATGTGGCCCCCCACACCAAGTGGCTCACAAGATATAATTCTCTCATTTTGATCAATAAAACAATGCATTAAAATGCATTTTATCACATATTTTGTCTCACACAATTTGTACACACTTATTGAATGAATTGGATGTTGAACAATTGAAAGACTCGATTACGAGGCATGTTGGGTGAACCCACAGTTCTTCCCAACAAATAACCTGACCCCCAAACCATTTTCTCTATTTTCAAAAGGTTTTTCAAAGTGTACCTCTTAAACATGGCGTGGCGACTCCCAAAAAACATTTTCAATTTCGGCGAGCGTACATTCAGTGGCGACTCCGTTGGGGACATTTGAAACTTGTTTTTCAAATAGTGGGTCAAACTTTCGTTCTTGTTCAACGTCCATTTCATTCATTTGTGTGTGCTTTGTTGTATGACATTTTATGTGCTTAAATGCATTTTATGTGTTTTGTTGTCTTTGTACTCCATGTATGCTTCTGTTGTTCTCTGTGAGGCTTGGGTTTGTATGTTTATCTTGCTTGGGGGCTGGGGCTCAGTTTGCTTGATATTCTGGAATTTTGGCTGATGGTGTCACACGACAGTTGTGGCCACTCTGCATGATTTGATTTCTTGGTGCAGGTTATGATTATGAGGCTGTCCCATGATCAGATTATGTTTATTTGCTTATTGTACTCTGTGGGGTTTAGTGTGTGTGTGTGTGTTGTTTTTCGTTTGTCATCCCTTTTCAAATAAAAGAAAATAAAATGGATTCAAAATTATTTTTTCGTAAATAAAAGAACATAGTCATCCGCACACTACTTCACTAGATCTAGAACCCTTTGGTGTGATGGACGGAATCGCGGACGGTGATGTATTTCGCCTACGCTTGAGCACCTAAAATCAATCCTATCCCCCTAGCGTATTATAGGTGGAGCCACACTTTTAAAGCTTACCCAAGGGTTGGTTTTTGACACGCCATTTTCAAATACACTAAAATGAATTGTTTCAAAATTTATAATAGGCTTTCATACCTATCCCAAAACCTAGCATGTGTAGGCATGTTGCCATTGCAACATGGTTTCGCGTAGGGACATGTCGCTTTCACGAAATGTTCTAACGAGAGATCATGTCGCTTTGTCAACATGCACCGAGGAGAGGTCATGCCGGATATTTTTTCTTGAAATTCTTCAGGAATACCCGTCATGCTGCCCAAATTTCCCCAAAAATTGGGATTGCTCGTCCGTCCCATAAATGCTTCAGTTTTATTTAGGTATTATTGCCTATTATTAATTTTTAATCAATACATTTGGTGTATTTTTGGATGATGTGTCCCTAGGTTCCCCCGAGGTCTAGATTGCGTGAATTAAGGCTTATCCTTTTCCAACCGTCCCTAGGACTTAAAAGACACTACTTTCTACTTGAACATTAATAAGATGTTGCACGAGTTCGTCTCATTTCCCTTTCTTCCCTCTCCCATAGCTTCTTAAGACTCTTCTCTATATTCCACGTTATACACGCTCTCTCCTCTCCAGCTATGGCAAGTTAGGTGCGTGCTTCGATTCCCGGCGCTCGTTTGGTTCGCGTCTTTGAGGCAGTTGCAGTTTCGGCAGAGTTTACATCTGATTCAGTTTTAGAGATGTCTAGTGCAGAGAATGGTATGACTACTCAATCTGGGGGTTCATCTGCCATGGGTCAACAAGGAATGCATGATCTCTTTATGGAAGAGATGAGGACTACTATGGAAGCCGCTCTAGTTAGAGAGCATGAGGCTCAGTTACTCGCTCAAGCCGCTAAAGCTAGAGAAGATGCAGCACACTCTAAGTTTGTAGAAGCAATGAGAAGCCGTGGTATTGCTGTGATCCGATGTGCTGATGGGACTTATGAGGAGATTACTTATGCAAATGAGTTTGATGTTGAGGCCAGAAATGTCTCCCTTCCTCCCCTTGCTCCAACATCTCATCCAATTCAAGTTTCGAGTCAGGGTGTGCGATCAAGCCCTCAAACAAGTTTTAGTTTAGTTGGAGGACCACAGCCGATCTTCTATGATCTGACCTCCTCGCCAATTTCCAATGCTTCTGTGCCTCTAAGCCAATTTGGGTCCCAGCTTCCGAACAGTCAAGGCTTGTTGTTTTCAGGTTCTCAGTATCAGCAGGGTCAGTTTCATGGTCCTTACTTCCAGGGTAACTCCCAAGATCGTAGCCGCACTTGCTCCGGAATCATTTCGGCCCAGATGGATTTCTCAGCTTTCGCTAACCAGCCTCAAACTCAGGGATGTAGGTCTCAGCCTTTAACGGGTTCGGCTTATGGGTTTGGCTCATCACCTATGCAACATCCGGAGTCAGCTCCCTACTTGCCTGCTAGTACTTTTCTGCAGAATCAGAATTCTCCAACTAGTCGGTTTAATTATTTGTCAGCTCCAGCATCTTTCTGTCTACCACCAGCATCTGGGTCAGCTCAGCCGTCTTTCTTCCAATCAGCCAGTTCTGAGCCTTCTTCAACTATTGCCCCTACTATTCCTCAGCTTCCCGGGAAGACTCCAGAAGTGGTTATGTTGTTGAAACAATTGCAACAATAAATCGACAAGTTGACTGTAGGATCAAGTGGACTCAAAGTTGTTGATCCAGGGCAAGTAAAGCCTCTTCCTTATAAGTTCAAGATGCCCAAAATGCAATTTGATGGCTCAGCATGTCCGAAAACTCATGTGGACACATATGTGATGACTATGGGAGCAATGAGTTGTACTCCTGAGTTTATGGCTCAGCACTTTCATCTCACGCTCAAAGGCCCCGCCTTGACATGGTTTCTAACTCTTAAGCCAGAAGCTCGATCTACTTGGAGTCAGACCACTGAGGCTTTTCTTGAAAAGTACCGCGGAAACCTCGAGTGGCGCACAACTAGAGACGACCTGGTTGGCACAATCCAAAAGAATGATGAGTCTATCACCGATTTCTACAAACGCTGGAATGCTAAGCTTAATGAGCTTTCTGAGCCAATCCCTTTGCAAGATCAAAAGGATATCTTTCTATCATGTGTGAAGCCGGTTCTTCATGAAGCTATTGGAAATGGTTGGTACCCTGACTTGAGAGAGATGGTCGGGATGGGTGCCCGAAGCGAGAATAGACTTTTCAACCTTGTCCCGAATGCCAATTTTAGTGGTAGCAGTGGAGGTGGAGGATACCATTATGGAGCAGCTAATCCAGTTTCCCTGGTCCCGAAAGACAATAGTATCAACAACCTTCAGGGAGGAAGCACTGGTCCAAACCGTGGGAAATTTCAACCTCGCCAGCCACGGAAGTTTGACGATCTTGGCATGACTACTGAGGAGGCATTTAATGGTCTGGTTAAGACTGGGATGATCAAGCCCTTTGATAATTACCGCCCTGTTCATCACAACCCAAAGCTGGACACAAGCAAGTACTGCTGCTACCATCAGTTTCCTGGCCATGTCACCAATGACTGCATCCCCCTGAAGATGCTCATTCAAAAGCTTGTTGATGATGGAAAGATTTAGAAGGCTTCTCGCCACAATGTTGTCACCAATCCTCTTCCATGATTCAAAGGGGCTCTCCCATTCGAAGCCAGAGAAGTCAGTCAGTCAATGCCGTAGGTTCTAGAGTGTCCTTTATGTTGTTACGAGTCTGTTGAGTACATGTTATGAGTCTTTCAGTAATAAAAGTCTTTATTTCTCTTCTTTCTAGACTCGAGACATAACTTGCACACCCACATTACACTTAATTGAAACAATTTTATTCTATATGATCACTTGCACTGCTCAATCAATAAGTTCTTGAAATGATTAATATTTAATTCAATCGGAGTAAGAAAATCAACTGACATCCTTCTCAAATAGGGGCTTATCAATTCCCCATCTCGCATCTTATATGCTCACATCTCTTTCATTATACTCATCGTTCTACTGCTCAATGAGTTTGCATTAATCTTTCTCATTTAAGTTTAAGCAAGCAATGAAGACTTAATTTCGTTTAGGTCATCCGGTAGGGATTGCGGTTGAAGCCTTTCACCCTAGGGAAGCCATTACCTAACCCTCACTAAACAATACCCTTTCATTTCAAGATCGGCATGTTTTGAAACCCTATTTAGCCATCATCTTAGCTCCTTGCTGAGAGAAGTCCAAGCAATGTCAAGAAGTTAGCTTCGAGAATCGGCGGTGCGCAAAATACTCATGTCATGAAGGAAGGACAGATAAAATCCACAATTTCTCAAGAGACCTTCCAAATTATCAAAAGAAGGAATTCAGCAAAAGTCCCCGACTTCTCAAAAAGCTCTCCAATGTTCAAAAGGAGCCCGAATTCTCGCAAGTTCACAAAAGTTCTCCATAGCTTGGACTTCCTCCCACCAAGCATCAGCAAAATAATCCCAAACCATCCTCTCGCTTTTAGAGGATACTCCCACTACCTTGATCAATTCCAGACCATCCTCTCTTTCTTAGAGGATATCCCCATTACCATTACCCTTGCCTTTGGCCAAAGTGAAAAATTGACCTCTCAGTCTTAGAGGCAATCAATCTCCTCGCCATAGAAACCCCAAACACATCCCCAAGAGCCAACCTCTCATCTCTCAGAGGTTCAGTCAATAAAAGACCCAGCCAACCTCTCATCTTAAGAGGTCATGATGTTCCAAATCACCTGGTGGCCGATCAAATCCTTGAAACCCAGCTACAGTTCCTATCGGATAGCAGTTTCACTCTAATATCTTTGAGATCTAAATCAAATTAATGCTTTGTTGCTTGCTTAAATTAGAATCAAATCCATCTCGATTCAAGGTCCATCATTCAGAGATTATGCAAATTCAATCCTTTCATTCGATACTTCATGTGAGTATATTTCATTTCTCCTCCGCAAACACTTCCTATGAATGCCTCACTGGGGCTTTGCATCCGTGTCTTTCATTGACACTCCAAGGAGACATGTGCTTCAACTCTCAAATTCTCAAGAAATCCTCGAAAATCCATTTTCCTTCTCTTTTTAATCGAGACTTGCCCGAACTACGGCGACCTGAGCTCCTCACATTGAGGGGAACGTAGGCAACCAGAAATGGTCCGATCACAAACACATTCAAATCTCAGAAAATCCGGTCTCATCAAAGGCCGTCCCCACACACAAATCCTCTTTCCATCTTTCAAAGTTTGATTCTCAATATCAGTTGGTTTTCTCCTCGTGATTAATCAAAATATTTGTTCATATCAAGTTTAGTGGTTGAATAACTCGAACATCAATAAAGGGTTTTAAGCATCCTTGTGATCATCATGAATAAGATAAGTTTTCAAATGTCTCGACAAGTCTTCTATCTCTCCATTCTAGGAAAATAGAGCCAAACATTGTCTTTCTGTCAGCAGGGGCTTCCATACACTTTTCCGCACCTTGTGACGCTTATACTCTCTCAAAAGAGTCAAACCCAAAGCGAGTGTGTTACACAAAATCGAGATTCATTCCCACTTCTCGAAAGATGTGCCCCTGCACATATATATTTCTGAGTCTTGTCCACTGACTAATTGACTAATGTCTGAAATGATGGGTTGCCTCCTTGGCCACAAGATGACTCTGTCTGCAATAAGGCTGCATTGAAACTCTTCAAGCTGGGGCTTTGCTATGTTGTTCTCTCAAGCTCTCCCGTGTCAGCTCTTCAAGCTGGGGCTTTGTTAAGCTGTTCTCTCAAGCTCTCCTTACCAGATTCCCTTCGGGTTTGTTTTGCATTATCAACTGGGGCTTTGCCTAGTCATCTCTTCAAAGCCAGGGCATTCTGTGCACTTTCTCTGCTACTTTCCGTCTCAGGTGCGCGATACACTTTGTTCTTATCAGCCGACAATCACCTGTTGCAATCTGTAGTTTCAAGGTATGCCCCGACTTGCCTAGTCTGCACCATATCATCTATCACTCATACACTTCTCAAATATATGGGAGAGGGTTTGCAACCCATACATCATCATATATACACGGTCATACCATCATAAATTTATCATAGCCTAATTGCTACATACAGATCAGCTCGTCAAGCCATACAAAATCCTCACTCCATTTTCATCCCTAGTCGAGATGGACTCGTGCATCAAGATTAATAATGCATTAAATTAACAGTAATTGAGTGCCTTTTAGTGCAAAGTGCCTAGAGTGTTGTGTTTTCCTCCACATGGTACAATAATCAAATGATCACAATCTGATCATGGAGACTGTTCCTCAATCACAATCTGGACAAAGAATTCAAATCATGTAGGTGGCATGTTCTGCCTTTATCATCTTTATCAGTCTCATCTTCTTCAGACTTATCAGCATCATCTGAAAGAGCCTTAGCTGCCTCAGTCTCTAAGTAATGTTCGTCAAAAAAAGCTTCAGCTGCCTTAATCTCCAAGCAATAATGCTCATCAGTCTCAGCGACATCAAAGCTTGTTCCGCACGGCGAGTCATCATCAATGCTCGTTCTGCACGGCAAATCATCAAAGCCCGTTCTGCATGACAAATCATCAATAAAGACCATCCCTTGCACGGCAAACCAACAACCCGTCATCATCAGTCGTAGCCTCAGTCCTTTCGGCAACTACAGGTAAGCACAGCACAGGTATGAAAGCATATCTCAGTCAATTACTTTTCTAAAAGCATCAATATTTTCTTCAGGTGACTTCCCCAATAATCTCTCTCTCAGGTTTAGATACCTTCAAATGATCTCTCTCAGGCTTAGATACCTTCAAATGATCTCTCTCTCAGGTTTAGATACCTTCAAATGATCTCTCTCAGGTTTAGATACCTTCAAATGATCTCTCTCTCAGGATTAGGTACCTTCAAATGATCTCTCTCTCAGGTTTAGATACCTTCAAATGATCTCTCTCTCAAGTTTAGATGCCTTCAAATGATCTCTCTCTCTCAGGTTTAGATGCCTTCAAATGATCTCTCTCTCAGGTTTAGATGACTTCAAATGATCTCTCTCAGGTTTAGATGCCTTCAAATGATCTCTCTCTCAGGTTTAGATGCCTTCAAATGATCTCTCTCTCAGGTTTAGATGCCTTCAATTGATCTCTCTCTCAGGTTTAGATGCCTTCAAATGATCTCTCTCACACGTTTAGATACCTTCAAATGATCTCTCTCTCTCAAGTTTAGATACCTTCAAATGATCTCTCTCTCAGGTTTAGATACCTTCAAATTATCTCTCTCTCAGGTTTAGATGGCTTCAAATGATCTCTCTCAGGTTGAGATACCTTCAAATGATCTCTCTCTCAGGTTGAGATACCTTCAAATGATCTCTCTTTCAGGTTAAGACACCTTTAAATGGTCTCCCCCAGGTATAGACACCTTCAAATGGTCTCCCCCAGGTATAGATGCCTTCAAATGGTCTCCCCCAGGTATAGACGTCTTCGAATAGTCTCCCTCAGGTATAGACGCCTACGAATAGTCTCCCCTAGGTTTAGACTCCTTCAAATAGTCTCTTCTTCAAACTACGACCGTCTTGATTCCCACCTGGGATACATAGGAATCCTTTCTCAAAAGGTCCAGCCATCCAATCTCGTCAATCATTTTCCCTCATCTGAAATATCCCCAGCAAGTCCGACAGTTTGACCACTCTGGTCCATCTTTCCCATCAGTCGCTCATTGAGCTTGGGATCTTTCTTATCGACAACCTCACTTCTTCCATAAGTGAGGTTGCCGAGGGGCTCTGTAAGTACCCCAATCCAATTCCCGACCCTTTATAAGTGTCTTTTAATATAATAAAATTGCACTAGGGGCATTTTGGTAAATTTTCGGTCCATTTCGAGACTTCTGAGAACTTTTTATAAGTTTCTCGCGAAGGAATTACTTTTAAGTATTTTTTTCATGCAAAAGGACCTACATGGAATTATTTGTTTTGGACCTGTTGGGAATTAACTCGGAATGTTCCAGAATAGGTTGTTGGCGCTAGAAACAGTTACTGGCTCATCAAGTCGTGCGACACAACGAGCCACGAAAAGTCGAAGCAGTGGGTCGTTGAATGTGCGCTCGCTCGAAATGAAATAAAAAAAATAAAGGAGTCGCCACGCCATGCTTTAGAGGTGCACTTTGAAAAACCTTTCGAAAGAGAATGGGTCCGGGGGTCAGGTTACGTGTTGGGAAGAACTGAGAGTTCACCCAACACGCCTCGTCCGTAGACGAGTCTTTCTAATTTAGACATCCAAATAATTCAAAAAGATGTGCAAACAATGATAATAGGCAAGTGCAATAAACATGAATTTTATTGAGCAGATGAGATTATTACAACTTGTAGACCAATTGATCAGGGAGGCCACATCCCATTACAGCAAGGAGAACAGATTACAACTGAAACCAAGTCTTCTGCAAAGGACTACTTATGTCACGTGACACGGGACTCCTCATGTCCAATTGGGTAGCGTGACACCAATAATCACCTTGCAGAGACTTACAACATTCAGATTACAGAAAGACCAATGAACACAAAAGCACAATTATAAACTAGATCTGAACATTAAAACAACATAATCACACCAACTGAATGATAAACTAACTAGCTAATAACTTACAACTGAAGGTTGATCCCTGCAGATGGGCACGATGTGTCGCGTGACACAGGACTCCTCATGTCCAAATGTGTCGCGTGACACATGTTTACCATCTGCAGGAACCTTACAACTGAGAAACAGATTCAACAGATGCCAAATTAAATTAATCAATTATACCAGAACCAATCAGAATAACATAAATCATATATGAATCAATCAAAGGAGTGTGGATATGGGAGATCCCCACTCCCTTGACATCCAAATTGCAATTATAAATAGATCACATCATGAACATGGAATTGGACTTAAGTAAACAACGATTTAAACAGAGAGATTGCAGTTGCCACTTGATAATCTGAGGTAGATGGAGCCTGATTATCAAGTGGGGAGGAAGGAAGCACAATGAAACAAATAGATGAGAGAGAGAGAGAGAGAGAGATGTTACCCTTGTAGTCCTCAACTTCCACACCAAGTTAGGTGCAAAAGTCTTCGATTCAGCTTCTGAAGTGTAGATATAGACACGAACTGAGAGCTGGATTGGGGTCTTCAAGGTGTTTGGGGAAGTAAGAGGGTAATTGGGTAGGAGATGTGTGAAGGATGAGAGAATTGGAGGGGAATTGGTTGTTTTTTGTGTAGGAGGAGGAGAGAGAGAGGTTCTGGGGTGATTTTTGCAGAGTGACGTTAGGGAGTGGAAATTGGGATCCAGAAATGAGAGGGGTAGGGTCTTATTTATAGCTGCTGATCATGGTCACCTTATGTCGCACGGCACTCTTTAACCACTTTCCAAGGCTTCGAGTTGTCGCGTGACAGGAGATGCCACCAACCGTTTTTGGCGCCAAATCTGGTTCTGAAACATTCTGGGATAATACCCAACAAGTCCAAAACATATTTATTCCCTTTAGGTCCCTTGGCATGAGCAAAGTACAAAAAAGTATTTCCTTCGCGAGAAACTTATGAAATATTTCCGGAAGTCTCGGAATAGACCGAGAATTTACCAAAACGCCCCCTAATGTAATTTTATTACATTAAAAATGCATATAAAAGGTTGCGAATTGGATTGGCGTACTTACAGAGCCCCTCGGCAACATCACTTATGGAAGAAGTGAGGTTATCGATAAAATAAGACCCAATCCCAATGAGTGGCTGGGGGATAAGGCGGAGGGCTGGACGGTGATCTGGGAGATCGGATGGCTGGACCTTTGGAGAAAGGATTCCTACGTATCCCTAGGAGGGAATCAAGTCGGTCGTAGTTCAGACTATTAGGAGGTGTCTGACCCAAGATTCGACTGGAGGGGGAGTCACCCGAGACTTTGACTGGAGGGGGAGTCACCCGAGACATGACTGGAGGGGGATTCTCCCGAGATTTGACTGGAGGGGGAGTCACCCGAGACTTTGACTGGAGGGGGAGTCACCTGAGACTTCGACTGGAGGGGGAGTCACCCGAGACTTCGACTGGAGGGGGAGTCACCCGAGACTTGGACTGGAGGGGAGTTACCCGAGACTTTGACTGGAAGGGGAGTCACCCGAGACTTTGACTGGAGGGGGAGTCACCCGAGACTTGACTGGAGGGGGAGTCACCCGAGACTTTGACTGGAGGGGGAGTCACCCGAGACTTTGACTGGAGGGGGAGTCACTCGAGACTTTGGCTGGAGGGGGAGTCACCCGAGACTTTGACTGGAGGGGGAGTCACCCGAGACTTTGGCTGGAGGGGGAGTCACCCAAGACTTTGACTGGAGGTGGAGTCACCTGAGACTTTGACTGGAGGGGGAGTCACCCAAGACTTTGACTGGAGGGGGAGTCACCCGAGACTTTGACTGGAGGGGGAGTCACCCGAGACTTTGACTAACGCATTTTAGGAAAGTAATTGACTGAGATATGTTTTCATACCTGTGTTGTGCTTACCTGTAGCTGCCGAAGGGACTGATGCTACTGCCGGTCGTGGGAAGTTGTAGTTGCCGGAGGGTCTCATGCCATCTTTGAATCGCTGGTTTGCCAGGTGCGGGACGGTCTTTGTTGACTTTGGGTTGACTTTGGGAGTCCTGAACTTTGCTTGGCGGGACATGGATTTTCACTTGCTAGGGAGCGGGCTCTTGCTAGTGCTTTGGCATCGGGGCCACTGATTTTGGTGTGCACTACTGGGGAGACTAAAATAGACACGGATTCTTTATCTCGGTTTTGGCTGAGGGCCAGTCTTCAAGGGTTGATGAGGCTCAGTTGACCATTGTACCTGCAGGGGTGGATGTAGCTGCCGGAGGGTCTCCCGCTACTGTTGATAGGAGGTAGCTGTCAAGGGTCTCATGCTACCATTGATTCTGCTGGGGATAGGTGTAGCTGCCGGAGGGTCTTAGGCTGCAACTGTTTGTTGGAGAGTTACTGGATGGTCGCTCACGGGACGGTGTTTGCAAAATAGGCTTTGAAGTCGTCGAGACCGGTGAGCATTGTTGCTTGGTTTCTGGGGCAGCTGGAGCTCTTTTTCTTTGACAAGCATTGCTTGGGGACTGGGGCAGCTAAGGCTCTTTCAGATGATGCTGATGAGTCCGGGTTTGATGAAGATGATAAAGGCGGGGTCTGCCACCTGCAGAATTTGGAATCCTTGCCCAAAATTGCGATTCGAGGGGCTGTCCTCACGATCAAATTACAATCTCTTGATTATTGTACCCTGCGGGGGGGAAAACACAACACTCTAGGCACTTTGCATTTTATTCGACCTTTTGCTTATGCATTATTAATCTTTTGTTGCACAAGTCCATCTCAGCAGGGGATGG
The DNA here is from genome assembly GCA_022495995.1 of Adenophora triphylla var. japonica. Classification (NCBI taxonomy): domain Eukaryota; kingdom Viridiplantae; phylum Streptophyta; class Magnoliopsida; order Asterales; family Campanulaceae; genus Adenophora; species Adenophora triphylla. Next base: position 207,579 of record JAFEMH010002812.1, on the reverse strand, counting down.
AAGGGAAGTGGGGTTTTTGCACGGCTTGACGAGCGGATATGTATGTAACAGTTGCGCTATAAGGGATCGTGTATGGAATGAAAGTGTTTATAATGGGGTGGACCCTCTCCCATGAGGTGGGGAAACGTATGAGTGATGGTGTATGGATGGCGCAGCTTAGGCAAGTCGGGGATGCTCCCGGGGGTACTGTTTGTAGCAGGTCCATTGCTAGTGAGGACAAAGTGTATCGCGCGTCAGAGACAGCAAGCAGCAGAGAAAGTGCAAAGAATGATCCCGGCTTGGTGAAGCCCCAGTTGATAATGCAAGGCAAACTTGGAAGGAATCTGGTAAGGAGAGCCGGAGGGATACCTTAACCAAAGCCCCAGCTTGAGGAAATTCCATGCAGCTTCATCGCAAACAGAGTCATCTTGTGGCCAAAGGGGGAACTCATCACTTCACACAGCAGTCAATCAGTCGCTGGACAAGACTCAGAGATGTATGTGTGCAGGGGCACATCTTTCGAGGGTGGGAATGGATCCCGATTCTGTGACACACTCGCTTTTGGGTTTGACTCTTTTGGGAGAGTATAAGCATCACAAGGTGTGAAAAAGTATATGGAAGCCCCTGCTGACCGAAACAGTGTTTGGCTCTATCTTCCTATTATGTAGAAAGAGAAGACTTGTCGAGACACTTGAAAACATGTCTTATTCCTGATGATCACAAAGCTGCTTAAAACCCTTTGTTGATGTTCGGGTTATTCACCCACCAAAGCCGATATAAACAAATATTTCAATTAATCATGAGGAGAAAGTCCACTGATATCGAGAATCAAACTCCGAAGGATGGAAAGTGTATGGGAATGGTCCTTGGGGAGACCGGATCTTCTGATGTTTGCTTTTGATTTCGACCGAACCAGTTATGGTTGCCTACGTCCCCTCTTTGGGAGGAGCTCAGGTCGCCATAGTTCGGGCTTATCCCGAATAAAGAGAATGAACGTTGGAATTCAAGGATTTGAGGACTTTTGAGGATTTTGAGAATTGGAAGAACATGTCCTCTTGGAGTGTCGATGGGAGATACGGATGTGAAGCCCCAGTGGGACGTCCACGGCAAGTGTTTGCGGAGGAGAAACGAAATATGCTCACATGAAACATCGAACAAACGGATGGAATTTGCACAATCTTCGCTTGACGGTCCTTTGAGCCGGGATGGATTTGGCTCCGCTTTAAGCAATAATCTGTTTTAGATCTCGACGATATTGGAATGAAACTGCTATCCGGTAGAAACTGCGGCTAGGTTTCAGGGTTTCGATCAGTCTTCGGGTAATTCGGGATGTCATGACCTCTTAAGATGAGAGGTCGGCTGGGCCTTTTACTGACTGAACCTCTAAAGATGAGAGGTTGGTTTGCATGGATGTGTTTGAGATTTCTAAGGTGAGGGAATTTGGGATTATATCTTTGCTGCCTCTAAGAATGAGAGGTCGATTTTGGCTTTGCCAAGGGTAAGGGTAATGGTAATGGTGTGAATGTGTGCCCAAATTCTAATTTTTGTTGGATTCACGCGAGTTTGAAAACATCCGGTTTAATTTGAAAAATGGAGTCGCCACGCCATTTTGATTTCCTCAAAACTTTGAAAAAAAGGTTTTTATGGGTTCGGAGGTTAAGTTACCCCTTGGGAAGAACGGATCGTCATTCACCCAAGGTGCCTTACCGTAGCAAGTCTCCCTAGATTCCATTTATCGTGCTTGCTTGCGTGCTTTCTTGTGTGCATGTGTTTGAATAAAAGGGGAGGGAATGTCCCAAGTTGTCTTCCGGTCGTACAAACCATTTGTTGGTTGTCGCTCGGGATTTCTTGGATTTTATGTATTCGGGATTTTGATCCCGTCCTCATCTTGGACTTGTGATCATCGCTTTTTAACCTCGGGACTTGCGTGATCGAGAGAAAGACTCTCTTTTATAGTCCAAAATGAGGTTCTTTAGGAAAGGAGTGACCTTAGCCCATCAATCCTACACCTTAAGACGATTGAGCTTATATAGATGCTTCATGCTCGTCTTAAGTGATAATCGGAGATATAGGTTCAAGGTTTATCCCTTTCTAAAGAGATTGCGGTACCTTTAATGGAAGAAACGATGTAAAGATAGGATCTTTACACCGGTCCGTTCCGAAGGTTGCTAATGGGGACATGGGGGAATGCATGTAAAAATGACATTTTTAGTGAAAAGATGACATTTTTGGGTTGCAAAGGATGCTTTTGATTGCAAAGGATGCTTTTTGATTAAAGACATGATTTTTATGCAAAGGATGCATTTTATGGTGGAAAATAGTATTTAGTATGCAAAGGATGCTAATTTGATGATAAAAAGATGATCTTTGATGCAAAGGATGCATGAAGGTGGGTTTTAGATGCAAAGGATGCAAGATAGGATTTTTATATGCAAAGGATGCATTTTGAATGGAAAGATTGCATTTTTATGAGCAAAGGATGCATAAAGATGACATTTTTATGTAAAAAAGGGATTTTTAGGTGCAAAGGATGCACCTTTGAATATAAAGATTACATTTTTAATAGCAAGTGATGCTTATTTCATGCAAAGGATGCAAAAGGGGGAGGGGGATATGACAAAGATAGGATCTTTAATGATAAATGTCAAGTCCCAAGCAAGATAATGACAATATATGAATGCAATGAGCAATTAAATCACATAGAGCAAGTATAATGCAAGGTAAGGGATTGAGAGGTTACCAATGGTGGTGACCTCTTCTTCTTAGGGTTTTGCCTAGTGGAGGGACCAACTTTTGGAGGCTTCAAGGAGGAGGGGGTGGCTTCTTGGCACCTTTAACTTCCTGATCTTCGTGGAGTATTTTGAGAGAGTTTTTATGCTGGTAATTCTCTGATTGTGTTGTTGTTAAATGGGTAGAGGAGGGCTCTATTTATAGGCAGTCTGGATAAGGCTAATGAAGCCGTGCGGCTAGAGGTCCTTGGCTAATGCAGCCGTGCGGCATTATCCTGTGTGACTCAGCATGTTTCTAGAATCATGCAAGGTGGCAATTCTAGAAGGTTTTTGGTATTAAGAAAAACGTGTTTCTTAATCTCCAAGCAGTCCCTTCAGCCCTTAAGTGTTTTGGAACAGCTCCGGAATTGTTCCGGAACTCTAGGAAAGTCCAGGGAATTACCGAGAAACTTTACCGGAAGGCATGAGCCAGATTTGGGTACTTACAGAAGCCCCTCGGCAACGTCACTTGCAGGGCGAGTGGGGTTATCGATAGAAAAGGATCCGATCTGGCGAATGTCGAGACGGATTGGGTGACCAAGGTGGTCGAGTGGCTGAACCTATGGAAGGCTACCTACGTATCCCGAGTAGGAATCAAGCCAGACCGTAGTTCAGAAAAGATCCGCAGGGGAATAGCGGAGAGAAGCTGGTCTCTTGCTGGGGAAAATTAGAAGAGAAAGTGACCCAAGAGGTCAAGCAATCGATCCTACTGGGGATATGCTAGGAGTGACCGATGTGGTCGGATATCTGGACCTTTATGAGGGGCTACTTCACCACTGAGGAGTGATGAATGACAAAAGGGTGACCACTGCGGTCGGATGGCTGGACCTTTTATGAAAGGCTGCCTCACCACTGAGAAGCGATGATGGAAAAAGGGTGACCACTGCGGTCGGATGGCTGGACCTTTGATGAAAGGCTACCTACGTATCCCGGAGGAATCAAGCCTTGGTCGTAGTTTAAGCATCACTAGATAGGTTAGGAACGATGTCTAGGATCCTTGAAGTTTTGACAATTAATGGAGGTTGTCACCTGATTGACAATTAATGGAGGTTGTCACCTGATTGACAATTAATGGAGGTTGTCACCAGATTGACAATTAATGGAGGTTGTCACCTGATTGACAATTAATGGAGGTTGTCACCTGATTGGATACTAGAGCTTACGTCACTATCGAGGAGATAGAGGTAGCTGAAGTTTGGGAAACTTGAGCGTACTTCACTATCTGTGATAGAGGTAGCTAAAGTTTGGAGAACTTGAGCGTACTTTACTATCTGTGATAGAGGTAGCTTAAGTTAGGAGAACTTGAGCGTACTTCTCTATTCATGATAGAGGTAGCTTAAGTTGGGAGAACTTGAGCGTACTTCACTATCTGTGATAGAGGTAGCTTAAGTTAGGAGAACTTGAGCGTACTTCTCTATTCGTGATAGAGGTAGCTAAAGTTTGGAGAACTTGAGCGTACTTCACTATCTGTGAGATAGAGGTAGCTAAAGTTTGGGAAACTTGAGCGTACTTCACTATCTGTGATAGAGGTAGCTAAAGTTTAGAGTTCTGACAATTCGGAGGTTGTCACCTAGCGTTATCCCGTTATAACGGAAGTAACGGAGGCGACTGGGGAAGAAAGTCCATTTGCATAAGGAGATAAGGGATATCTTCTGAAAAGGATGTTATCCTAGTTAAAGGATAACAGGAATTATATGCCCAAGTGGAAAGTCCAGGGGCAAAGAGGTAATTTCTGCTCAGAGCGAAAGAAGCCGCCCGGCATGAGAGGGAGGCAAAAGAAGCCGTACGGCTAGAAGACTGATTTTTCCAGATTATTTAAAACAGAATTTGAACGGGGACTGGGCATTATTGCCGCCCATCAGTCGAGAAAGAGAGAGAGGAGAGAGGAAGAAAATTCGAAAATCCTTCCATCCCTTTGCCTCTACTGATTTAGAATGGATTCGGAGGGGAATCCGATGCCAAGGCAAGCGAGGAGGAACATCTTCGAGGCCGCTCGGAGGAGGAGGAAAGAACTTGTTCATACGGAGAGGAAGTATGACTTCCTTACGCCTCCATCGGAGCTCTACCCGGGTAGGAGGGAGCACAAATCGACGAATCCTCAATCGGTTGGGGTAAGCATTCTTAATTTGCTCGATTCCGTCGATTTTGATTGATTTTAGATCGGTTCTAGGGCTTGACTCGAGGTTTAGGAATTTCTCAAATTTTCCTAGGATTTTTGATGATGATTTTGAAATATTGATGATTAACCTATGAGGCTAAGAAGATGAAAGAACATGCATGTGCAATTTATTTGACAAAAATAATGAGAATGACCCACCTTTTTTTCGAAAATAAAAGTAAGAAGGATAATTGTCTAAGAGGTGACGGAGTTCTTGCATGTGCTAGAACTAGGTCATAGATGAGAAAACGGGATTTTGGACGATGAAAAGGATTCATGCATGCCATTTTTTGAGAAAAAAATTAATGCTTATGTGCAAATAATTTTGAAAACTGTGATTTTGTGCTTAGGAGAGCAATGTGCTTGACACGATGTGTTTCAAGTGATGAAAGACACGTTTTTCATGCAAAGGATGCTAGAAAAATCTTATTGGATGCTTTTCTTTTTGAAAACATGTGCACTTTTGAATATATGCATGCTTTTTTGAAATGAGATGAAGGACTGGCACATTTCTTTTGCTGTGCTTGTCTACAGGAGAACAAGTCTAGGGGGCCTTCCGAGATTGCAGTCAGGCTATGGCAGAGGATGCCTGATTTTGAGAAGAATGGGGCGAACCCCAAGCAGCTTGTGAGAGCTACCGGCTTGGATCTGTTCATTGAGGCTATCGGCAGAGGTATTCACATTACCTCCAAGAGCAAGGGCTTGGTACAGGCCCTCTCGGAGTTCTGGTGGGACACCACCCACAGCTTTCATCTTAGCTGGTGGGAGCTGACGGTGACACCTGCAGATTTTCTTGCTATGGCTGCGGTTCACCGGGAGGCTGTGACTGGAGGAACCATATTACGGCAGAGGAGTTCAGGGCTTTGGTCGGGTTTGAGCTTATTCCCACGGGGCTCGGAATGGAGACGAGGAACGTCGAGGTGGCGATCCCAGCTGCATGCGGGACTTTCTTTGCTAGTGAGGTGGCTTGCCCACCGGCTTGTTAGAGCCTTTGTGTGGTTGATCTTGTCGGTCACCATCTTTGCCAGTGCAGGACTCTGGCTATGACTTGCCTCCTCGACTCTCTGGAGGATGTTGATGGGATTGGGACGGTCTCTTTGGGCGAGGCCGGATTGGCGGAGCTATACTTCTCCCTGGACATGTACAGCCGGAATAAGGCTGCTTCGATGGACTGCTTCTCTTTTGCTCTTGAGGTAGTCTCACTTTTCTCTCTTTTACTTTCTGTCTTTGAGACTTTTTATGAGAGAAAATGACCTTTTTGATGTTTTGAACATGCAGTTCTGGTTTTGTGAGGTGATCAGGTTCTTTCCGTGGAACCAACAGAGCGATGCTACCATCTTTCCCGCTATGGTCTGCTGGAGGGGAGATGCGAGAGATAAGTTCACCGGGAAGACCCGGATCAACTTTGATTACAAGATAGTGAGGCCAGTTATCAACAGAGATGGGCATGACGGAGTGGATTTTTATCCTTGGGGGAGGTAACCAGAGATTCTGCTAGGAGAGGCCGTGGAGGTGATGAGGCAGAGGCGGTGGTTGACCGGGCTGACATGTGATGTCATCTATCTGGGGGATCGATTTTCTAGGCAGCATGGCCATGTCCCTCCATTGGATGCCATTACCCCTCATGATCCTCCAGCACGGATGCTGCAGCCCCGGGATTGGCAGGCGGATGAGATAGAGAGATATCAGGCAGGTGTGGCCGCTGAGGACTATTTTGACCCGGATACCCCATATGTTGTGATTGTGGAGCAGCGATTGAGGATGCCGCAGAAGCTAGTGAAGCTAGCTGTCACTCAGGGATATGGGGAGGCCGAGCCTTCTGATCCGCCGATGCCTCCTGCTCATCTTTCTTACGTAGTGAATGGGGTACCGAGGAGGTTCAGGATACCTGTCCCAGACACTAGGGAGCCTCAGTATACTCTGCCGCCGGACAGCACTGTAAGTACACTTTTAGGGTCTTTTCCCTTTTCTTTCAGACTTCTTTGCTTTTTTGCAATTCTGAGATTTTTCTGAGATTTTCTTTTCTTTTTCTCAGGTTCCAGCTCGAACTTATGACAGCTTGGTCAGGCAGAATAGGGGCTGGAAGGACGTGTGCCGGTCCCTTCTGAGGAAGTTGGCCTGCGCTTCAAAGACGGCAGCGAACGTGCAGGAGACCGTGCACAAAAGAAGGTACGTAGGGGTACGGCATCCACCGCATCGGCTTCAGAGTACTCTTCTAGCGCCATGCCTTAGGGAAGGGGACCCAATGTCGGCATCCTGGAGCATCTGGCTGAGTACGAGCACGAGAATGTCCATCTATCTGACGTGAGTGACACGGAGGACTTGATGAGAGAGGCGGGTGTCTATGAGCTAAGTAGCGATGAAGAGGAAGGATCGGAGGCCTAGGAGGTCTCTAGAGTTGAATTAGGAAGAAAAAAAAACAATGAACAAGTTTTATGCACATTTTGTTTATTTTTTGCTTTATTTGGGCGCCGATGGGGCAAAAACAATGTACTACTGTTTTATTAACTTTTCTATTTTATGCTTTATTAATTTGCATATTACTTGAGCCTCGGGGCAGTTTTATTGCTTGGAATTGGGGCTGAAATTGGGCCAAAATGATATATAATGATATATAACTGCATGGATGGTCTTTGGACATGTTTTTGTACAGGTTTTGGTTGAAAAAGTGGGGTGAAAACTCCCTTTGGGCAGTAACTTGGTTGCTGCAGATTGTCTTTTACATCAGGCAAATGAAGCCGTGCGGTCTGGTCTCTGGAGCAAATGAAGCAGTGCGGCTCACAGTTCTGTATGGACTGGTTATTTTTAGAATAGAACCAAGGCTTGGCCATTTCATTTCATTTTCACTCTAGACTTGTCCCAACTGTTCCCAGAGCACATATTGGACCTAAAGACACCATCTTTGATCATTTTACAATGGAGAAGCCCGCTAGATTGCAAAGGGGGAAAAGGGATCGTTTTCTGTCCGATCTTCAGTCTTGGGTGAGATACAACTTTCAATCTCACAAGGGATTGTTTTATTCTTCATTCAAGATCAAGTCTTTATGGCATTTGAAGGATCTCCCGCCCGATTGGGACCTTTTGAGAGCTGCAGCAAGGTTTTGGGACGTTCGGAGACACGTTTACTGCTTTTCTTACAATGAGATAGATTGTCCCAACGCATGAAGACTTCCGAGCCTTGATTGAGGGTCCAGAAATTGAGGCTATATCGATTCCTCTGATCGAAGACGTGCCGGTGGCGGTAAAGCTTGCATCTTTTCTGCAGATTTCTCTGGGAGAGGCTGAGAGAATGATGATTACTCCGGACAGGATTGACCTTTCTGATATCCCGGGCAGGTTTGGGTCTCCGGATATGGCTACGACCATGGTGGCTATAGATGCCTTTATCCTTTGCGTATTCTCGGCTCTGTTCACTGCTGAGTCCGTGGGGATCTGTCATGGCGGTCTCTTGGACATGGTCAGAGATTGCAGGGCTGGGAAGGATATTGTCCCATTGGTTTTGGGTGAGACCCTTCATGGCATCGATAGGATGGATAGAGGAGACCGTTTCATGAGGTCTGGGAGTCCGGCTGTGCTGACTTTATGGCTGCAGGAGAGGCTCGGGGCTTTGCCGACTCAGTGCCCTTGGGTGATTTCCCGGAGGGGTTTACCTCGACAGCAGGACCAGGGTGAGTGGGAGCTGATGATGGCTAGGCTATCCACTTCAGACATTCGCTGGTGGGTACCTCACTGGAAGTTGCAGACCAGGAGGATATTTCAGGAGTCCTATATAGTGAGGGTTCCAGGGTTCTGATGGTCATCCTTCTGTATACCCTGCTTGGTATCCAGGCAGTTCGGGGCCTTACAGGAGCCGTTGGGCGATTGGGAGGACATCCGTACCATGGAGGTGGTGCCATTAGCTATGAGGGATCCCGCCAGCTTCTCATTCTTCTCGAGGGCTTGGACATACACTGCTTTCCCACCCAGGGCTATCTTTAGGAGCAGGAAGAGTACCATCTTGACCACTATCTACTTGGACTGGTACGAGAGGGAGATGGGAGCGACTCAGGTCATCTTGGGAGAGAGACGTTAGGCTTTCTTGGGAGGCGGCTGCGACTCGAGTAGGACTCGAGGAGGCGAAGCTAAGGCGAGTCACCATAACCAGTCGGGTGACCTTATTAAAGATATAGAGGCTCGATATAAGAGGCTCTCTGAAGTCGCTACCTTGACTAAGGCTCAGAGGGAGGAAGTGCGGACTCGTGCCCGAGTAGAGAGGGCACTTATTGACACAGGTCTGATGGAGGCTCCAATGAGGATACCGGAGATCGGGATGAGGGAGACCGACATCATAGAGAAGAAGAGAAAGAAAACTCGACGGGGTCGAGGTAAAGGGAAGAAGACCAAAGAAGACTCAGCGAATGACGACTGACAGATCTTTTCTTAGGATTCCATTATTGCCATTTTGCAAACACAGTAGTTTATTAGGCATTTTATTGTATTTTAGATCTTTGTAGCAGGTTAGCAGAGTCAAGAGTAGACCGTGCTTGAAATCATCAAGAAGTTTTTAACTTGTAATGAACAAGAGATATTATCTTAGAAATTAATCAAGACACAATTTTATGGAAATTTCAAATGTCTTATTGATTAGGACCCGTTTTATGAAAACTTGAATATCCTTTATTATCGTTTAGGACGCATTTCAAGGAAACTTAATCGCCCTTTTTTATTGTTTAGACCGAACCATAAATGGCTGCCTACGTTCCCCTTTTACAAGAAAGACTAAGGGGCTCAGGTCTTCGTAGTTCATTCTGATGAACTTTCTTTTTTTTTTTTTTTTTATGTGCACTCGTTTTTGCCTAGACCGCCCTTCTTGGGTTTTCAGCCTAGCTGGGTATTACTCTTTTTGCACTAAGATTTTTTTCTTTTTCTTTTATGTGCAACCCTGTTTTTTGCCTAGACCGCCCTTTTTGGGTTTTCAGCCTAGCTGGGTATTACTCTTTTTGCACTAAGATTTTTTTTTTTTTTTAGACATAGTACCTTCGGAGCTTATCACCGTTGACTGGGTGGACAAAGGGATTGCCGTCCAGATCTGCAAAGTTCATGGGCTCTCCCGATAGTATCTTCTGCACCACATACGGGCCGATCCAAACAGTCGTTCCCATTTTCCCAAGGGGTTGTCTACGGTAGGGGGCTTCACTTTCAACACTAAGTCACCCTCTTTGATGTCCTGGCCTTGACCTTTTGTCAAATGCTCTGGCCATTCGCCTCAGGTAAGCTCGGGTGTGCTCCATGGCTTTTAGCCTTCTTTCGTCGAGCAGGGCCAACTCATCATGCCGGCTACGTAGCCATTCTACTTTGTTGACACTGTTTTCCAGGAGGACCCTTAATGACGGGATTTCCAACTCCACTGGTAACACTGCTTCCATCCCGTAGGTTAGGGCAAAAGGAGTTTCTCCTGTGGTCATTCGACAGACGTCCTGTAGCCCCAGAGTGCTAGGTGCAGCTTTTCGGTCCAGTCACGACCACGGGTGGCCATTTTCCGGATGATCCGTTCGAGCGTCTTATTAGCAGCTTCCACGGCTCCGTTAGTCTAAGGTCTGTATGGGGATGACTTGTGGCGAGTGATTCTAAATTCTGACAGTAACCTATCGCAGTCTCCTTCAAAGTGCGACTCATTATCAGAAATGATCTCATTGGGCACCCCATATCTTCACATTATGTTTTCCTTGATAAACTGGGCCACCTTCTTGGAAGTGAGGACCTTGTAGGACTTGGCCTCTACCCACTTGGTGAAGTAGTCGATGGCTACTAACACAAATGCATGCCCATTGCTTCCTGCCGGGGCTATCTTCCCTATCACATCAATACCCCAAGTTGCAAACGGCCAAGGAGTCGTCATGCAGTACAGGTCATGAGGCAGGATATGGTTAAGGTTGGCAAACCGTTGGCATTTGTCGCATGCTCGGACATACTGGACACAGTCTGTTTCCATGGAAATCCAGTAATAACCCATTCTGAGGATCACTTGCATCAGGGCTCTAGCATTCATATGAGGACCGCAGGGACCATTGTGGACTTTAGTCATCAACTCTTTGGCCCTTTCTTGAGTGATGCACAAGAGGAGCGGTCCCTGGTACCGTTTCTTGTACAGGTTGCCTCCTAGAATGACATAATGGGAGGCCAACCTTTTCAGGGCTTGCAAGCTCTTGGCTTTGACACCTTCTTTTGGTCTACCTTCTTCGTCTCTGAAAGCTGACTCTCTATCTTTGAGGAACTGGTAAATTTGATTGTACCAGGGTTCCTTGATAGGCTCAGGTCCCAAGTCTACTTCACAACAGAAGGCCGGGGCTTCTCTTCTACCCACTCTGAAGGGTTTTATGGCTTTTCCCTCGGGGATCTCTACCAGTGAGGCTAGAGTAGCTAGGGCATCTGCGAATCTGTTCTTTTCCCTTGGCAAGTAGTGGAAAGTCACTTCTCTGAACTGTCCAGTCAACTCCTCCATGTAGGCATGATACCGCTGAAGATTAGGGTCCACAGTCTTCCATTTGTTGGAGACCTGGTTAATGATCAGGGCTGAGTCTCCGTAAACTTCAAGCTCCTTGACATTCCTTTCTAGGGCAGCTTCTAAACCAGCAATGCAGGCTTCGTACTCGGCAACATTGTTCGTGGCAGGGAAGTTCAACTTAAGGGCTATGGGAGTGTGTTCATCTTTCGGATCGACCAGTAGCATCCCTATGCCATTTCCTCTTTTGTTAGCAGCTCCATCAAAGAATAGCTGCCATCGGTTCTCAGGCTCAACTACGAAGATCCCTTCATCGGGGAATTGGGGTTCAGGCCCGCGGTCCTCATTACTGGGGAAATTTGCCAGATGGTCTGACAATGCTTGACCCTTGATGGCCTTTTTGATCACGTAGTTGATGTCGTATTCTGCTAAGAAGAAGGACCACTTTGCTAGACGCATCGAAAGGGAAGGTTTATCGAAGATGTACTTGATGGGGTCCATTTTCGAGACCAAGTTCACAGGGTGGGCTTGCATATAATGCTTCAGCTTACCGACTACCCAGACCAGTCCTGCACAAGTCTTTTCACATGCTGAGTAATTGAGCTCACTTCCCTGTAGCTTCCGGCTGACAAAGTAAATGGCATTCTCTACCCGAGAGTCTTTCTTCTCCTGAGCAAGCATAGCCCCAACTGCCGTATCAGTGACAGTGAGATAGAGCAGAAGAGGTTTCTGTCTATGTGGGGGGCATAGCACTGGAGGATGTACTAAGTATGCCTTGATCTGGTCAAAGGCATCCTGGCATTCTTCGGTCCACTCTGTATCTACATTCTTCTTCATGAGCTTGAAGATGGGCTCGCACATAGTGGTCAACTGGTTGATGAAACGGCTGATGTACTGCAGTTTGCCCATAAAGCTTTTGACTTCTGTCTGGGTTTGAGGTGGCCTCATGTCCATAATGGCTTTGATCTTTCGGGGGTCGACTTTGATACCTCGCTCTGTGACCATATACCCAAGTACTTTTCCCCTTGTCACTCCGAAGGTGCATTTAGCAGGGTTTAGTCTCATAGTGTTGGTGTTATGCCCTAGGCCTATGATTGATAGACTTATGTGTTGACATTATTTGTTATTATATGAGATGTTTATTATTTGATTATTATATGTTTTATATATTTGTTTATAATAATCTCTGTCCCTAATTATTAAGAGAATAAATTAGTATAATTGTCAATGGATAATCATGTGATGATTATATGCATAAGAGATGCACATTGAAATTATGGGTACTTGTTAGAGAACAAGTGACTGGACATGACCCGCATGAGATTTATGTCATGGTCAAATGTCATACTTAAATCTCATACGGTTACTTCATTTATTTCCTAGACCTAAGATTATCGTGACCTTACATATGATGAAAGTCATGTTTGATTTTAGTCAAACGATATCTTAACACGATATCTATAAAGACTATCATTGGCATGATCGGATTCATGATGGGAAGGATGATAAGTCAAGAAGGAATTTGTCCCTCGGAAGAGAGATGTTATGCTTGGGCCCCTCGATGAGTGATAATGATGAAAGTGTATGGCCGTACCCCAATATGATTGGAATTATCATTATACTCAAGAATCGAGAAAGCATTGAACAATAACAAGTTGACAAGGACCATGACTTGTGTTCAATATAACATCGTGAGACAAAGGGATAAATGGAAGTACACCATTGGAAACGTGAACTCTTACGTTACATTATTTGGGTAGACATAATGGCTTGCTAGAGTCCGCTTATGTCTTATGAGGTTCGATATGATCGAACTCATTGCCAACATAATGTAATCCTATTGGGTCACACACAACTAGAATGAATTGGTTAAACCGGAGGAAGAATAGTTGAGAGTTTTACGTATACGGCTATATATAACGCGCGACATATTAAGCCAATGGGTTAATATACCGCGCGACATATCAAGCCTGTACGCGTTTTTGACAGCCTGTCTCTCCTAATACGATTAGGAGAGGTATTCTTACTATTGTAGTATAAATACAAGGGTTATGTCAGACCTAATACCCTAGCCGAAATTTTCAATCAAAAATTCACAATAAAATACTCTCAATATTCTTCAAGGTTTTAGATCTAGCAATCATCAAGAAGTTGTTCTTGAATTCATTCAAAGGTGTGGATACCGAAAGAGGGTCTTCGCTCGTTCATCGATCAAGGCCTAGAGTTCAAGCAAGTTGAAGAACGAAGTTTGTGATTCGATATCACATAATCAAATCGTTCGATAGCTCAAGACCGGAAAGCGTTTCAAGGTTGGTTTAATTCTATCTCATAGGAATTTAAATTAATTGTATAGAACGGATCCTAGGGCTTCTTGGGTTTTATGTTTTAATGCTTAATTCCGCTGCGCATGGACCCGTAAAACCCAACAGTGGTATCAGAGCCCCGTTCGTATGATTAAGTTTGAATTAACATGCTAGATTTAAGATATAAATTGTTTATATGCTTATTGCATGTTTTGTATGCGATAGAATTTTTAATTGTTTATGTGAAACAATGTGAAAATCGTTTTCGAATTATGCTGAATTAAATCTGTAAAAGGGATGTTTTACGTGATTTAATTACATGTAATCTGTATTGGTTCGAATACGGAAATTCCCGTAACCTCGGCTACTTTGGTCGCGCGACATATTGAGCCATGTGGAATTCAGGTTAAGCGGCTGTTAGGTCGCGCGACATATCAAGCCTCGGGCGATGTTGTCACGCGACATAATAAGCCAAAGCTGCGTAATCGGTTTGTTCAATTTTTCTACGCTGTTATTACTCTTGATTGTGTTTACAATCGATATGTTCATATGAAAATGCTGGATGTTATAAAATTGAGTTTATAAGTCCGTGATAGATTGATTCATTGATATACATGATTAATTGATTAAAATGTGATTTTAATAATTATTGCAATGTATATGAAAATCTGGATGTTATAAAATTGAGTTTATAAGTCCATGCTAGATTGATTCATTGATATGCATGATTAATTTATTAAAATGTGATTTTAATAATTATTGCGATGCATGTTTTATTTGTTCTTACATGTTAAGAATTTTTTAAATTAGATGTTTAGTTGAAACATGATATTTAGTTTCCTAATATGTTTAGATTTAGACATTGTAAATTTTGGATCTTATGATTGTTTATGGAAACAAGTCATAAATACGCGAAATTTAAAAGGAAACTGATTTTTTTTTTTTTTTTTTTTATTTATTTTATTTTTTTTTTTTTAGGCTTGCCCATCTCGAGTCAAGCCCCTTTTTGTGTAAGTCAATTTTTTTACTAACAAGACCCTCAATTCTCTGAAATTCCCTTAAAATCCCCCCAGAGGCACCTAATATTAACTAGGGAGGGATAATCATCCACTCTAACCACTGGGGGGAATCGAACCCAGGACCTCCGTGTTGGTGTCCCAGTGCCATCCGGTCAAGTCACGATGGTTTATAAAAGGAAGCGATTGTTTATAAAAGGTAGGGATTATGTTGCCTAATCGTAGTTGATTTCTAATTATGCATGTCTAGGAGAGTTGTCAAAGGAAGAGTTGGTACTTAAGAAGTCCTTGTGGCTCACCTATCTTCTGGGAACTTACCCGGTGCATGATTTTGACTATCTTTCTGACATGCTTATAATCTACCTTTAAAGAACCTTCATTTAACTTTTAAGTTCTTTATGCCAATTCATGATTAAAAACACTTGAGACCATTCGGATAGTTTTGGGTGGGCTTGCCATAGCAAGGTGCTTTGATTCTATTCGAATGCGAGCAAGATGAGGAAATGGTGGTTCCTATACGTTTTAAAGTGAATGAACTTAATTGGGTTATCAAAATGGTTTTGGACCCAAGGCATAAGATGAGATTAAAATATGCCTAGACATATGATGTCTTGAATTGATCTCATAAAAGATCTAAGAGTCATATATGTGATATGATTGATGTTTTCTACCTAATTAATTTAATTTTGAGCGGTTTGCCATAGCAAACTTGAAATTGAATTAAATTTGGATCTTAGCCCATTAAATGTATATTATGCTTATTTGCATTTGAAGGTGTATAATTTAGTGGGAGCATCTATTTAAATGCACTATACTTCTCATATGATATGTTTACTTATATGTGTTCATATTTTATGTATATCTTTTTGTAGAATAAATGGCATCAAACAATAATCACTTTTCACTTTGCGATCTTTGTCCTTGAGAAGGAAAAGTTGGAAGAGAATGGTACAAACTATATGGATTGGATCCGTAGTTTGAGAATTGTTCTCAAACAAGAGGAGAAAGCATGCGTTCTCCTTGAACCTATTCCACTGAACTGCTTTGCCAATCTTGCTAGGGCAATAAGGGAACAATATACAGAAGCACAAGCGTGACTCTACGAGATGTTGGTTGCCTTATGCTCTCCGCCATGTGCAAGAGTCTTCAAAAGAATCTTGAGCACTTGGGGACGATCGACTTAAACAATCGGGCTGATGGAAATGTTCCAAGTTCAAGCTAGGCAAGAAAGGTACAACACGGTTGCGGCCTTGACCTCATGCAAGATGAGTGAAGGACAAGCCGTTGGTCCCCATGCTCTCAAGTTAAAGGGCCACATTGAGCATCTTGAAAGGCTCGGTTTTCCAATTAACCAAGAGTTGGCTACCGACATAATATTGAATTCATTACCTAAAAGTTTTAGTCATTTCATAATGCACTATAACATGGGTGGAATGAATAGAAACCTTTCCGAGTTAGTTCAAATGTTGACTACTGCGGAAACCAATATTGTCGAGAAGAAAACCGATCAAGTGCTAATGGTTAACAAGGGAAAGGGTTCAAGGGTAAAGGAAAAGCAAAGGTTGCTAATCCTAAGGCAAATGTTGCCAAGCCCAAAGAGGCTTCCAAGCCTAAAGAGGCTAAGCCTAAGTCCCAAGAGGACGCAATCTGCTTCCATTGCAATGAGATTGGACATTGGAGGAGAAATTGCGCAAAATACAAGGAAGCACTGAAGAAGGGCAAAGGAGTTGCTTCAACTTCGTGTATCTTTGTTATAGATATATTCCTATCTACTTCTAGTTCTTGGGTATTGGATACCGGATGTGGAACTCACATTTGTTTAAATGGGCAGGGTCTAAAGAAACGAAGGATGCTTAAGGAAGGTGAAGTGGACCTACGTGTGGGGAATGGAGCAAGAGTTGCTTTGCATTAGCCGTAGGAACTTATGAAGTTACTTTACCTAGTGGGCTAATACTTGTTTTGAACAATTGTTATTACGTTCCCGGCTTTAAGTAGGAATATTATTTCGATTTCATGTTTGGATAATGAAGGTTTTAATTTTCTTATATGTGATAAGAAATTTTCTATTTACAAGAGTGATATGCATTATTATCTTTGTTTCATTCAATGGCCTTTATATTCTTGATATTGAAAATCGTGATAATGATGTCTATAACATTAACAAGAGATCTAAACCCAATGATGTAAACCACACTTACTTATGGCATTGTCGTCTTGGCCACATAAACGAGAAACGCATTTCTAAACTCCACAAAGATGGATTTTTGGACTCACATGATTATGAATCATATGAGACATGCGAGTCTTGTTTACTTGGCAAGATGACCAAGGACCCATTTACCAAAACCGGTGAAAGGGCGGGCGACTTATTAGGACTCATACATACCGATGTATGTGGGCCTATGAGTAGCGATGCTAGGGGAAGATTTCGGTACTTCATAACATTCACTGATGATTATAGTAGATTTGGATATGTTTATCTAATGAAACATAAAAGTGAATCGTTTGAGATATTTCGAATATTTCAAAATGAGGTGCAAAATCAACTTGGCAAAACTATTAAGGTACTTCGATCCGATCGAGGTGGTGAATATTTGAGCCAAGAATTTGTGATCATCTTAAGAGTTGTGGAATCGTTTACGAACTCTCTCCACAGGAACACCACAATGGAATGGTGTGTCTGAAAGGAGGAATAGAACTCTGTTGGACATGGTTCGTTCTATGATGAGTCAAGTTGAGCTTCCTTTATCCTTTTGGGGACATGCACTAGAAACTGCTGCTTTCACTATAAACAGAGTTCCTACCAAATCAGTTCAAAAGACCCCATATGATATGTGGCATGGAAGAAAACCTAGTTTGTCTTTCATGAAGATTTGGGGTTGCGATGCATATGTCAAGAAGTTAACTTCTGACAAGCTAGTACCAAAATCTGATAAATGTGTTTTTGTGGGATATCCTAAGGAAACCAAAGGATACTATTTCTACAACCGAAACGAGAACAAAGTGTTTGTTGCTCGAAATGGTACTTTCTTAGAAAAAGAGTTTCTTCGCAAAGGAACCAGTGGGAGTAAAATAGATCTCGAAGAAGTCCGAGAACCCAAAAACAACATTGAACCAATGGTAGAAACTGAACCAAGTTCACAAACCGTTGTGGAACCGGTTCAAGATGCACAAGTTCCTCGCCGAAGTGGTAGGTCACGATCCGAACCCGAGAGATATGGATTTCTCGTTACGGAAAGTGATGAAGTGGAGTTAATCGAAAATGATGAACCCACTTGTTATCAAGAAGCGATGTCCGCTCCGAATTCGGAAAAATGGCAAGAAGCCATGAAGTCCGAATTACAATCCATGGCTGATAATCAAGTTTGGA
This sequence comes from Adenophora triphylla var. japonica, assembly GCA_022495995.1. Taxonomy (NCBI): domain Eukaryota; kingdom Viridiplantae; phylum Streptophyta; class Magnoliopsida; order Asterales; family Campanulaceae; genus Adenophora; species Adenophora triphylla. The sequence goes on along the minus strand of JAFEMH010002812.1, from coordinate 189,504 downwards.
ACATGATTGATCCACCCGAAGGTGTAAAAACCATAGGGTGCAAATGGGTTTTCAAGAAGAAGACCGACATGGATGGGAAGGTGCACACCTATAAGGCTAGGCTAGTAGCTAAGGGATATAGGCAGACTCATGGCATTGACTATGATGAAACCTTTTCGCCTGTAGCTATGCTTAAGTCTATTAGAATTTTACTTGCCATAGCCGCATATTATGACTATGAGATATGGCAAATGGATGTCAAAACAGCTTTCCTTAATGGAAAGTTACTTGAGGATGTATACATGATACAACCTGAAGGTTTTGTCAGTCCAGAAAATTCTAACAAGGTGTGTAAGTTGCAGAAATCCATTTATGGATTGAAGCAAGCTTCAAGGAGTTGGAATCTACATTTTGATGAAGCAATCAAGGAGTTTGGCTTTATCAAAAACGAAGATGAACCTTGTGTATACAAGAAAATTAGTGGGAGCGTAGCACTATTTTTAGTGTTGTATGTCGACGATATCTTACTCATTGGAAATGACGTTCCTGCACTAGAGACTGTCAAGTCTTGGTTGGGAAAGTGCTTTTCAATGAAAGATATGGGTGAAGCCGCATATATCCTTGGTATCAAGATTTATAGAGATAGATCTAAGAGGATGATTGGTTTAAGTCAAAATACTTACATTGACAAAGTCCTTAGAAGATTCCAAATGGAAAATTCTAAAAGAGGAAACTTGCCAATGTTGCATGGTATATCTCTTAGCAAGAATCAAAGTCCTAAGACTAATGATGAGCAAAAGAGAATGAATGGTATTCCATATGCTTCGGCAATTGGGTCTATCATGTATGCTATGTTATGTACTAGACCCGATATCTCGTGTGCTCTAAGCATGACGAGTAGGTACCAATCGGATCCGGCGAACCACATTGGATAGCAGTCAAGAATATCCTTAAGTACTTACGAAGAACTAAGGATGTATTCTTGGTCTTTGGAGGAATGGAAGAAGATCTTGTAGTAAAAGGCTACACAGATGCTAGCTTCCAAACCGACAAAGATGATTTCAGATCGCTTGATCTGGATTTTTGTTTACGCTTAATGGAGGAACTGTGAGCTGGAAAAGTTCCAAGCAAAGTACCGTCGCTGATTCTACAACCGAAGGCGAGTACATAGCGGCATCCGATGCGGCTAAGGAAGCGGTTTGGATCAAGAAGTTCATTAGTGATTTGGAAGTCGTTCCAAGCATCGAGATCCTATTGAACTTTCTTGTGATAACAATGGTGCCATTGCACAAGCAAAGGAACCAAGGTCACACCAGAGATCCAAACACATACTTCGACGTTTCCACATTATCCGTGAGATATGTGAAAGGGAAGACGTTAAGATATGCAGAGTAGACACTGATGAAAACGTGGCGGATCCATTAACTAAGGCTCTCCCGCAAGCCAAACATGATGGTCATGTTAGGTCCATGGGTATTCGATACATGGTAGATTGGGCCTAGTGCAAGTGGGAGACTGTTGGTGTTATGCCCTAGGCCTATGATTGATAGACTTATGTGTTGACATTATTTGTTATTATATGAGATGTTTATTATTTGATTATTATATGTTTTATATATTTGTTTATAATAATCTCTGTCCCTAATTATTAAGAGAATAAATTAGTATAATTGTCAATGGATAATCATGTGATGATTATATGCATAAGAGATGCACATTGAAATTATGGGTACTTGTTAGAGAACAAGTGACTGGACATGACCCGCATGAGATTTATGTCATGGTCAAATGTCATACTTAAATCTCATACGGTTACTTCATTTATTTCCTAGACCTAAGATTATCGTGACCTTACATATGATGAAAGTCATGTTTGATTTTAGTCAAACGATATCTTAACACGATATCTATAAAGACTATCATTGGCATGATCGGATTCATGATGGGAAGGATGATAAGTCAAGAAGGAATTTGTCCCTCGGAAGAGAGATGTTATGCTTGGGCCCCTCGATGAGTGATAATGATGAAAGTGTATGGCCGTACCCCAATATGATTGGAATTATCATTATACTCAAGAATCGAGAAAGCATTGAACAATAACAAGTTGACAAGGACCATGACTTGTGTTCAATATAACATCGTGAGACAAAGGGATAAATGGAAGTACACCATTGGAAACGTGAACTCTTACGTTACATTATTTGGGTAGACATAATGGCTTGCTAGAGTCCGCTTATGTCTTATGAGGTTCGATATGATCGAACTCATTGCCAACATAATGTAATCCTATTGGGTCACACACAACTAGAATGAATTGGTTAAACCGGAGGAAGAATAGTTGAGAGTTTCTGTATCTGGCTATATATAACGCGCGACATATTAAGCCAATGGGTTAATATACCGCGCGACATATCAAGCCTGTACGCGTTTTTGACAGCCTGTCTCTCCTAATACGATTAGGAGAGGTATTCTTACTATTGTAGTATAAATACAAGGGTTATGTCAGACCTAATACCCTAGCCGAAATTTTCAATCAAAAATTCACAATAAAATACTCTCAATATTCTTCAAGGTTTTAGATCTAGCAATCATCAAGAAGTTGTTCTTGAATTCATTCAAAGGTGTGGATACCGAAAGAGGGTCTTCGCTCGTTCATCGATCAAGGCCTAGAGTTCAAGCAAGTTGAAGAACGAAGTTTGTGATTCGATATCACATAATCAAATCGTTCGATAGCTCAAGACCGGAAAGCGTTTCAAGGTTGGTTTAATTCTATCTCATAGGAATTTAAATTAATTGTATAGAACGGATCCTAGGGCTTCTTGGGTTTTATGTTTTAATGCTTAATTCCTGCGCATGGACCCGTAAAACCCAACGGTGGTATCGAGCCCCGTTCGTATGATTAAGTTTGAATTAACATGCTAGATTTAAGATATAAATTGTTTATATGCTTATTGCATGTTTTGTATGCGATAGAATTTTTAATTGTTTATGTGAAACAATGTGAAAATCGTTTTCGAATTATGCTGAATTAAATCTGTAAAAGGGATGTTTTACGTGATTTAATTACATGTAATCTGTATTGGTTCGAATCTGGAAATTCCTGTAACCTGGCTACTTTGGTCGCGCGACATATTGAACCATGTGGAATTCGGGTTAAGCGGCTGTTAGGTCGCGCGACATATCAAGCCTCTGGGCGATGTTGTCACGCGACATAATAAGCCAAAGCTGGGCGAGAATCGGTTTGTTCAATTTTTACTGCTGTGCAGTGATTGTGTTTACAATCTGATATGTTCATATGAAAATCTGGATGTTATAAAATTGAGTTTATAAGTCCGTGATAGATTGATTCATTGATATACATGATTAATTAATTAAAATGTGATTTTAATAATTATTGCAATGTATATGAAAATACGGATGTTATAAAATTGAGTTTATAAGTCCATGCTAGATTGATTCATTGATATGCATGATTAATTTATTAAAATGTGATTTTAATAATTATTGCGATGCATGTTTTATTTGTTCTTACATGTTAAGAATTTTTTAAATTAGATGTTTAGTTGAAACATGATATTTAGTTTCCTAATATGTTTAGATTTAGACATTGTAAATTTTGGATCTTATGATTGTTTATGGAAACAAGTCATAAATACGCGAAATTTAAAAGGAAACTGATTGTTTTTTTTTTTTTTATTTATTTATTTTTTTTTTTTTTTAGGCTTGCCCATCTCGAGTCAAGCCCCTTTTTGTGTAAGTCAATTTTTTTACTAACAAGACCCTCAATTCTCTGAAATTCCCTTAAAATCCCCCCAGAGGCACCTAATATTAACTAGGGAGGGATAATCATCCACTCTAACCACTGGGGGGAATCGAACCCAGGACCTCCGTGTTGGTGTCCCAGTGCTCTGGCCATCCGGTCAAGTCCTGATGGTTTATAAAAGGAAACTGATTGTTTATAAAAGGTAGGGATTATGTTGCCTAATCAGAGTTGATTTCTAATTATGCATGTCTAGGAGAGTTCTGTCAAAGGAAGAGTTGGTACTTAAGAAGTCCTTGTGGCTCACCTATCTTCCTGGGAACTTACCTGGTGCATGATTTTGACTATCTTTCTGACATGCTTATAATCTACCTTTAAAGAACCTTCATTTAACTTTTAAGTTCTTTATGCCAATTCATGATTAAAAACACTTGAGACCATTCGGATAGTTTTGGGTGGGCTTGCCATAGCAAGGTGCTTTGATTCTATTCGAATGCGAGCAAGATGAGGAAATGGTGGTTCCTATACGTTTTAAAGTGAATGAACTTAATTGGGTTATCAAAATGGTTTTGGACCCAAGGCATAAGATGAGATTAAAATATGCCTAGACATATGATGTCTTGAATTGATCTCATAAAAGATCTAAGAGTCATATATGTGATATGATTGATGTTTTCTACCTAATTAATTTAATTTTGAGCGGTTTGCCATAGCAAACTTGAAATTGAATTAAAGTTGGATCTTAGCCCATTAAATGTATATTATGCTTATTTGCATTTGAAGGTGTATAATTTAGTGGGAGCATCTATTTAAATGCACTATACTTCTCATATGATATGTTTACTTATATGTGTTCATATTTTATGTATATCTTTTTGTAGAATAAATGGCATCAAACAATAATCACTTTTCAACTGCGATCTGTCCTTGAGAAGGAAAAGTTGGAAGAGAATGGTACAAACTATATGGATTGGATCCGTAGTTTGAGAATTGTTCTCAAACAAGAGGAGAAAGCTATGCGTTCTCCTTGAACCTATTCCACACGAACCCTGCGCCAATCTTGCTAGGGCAATAAGGGAACAATATCTGAAGCACAAGCGTGACTCTACAGATGTTGGTTGCCTTATGCTCTCCGCCATGTGCAAGAGTCTTCAAAAGAATCTTGAGCACTTGGGGACGATCGACTTAAACAATCGGGCGATGGAAATGTTCCAAGTTCAAGCTAGGCAAGAAAGGTACAACACGGTTGCGGCCTTGACCTCATGCAAGATGAGTGAAGGAAAAGGCTGTTGGTCCCCATGCTCTCAAGTTAAAGGGCCACATTGAGCATCTTGAAAGGCTCGGTTTTCCAATTAGCCAAGAGTTGGCTACCGACATAATATTGAATTCATTACCTAAAAGTTTTAGTCATTTCATAATGCACTATAACATGGGTGGAATGAATAGAAACCTTTCCGAGTTAGTTCAAATGTTGACTCTTTGCGGAAACCAATATTGTCGAGAAGAAAACCGATCAAGTGCTAATGGTTAACAAGGGGAAAGGGTTCAAGGGTAAAGGAAAAGCAAAGGTTGCTAATCCTAAGGCAAAGGTTGCCAAGCCCAAAGAGGCTTCCAAGCCTAAAGAGGCTAAGCCTAAGTCCCAAGAGGACGCAATCTGCTTCCATTGCAATGAGATTGGACATTGGAGGAGAAATTGCGCAAAATACAAGGAAGCACTGAAGAAGAGCAAAGGAGTTGCTTCAACTTCAGGTATCTTTGTTATAGATATATTCCTATCTACTTCTAGTTCTTGGGTATTGGATACCGGATGTGGAACTCACATTTGTTTAAATGTGCGGGTCTAAAGAACGAGAAGGATGCTTAAGGAAGGTGAAGTGGACCTACGTGTGGGGAATGGAGCAAGAGTGTCTGCATTAGCCGTAGGAACTTATGAAGTTACTTTACCTAGTGGGCTAATACTTGTTTTGAACAATTGTTATTACGTTCCAGCTTTAAGTAGGAATATTATTTCGATTTCATGTTTGGATAATGAAGGTTTTAATTTTCTTATATGTGATAAGAAATTTTCTATTTACAAGAGTGATATGCATTATTGTATTGCTATTTCATTCAATGGCCTTTATATTCTTGATATTGAAAATCGTGATAATGATGTCTATAACATTAACAAGAGATCTAAACCCAATGATGTAAACCACACTTACTTATGGCATTGTCGTCTTGGCCACATAAACGAGAAACGCATTTCTAAACTCCACAAAGATGGATTTTTGGACTCACATGATTATGAATCATATGAGACATGCGAGTCTTGTTTACTTGGCAAGATGACAAAGGACCCATTTACCAAAACCGGTGAAAGGGCGGGCGACTTATTAGGACTCATACATACCGATGTATGTGGGCCTATGAGTAGCGATGCTAGGGAAGATTTCGGTACTTCATAACATTCATCGATGATTATAGTAGATTTGGATATGTTTATCTAATGAAACATAAAAGTGAATCGTTTGAGATATTTCGAATATTTCAAAATGAGGTGCAAAATCAACTTGGCAAAACTATTAAGGTACTTCGATCCGATCGAGGTGGTGAATATTTGAGCCAAGAATTTGTGATCATCTTAAGAGTTGTGGAATCGTTTCGAACTCTCTCCACAGAAACACCACAATGGAATGGTGTGTACTGAAAGGAGGAATAGAACTTCTGTTGGACATGGTTCGTTCTATGATGAGTCAAGTTGAGCTTCCTTTATCCTTTTGGGGACATGCACTAGAAAGCTGCTTTGCTTTCACTATAAACAGAGTTCCTACCAAATCAGTTCAAAAGACCCCATATGAGATGTGGCATGGAAGAAAACCTAGTTTGTCTTTCATGAAGGTTTGGGGTTGCGATGCATATGTCAAGAAGTTAACTTCTGACAAGCTAGCACCTAAATCTGATAAATGTGTTTTTGTGGGATATCCTAAGGAAACCAAAGGATACTATTTCTACAACCGAAACGAGAACAAAGTGTTTGTTGCTCGAAATGGTACTTTCTTAGAAAAAGAGTTTCTTCGCAAAGGAACCAGTGGGAGTAAAATAGATCTCGAAGAAGTCCGAGAACCCGAAAACAACATTGAACCAATGGTAGAAACTGAACCAAGTTCACAAACCGTTGTGGAACCGGTTCAAGATGCACAAGTTCCTCGCCGAAGTGGTAGGTCACGATCCGAACCCGAGAGATATGGATTTCTCGTTACGGAAAGTGATGAAGTGGAGTTAATCGAAAATGATGAACCCACTTGTTATCAAGAAGCGATGTCCGCTCCGGATTCGGAAAAATGGCAAGAAGCCATGAAGTCCGAATTACAATCCATGGCTGATAATCAAGTTTGGAACTTGATTGATCCACCCGAAGGTGTAAAAACCATAGGGTGCAAATGGGTTTTCAAGAAGAAGACCGACATGGATGGGAAGGTGCACACCTATAAGGCTAGGCTAGTAGTTAAGGGATATTGGCAGACTCATGGCATTGACTATGATGAAACCTTTTCGCCTGTAGCTATGCTTAAGTCTATTAGAATTTTACTTGCCATAGCCGCATATTATGACTATGAGATATGGCAAATGGATGTCAAAACGGCTTTCCTTAATGGAAAGTTACTTGAGGATGTATACATGATACAACACGAAGGTTTTGTCGATCCGAAAAATTCTAACAAGGTGTGTAAGTTGCAGAAATCCATTTATGGATTGAAGCAAGCTTCAAGGAGTTGGAATCTACGTTTTGATGAAGCAATCAAGGAGTTTGGCTTTATCAAAAACGAAGATGAACCTTGTGTATACAAGAAAATTAGTGGGAGCGTAGCACTATTTTTAGTGTTGTATGTCGACGATATCTTACTCATTGGAAATGACGTTCCTGCACTAGAGACTGTCAAGTCTTGGTTGGGAAAGTGCTTTTCAATGAAAGATATGGGTGAAGCCGCATATATCCTTGGTATCAAGATTTATAGAGATAGATCTAAGAGGATGATTGGTTTAAGTCAAAATACTTACATTGACAAAGTCCTTAGAAGATTCCAAATGGAAAATTCTAAAAGAGGAAACTTGCCAATGTTGCATGGTATATCTCTTAGCAAGAATCAAAGTCCTAAGACTAATGATGAGCGAAAGAGAATGAATGGTATTCCATATGCTTCGGCAATTGGGTCTATCATGTATGCTATGTTATGTACTAGACCCGATATCTCGTGTGCTCTAAGCATGACGAGTAGGTACCAATCGGATCGGCGAACCACATTGGATAGCGATCAAGAATATCCTTAAGTACTTACGAAGAACTAAGGATGTATTCTTGGTCTTTGGAGGAATGGAAGAAGATCTTGTAGTAAAAGGCTACACGGATGCTAGCTTCCAAACCGACAAAGATGATTTCAGATCGCGATCTGGATTTTTGTTTACGCTTAATGGAGGAAGCTGTGAGTTGGAAAAGTTCCAAGCAAAGTACCGTCGGCGATTCTACAACCGAAGGCGAGTACATAGCGGCATCCGATGCAGCTAAGGAAGCAGTTTGGATCAAGAAGTTCATTAGTGATTTGGAAGTCGTTCCAAGCATCAGAGATCCTATTGAACTTTACTGTGATAACAATGGTGCCATTGCACAAGCAAAGGAACCAAGGTCACACCAGAGATCCAAACACATACTTCGACGTTTCCACATTATCCGTGAGATATGTGAAAGGGAAGACGTTAAGATATGCAGAGTAGACACTGATGACAACGTGGCAGATCCATTAACTAAGGCTCTCCCGCAAGCCAAACATGATGGTCATGTTAGGTCCATGGGTATTCGATACATGGTAGATTGGGCCTAGTGCAAGTGGGAGACTGTTGGTGTTATGCCCTAGGCCTGTGATTGATAGACTTATGTGTTGACATTATTTGTTATTATATGAGATGTTTATTATTTGATTATTATATGTTTTATATATTTGTTTATAATAATCTCTGTCCCTAATTATTAAGAGAATAAATTAGTATAATTGTCAATGGATAATCATGTGATGATTATATGCATAAGAGATGCACATTGAAATTATGGGTACTTGTTAGAGAACAAGTGACTGGACATGACCCGCATGAGATTTATGTCATGGTCAAATGTCATACTTAAATCTCATACGGTTACTTCATTTATTTCCTAGACCTAAGATTATCGTGACCTTACATATGATGAAAGTCATGTTTGATTTTAGTCAAACGATATCTTAACACGATATCTATAAAGACTATCATTGGCATGATCGGATTCATGATGGGAAGGATGATAAGTCAAGAAGGAATTTGTCCCTCGGAAGAGAGATGTTATGCTTGGGCCCCTCGATGAGTGATAATGATGAAAGTGTATGGCCGTACCCCAATATGATTGGAATTATCATTATACTCAAGAATCGAGAAAGCATTGAACAATAACAAGTTGACAAGGACCATGACTTGTGTTCAATATAACATCGTGAGACAAAGGGATAAATGGAAGTACACCATTGGAAACGTGAACTCTTACGTTACATTATTTGGGTAGACATAATGGCTTGCTAGAGTCCGCTTATGTCTTATGAGGTTCGATATGATCGAACTCATTGCCAACATAATGTAATCCTATTGGGTCACACACAACTAGAATGAATTGGTTAAACCGGAGGAAGAATAGTTGAGAGTTTCTGTATCTGGCTATATATACCGCACGACATATTAAGCCAATGGGTTAATATACCGCGCGACATATCAAGCCTGTACGCGTTTTTGACAGCCTGTCTCTCCTAATACGATTAGGAGAGGTATTCTTACTATTGTAGTATAAATACAATGGTTATGTCAGACCTAATACCCTAGCCGAAATTTTCAATCAAAAATTCACAATAAAATACTCTCAATATTCTTCAAGGTTTTAGATCTAGCAATCATCAAGAAGTTGTTCTTGAATTCATTCAAAGGTGTGGATACCGAAAGAGGGTCTTCGCTCGTTCATCGATCAAGGCCTAGAGTTCAAGCAAGTTGAAGAACGAAGTTTGTGATTCGATATCACATAATCAAATCGTTCGATAGCTCAAGACCGGAAAGCGTTTCAAGGTTGGTTTAATTCTATCTCATAGGAATTTAAATTAATTGTATAGAACGGATCCTAGGGCTTCTTGGGTTTTATGTTTTAATGCTTAATTCCACTGCGCATGGACCCGTAAAATCCAACACATAGAATGTTGTCTCAGCCTCTCAAAGAACTTTCGCAGGTCAACAAAGTGTTGCCCATCCTCGCCTTTGGAGTGGATTATCATGTCGTCTACGTAGACCTCAATCTCCTTGTGGATCATGTCATGAAAAAGCGCGGTCGCTGCCCTTTGATAAGTAGCCCCGGCATTCTTGAGCCCAAATGGCATTACTGTATAGCAGTAAGTTCCCCACAGTGTGATGAAGGCTGTCTTTTCTTGGTCTTCTTCGGCCATCTTGATCTGTTTGTAGCCTGCAAAGCCGTCAACGAAGGATTTGACTTCGTAGTTGGCAGTGGAGTCCACCAGGATGTCTATGTTTGGCAAGGGGTAATCGTCTTTGGGGCTGGCCTTGTTCAGATTCCGGAAATCTACACAGCAGTGCACCTTCCCATTGGCCTTGGTTACGGTCACAATATTGGACAACCATGTCGGATATTCAATGACTCTGATGAATCCTACCCGCAGTAGCTTCTCAATTTCTTCTTTGACCTGTAGAGACCACTCTGGCTTGATCTTCCTCAGTTTCTGCTTTACTGGCTTAGCATCTGGTCCTAGAGGGATTCTGTTCTCTACTACTGAACTGTCTAGCCCCGACATATCTTTGTACGACCACGCAAAGACGTCCATGTATTCTCTCGAGCGCATTAACTAGTCCTGTCCCTTTTAACCCCCGGAAGAAGCTTCCAATCTGTGTCTCTTTAGGTTCCTCGATAGTACCCAAGTTAACACTTGTCAAAACCTCCTCGGCTGACTTGGGCCCGGTTTTCCTCTTTTTCGTAACCTGCTTAAAGATTTCTTTAATGTATTGTTCGTTTAGTGTGTTTGCATCTTGTTCAAATGATTCATTATTAACTGTTGTTAAGTTTTGAGTTAATTTATCATTTGTTAAGTTGGCAATAAGGGGATAATCAGAAAGATCTGTCATTTCATTCAAAGCAAGAGGAAAGATGACATCGATTACATATTCATAGTCCTCAGGCGTGAGGCCTTTGGATGACTCAGAGGACGGGAATTCAAAGATTCCTGACTCAACTGTATGGACAACAGGGTGTTTGACACGACTGGGCTGAGAAGGACGTGGTACCAATCCAAGCTCCGTGATCATTTGTTGTCGGCTGGCTATCGGTCCAGAGAATGTCTCCCAATTCTTCAACGGCATCTCTGTCTTAGTCACCAAAGTGCGGGGATCAAAAGAATCTTCACTACCGTCTCCTATTACGGCAACTACCTCATCATCTGAGCTGAAGTCGATCAAATCTGGGATCTGTGCTTCTTCATCAAACAACTTCTGCAAACCCCACTCACTGTCTTCGTTGCTGGCAGCTTCTATCTGGCTGATCTTCGGAAGAGCTAATTCAAAGGTGGAGAGGTCCATTACCCCGGATGCTGACTCTTTGACACTGTCTGAATTTTCTTTGTAGACATACTCGTTTTGAACGGTAGTGGTAGCCCCAGGAATGTCTGGCAAGTCAAGGAACATCCTTCGAACAGGATTTGCTGGTTTTCCCCTAACTTTCTCAAGGTTTTCCAGAAGGGTTTTCTTCAAGGAGATCTGGTGATCGCTCTCACTATATTGTGTCCCGCCTCTTGTAAAATAATGGGTCAGGGATAAACTGTAGGGATAGAGCTGGACCCCTTCACTTTGTTTTCCTGGAACTGTGCCTTTAGCTTTTCTGCCATCCCGAGAGTTCGGTTTGTATCCCAAGCCATATCTGGTAGTCTATTCCTTTACATCAATGATGGTATTGCGACCCTGCAGTCTTTTGCCCAATCCAAGCCCCGGAAGATAACCCATTTTTCTCATCATTCTCATGGCCGAGGGAATTTTATCGGAGGTAGTAGTGAGGTCAGTGCAACACACTTGTGCTTTGGAAGAAGCTACAGAGAATCCGGTCAAGGCAAACCCTTCATCATCATGCTTAATTTCCAATATTGGGATACCTCCAATGCTGGTTCCTTCCACCGTGACACTGTCTCCGTAAATAGTGGTGATAGTACCATCACTTGACTGAAATTTGACGCATTGGTGAAGAGTAGAGGCTACCCCGTTTATCTGGTGGATCCAAGGGCGTCCCAGCAGAGCGGTAAATGAAATCGGAATGTCAATCACTTGAAAGTCAACGTCCATGACCTTTTTTCCGAACCACAACTTGAGAGTAGCAATCCCCAAAACTGATCGTGCAGTGGAGTCGTAGGCCTTAATAGTCTGACTAGAAGGCTTCAAATCCAATAAGTCCATCATTTTTGCTGGCAGGACGTTCATTGCGGACCCTCCATCGACTAATACTCGTGGCAACCGGCGTTCTTCCAACTGGACCGTAAAGTAAAGAGGTTCGTTATGACTAGCCCCATACTTTGGCAGCTCCAAGTCGGTGAAGGTAATGATGTTTCCGTAATGGATACTTCCAATCATATGGACGACCTCATCTGGGGTGACATCTATGGGCACCATGGTCTTGGCCAAACTTTCTTCTAGCTTCAGCTTATGAGGGTATGAAGAGGTTAACAAGGACCACAAGGAGATATTGGCCTGAGTACACTTCAACTGAGTCAGCACTGGATCCTCCTTGTCAGAATCTGGATTTTGCTTCAGCTTATAGGTCTTTTGTCTATTTTCGGCTCGTAGATGGCATTTCTTTTGTCACCCTTAGCCGCTTCAATACTCATCCGTCTGCATCGAGTCATCACATAGACATTAGATTTCTCTCGGATCATCATTCCTACCGGAGGATTCTCGCCTCTTTCAAAGTCAGAGGCGGGCTCTTACTGGCGTATGGCCAATTCTGCTGATTAATCTGATTGACAGCGCTACCAGAGGCATAGGCGGCTTCCCGAATCTGATCCCAGGTTAATGACTTTCTGGCTTTCTCGGGGTTTGGGATTCTCAACTGTCTTAGTGACTGGCTGATTTCAGCTTCATCCTTTTCACTCAGAGCCTTCACAGTCTCGTTCAAGCTTTTCAAGGTCAGCATGCAACAGGAATTGTCAGAGTCTGAAGGCTTGCTGATGGCTTCCTCACTTGGACCTAGCAACTTTTTTAGCAGAGTGGGGTCACATTCCTCATCACTGTCAAGTATGTCCCTCCTTTCTCTAGGGGTTAGCTTTCTGACGGCATCTTTGACATTGTCCAAACACTTTCTGAAGTGGGAAATTCCATCATCGAGAAGGATTTCTGCGGGGTCAAACCTCATGGCGAGTTCCTTACTGTCAGGATTGTTTTCCGGGCTTTTCGGCTTCTGGGCTAACCACTCCTCTACTGTTCCTTCTGGCACTTCGACTGTGTCTTCCTCAGTATCACTACAATAACTCTCGTGAGAACTCTCATCTTGACTCTGATGACCAATGAGGGCAAAAGCAGGTCGGGATATTTGAGGCCATATAAGAGGTATCTTGGACTCTTCCTCTGACTGGGGAATTACCAAGAAAACATCGATGTCATCATAGGATATAAAGGGGACCAGGGTCGCTTCAAACTTTAGGACTCTTTCCAGGGCATCCATACACTCTTCTTCAGACAAGGTCTATACACTCTTCTTCAGACAAGGTCTCAGGGGTGATTCTCAGCACTGCGATGGAGTCTACTCTTCCCGACGGGGGTTTAGCTTCAATGACGCTTACGTGTTCTAGATCGGTGGGCGGAGCCCACTTCCCTCTTCCAGCTAAAGCTTCAATTAAATCCCTCCATTCACTGACTAAGTCTTTGTAAGGGGTATTGAATTCTAGGATGTAGAATTCATACTCTGCCTCATCCTTTTCCTCTTCCGAACCTTCATACAGGCTACAGATACACTTTGAAGTGATTCCATCTCCTATTCCAGGTCTATGGGTTTCTACTTCATCTTGCCCTCTGGGTTTCACTTCCGTCGACTCTTGGTTCATTCCTTCTACTGAACTGTCATCATCACTGTAAATCCACCCGTTCCTGTTCTCATTTCCGACTGACTCTTCACTGTCGCTGTCTGGGAGATAGGCAAATTCACAGGCATTGACAAAGTTAGAAAGGTCAGGCTGGTACGGGAATTCCAAGGTAGGGAAATTTGGCTCAGGTTGAGGGTAATGCAGAGGCTGCGTTATGGGGATAGCTGTAGCGTTTGTTCTCTGTTGGTAGGGAACAAAGCTGGGTCTTATCTGAGGAGGCGAGGGTGTCGGGACCCTGATGGCTTGAGACATTGGGAAGGACTGGAAAGGGACAGTCTTTGGCAATGGATCATATGTGGATGGAGGAGGGCATTGGTTATAGGCTAGCTCTTCTTCCCTAGTCATCTGATTACCCAAACCAGTACTGTTCTCATTCAAATCGACCATTCTGACTCTCTGAATTGACAAAACTAAGGATTCTGGCGAACTGTCTGAGAATTCTGCACTAACAAGTCGCTGACCCGGTGTTCTTACCCACTTCTTTCTCGCTGCGGGAAAGGGATAGGAGAGGTTTAGACTCGGGGTAGGTGTTTAGGCTGAAGGCTCAAGCAATATGCAAATTAAGAATCTTCCTGTTTACTTAAAACAGTGTCTTTTATTAATTTCTATTTGGTTGGAAAAGGGGTTCTGCCCTTCTTTTTCGCAACTACTCTAGATCCTGGATCAGTGGGTTCCGTCACTACGTCTATAAGCCCCTCGTATTCCACCTGTATTTCGACCTCCCAGGGTGGACAGCCCCGGGCGAGGGTCCTATAGGGCACGCGGATCCCACCGACCGAGAGAAGAACGCTCCTAATGGGTCTAGCGGGTCATAGGAACTTTTAACGCACGAGCGATGCGAATTATAGTCAAGGCAATACCGGGAAAGTCTCGTCTTTCAGCCTTAACAGAATTTCGGCAGAATTTCGCTTGCGCGATTGATGTTTTGACTTTTTCGGTAATGTCCGAGAAGATAATAGGCATGGGTCGGGCGGTAAAAGCCGGATGACACAGTGTCACATTGAACTTCGTTGCATACGCCGTGCGTGAGTCAAAATCGAAGTCAATGCCGGGTCAAGATCTTGCCAATTTTTCCTTGTCGGAATTTTGGCAGAGCTTCGCTTGAGCGAAAGATCTTTTGGATTTTTGGCAAGGACTCGGTCTCGACTCTTACGCATTCCGTGCAGGTCAAGGTCAAAATCAATGCCGGAGTCAAGATTCTACCAATTTTTCCTTGTCGGAATTTTAGCAGAGTTTCGCTTGTGTGAAGGACCTTGACTTCCGTTATGAACTAAGGCTTGACCTTTACGGGGATATGCAACTGGGCTATATGACACGGACTAGACCAAAAACCAACCAAAAGTCACGGTTTTTTGAAACGTGTGACACGGACTGTGCATTGGTCGACACTGGCTGCCATGGGGAGTTTGGGGTGATTCCGTGCGCGCCCGGGAGCATCGTAAGGCTGTTCGTGACTGCAGCTGAAAAACCACCCTGGGTTTAAAGGGACGTGCGTGCAAAGTGTACAGGATATATAAGGTGCGCGTAGTGTGCGGTCTCCTAAAAATGTTCCTTTTTGAGTTAAAACAGAGATTTTCATAAATGTGTTTTAAAGGAATGATTTTCGGGACGGGGGAAAAATGCAACAGATAAGGCACGTAAATTTTCTGGGAGCCCCAGTCAGTCTTGGAACTGAATAGTCCCAAGCTGCCAGGACTGCCAGATTAACCTCAATTTTTCCTGGTGGAATTGCCACTGAGGCCACCCGGTCAGAATCCAAGGAGGATCGAGCCGTACGACTGCATGGATCAATTTTCCAGGTTCCACTCCTTTGCTATTTCAGGTTGTTTCCCGAATATTTTAGGCACCCTTTAGCCTTGAGAAGGCTTCTTGTTCAAAGTATGCACAAATCCCAAGATGCAAATGATGCAATGCAAGGCAAAGAAAGCAAGCAAGATAAACGGAATCCGCGATGGGAGTCTAACCCGCTCAAAGGGAAAAACTTTCTTTTATTTTTTTTTCGAAAAGTGATACCGGTACGTGGGATTGTTAAACCACCTTTTATCCCAAGCCCCGGGTTAGGGAGCGATACAGGAAGGTTAGTGGTTTCCACCTATATACCGGGTATCGTTTATTTTTTAAAAAATGAAAGCTTTTCTCCTTTGGGATGTCCCCAGCGGAGTCGCCAAACTGTCGGATGTGTGCCCAAATTCTAATTTTTGTTGGATTCACGCGAGTTTGAAAACATCCGGTTTAATTTGAAAAACGGAGTCGCCACGTCATTTTGATTTCCTCAAAACTTTGAAAAAAAGGTTTTTATGGGTTCGGAGGTTAAGTTACCCCTTGGGAAGAACGGATCATCGTTCACCCAAGGTGCCTTGCCGTAGCAACTCTCCCTAGATTCCATTTATCGTGCTTGCTTGCGTGCTTTCTTGTGTGCATGTGTTTGAATAAAAGGGGAGGGAATGTCCCAAGTTGTCTTCCGGTCGTACAAACCATTTGTTGGTTGTCGCTCGGGATTTCTTGGATTTTATGTATTCGGGATTTTGATCCCGTCCTCATCTTGGACTTGTGATCATCGCTTTTTAACCTCGGGACTTGCGTGATCGAGAGAAAGACTCTCTTTTATAGTCCAAAATGAGGTTCTTTAGGAAAGGAGTGACCTTAGCCCATCAATCCTACACCTTAAGACGATTGAGCTTATATAGATGCTTCATGCTCGTCTTAAGTGATAATCGGAGATATAGGTTCAAGGTTTATCCCTTTCTAAAGAGATTGCGGTACCTTTAATGGAAGAAACGATGTAAAGATAGGATCTTTACACCGGTCCGTTCCGAAGGTTGCTAATGGGGACATGGGGGAATGCATGTAAAAATGACATTTTTAGTGAAAAGATGACATTTTTGGGTTGCAAATGATGCTTTTGATTGCAAAGGATGCTTTTTGATTAAAGACATGATTTTTATGCAAAGGATGCATTTTATGGTGGAAAATAGTATTTAGTATGCAAAGGATGCTAATTTGATGATAAAAAGATGATCTTTGATGCAAAGGATGCATGAAGGTGGGTTTTAGATGCAAAGGATGCAAGATAGGATTTTTATATGCAAAGGATGCATTTTGAATGGAAAGATTGCATTTTTATGAGCAAAGGATGCATAAAGATGACATTTTTATGTAAAAAAAGGATTTTTAGGTGCAAAGAATGCACCTTTGAATATAAAGATTACATTTTTAATAGCAAGTGATGCTTATTTCATGCAAAGGATGCAAAAGGGGGAGGGGATATGACAAAGATAGGATCTTTAATGATAAATGTCAAGTCCCAAGCAAGATAATGACAATATATGAATGCAACGAGCAATTAAATCACATAGAGCAAGTATAATGCAAGGAAAGGGATTGAGAGGTTACCAATGGTGGTGACCTCTTCTTCTTAGGGTTTTGCCTAGCGGAGGGACCAACTTTTGGAGGCTTCAAGGAGAAGGGGGGTGGCTTCTTGGCACCTTCAACTTCCTGATCTTCGTGGAGTATTTTGAGAGAGTTTTTATGCTGGTAATTCTCTGATTGTGTTGTTGTTAAATGGGTAGAGGAGGGATCTATTTATAGGCAGTCTGGATAAGGCTAATGAAGCCGTGCGGCTAGAGGTCCTTGGCTAATGCAGCCGTGCGGCATTATCCTGTGTGACTCAGCATATTTCTAGAATCATGCAAGGTGGCAATTCTAGAAGGTTTTTGGTATTAAGGAAAACGTGTTTCTTAATCTCCAAGCAGTCCCTTCAGCCCTTAAGTGTTTTGGAACAGTTCCGAAATTGTTCCGGAACTCTAGCAAAGTCCGGGGAATTACCGGGAAACTTTACCGGAAGGCATGAGCCAGATTTGGGTACTTACAAATGGGAATGTCCTCTAAAATCGAGAGGACGGCTTGGGATCGGTTAGAGGTAATGGTGAGGGACATCCGTGCTGTCTCTTTATTCACTAAGAGACTCCTCTTGAGTAACGACCGGATCCTTTGACTTTTGCTTTCGAGAGGTTCGCTAGGGACTAGGCTCTCTTTCTTTTCTTTTTTTTTATTCTCTTTTTTTTTGTATATATTTTTTAGTATTTTTGTCTCTCTCTCTTTTTTCAATTTTGTCTTTGAGAGGAGCATTTCAGCTAGTCCCCAGGATAGATCATTGCTTTCTGTTGTTCTTGAGCTTAGAGACGGTCGATCTTCTTTTGAATCATGGGAGCTTCAAGGATAGTCCCTCTTTTCCTGGGAATGGTTAGACTAGTTTCAAAGCGTGCCGATCTTGGACTGAAAGGGTATTATTTAGTGAGGGTGAGGTAATGGTTCTCCTAAGGGCGAAGGTTTCAACCGCAGTCTCTACCGGATGATCCGAACGAGATTAAGTCTTCATTGCTTTGCTTAATTCATCGAACAACGGGATGGTGAGGGCGAAGGAAGATATGTGAGCACAGGAGATATGAGATAGGGAGTTGGTGAGCCCCAATTCGAGAAGGATATCAGTCGATTTTCTCGCCTACCGACCCTGAACGGTTTGATTGACTTTCCTTCTGGGATTTCTACCAAAGAGGCCAGAGTAGCTAGGGCATCGGAAAATCTGTTCTTATCTCGCGGCAGGAACTGGAATGACACTTCCTTGAACTGGCCGACGAGCTCTGCAATGTAAGCATGATACCTCTGGAGACACGGATCTGAAGTTTTCCATCTGTTGGCGGCTTGATTTATTATCAGTTGGGAATCACCAAACACTTCCAACTCATCCACATGTCGCTCTAGGGCAACCTCAAGACCGGTTATGTAAGCTTCATATTCGGCTGCATTGTTGGTAACCGAGAAGTTTAGCTTGATAGCTATGGGGGTATGCATGTCATTCGGGTCTACTAGTACCATCCCGATGCCGTTACCTCTTTTGTTTGATGCGCCATCGAAGAATAGCTGCCACCGGTTGCCATTTTCTATGACAAAAATCCCCTCATCTGGAAACTGGAGATCTGGCCCTTGGGCTTCTGTACTGGGGGAATAAGCCAATTTATCTGCCAAAGCCTGTCCCTTGATTGATTTCTGGATCACATATTTGATATCAAATTCAGCTAGGAAGAAGGTCCATTTTGCCAATCTGGTGGAAATGTTGCCTCTGTCACCCTGAAACAGGTATCTGATAGGGCTCATTTTGGAGACCAGATGTACTGTGTGGGATAGCATGTAGTGCTTTAGCTTTCCGACTACCCAAACCAGAGCTACGCATGTCTTCTCGAGGGCAGAGTAATTCAACTCGCTACCTTGGAATTTGCGACTAACAAAATATATGGCATTCTCGACCTTGGAGTCCTTCTTCTCTTGAGCTAGCATGGCCCCGATAGCTGTGTCTGTGACCATCAGGTATAGAAGTAGAGGCTTGCTTCCATGAGGTGGGCAAAGAATGGGAGGATTAACAAGGTAAGCTTTGATTCTCTCGAAAGCTAGCTGGCATTCCTCGTTCCAAATCACCTCCTAATTCTTCTTCTGTAACTTAAATATTGGCTCACACATGGAAGTCAGCTGGTTAGTGAATCGGCTGATGTACTATAGATGGCCCATGAAACCCTTTACCTCGGAGACAGTTCTGGGCGGCTTCATCTCAACAATTGCCTTGACTTTTCTGGGATCTACTTCGATTCCGCGCTCTATAACCATATACCCCAAGACCTTGCCGCGGATGACCCCAAAGGTGCACTTGGCTAGATTCAGTCTCATGGAGTGCTCCCGAAGTCTGTTGAAGAACTTCCTTAAATCAGTGAAATGCTGTCTATCTGACCCTTTCGAGTGAATAATCATATCGTCCACATACACTTCAATCTCCTTGTGGATCATGTCGTGAAACAGGGTGGTGACGGCCCTCTGGTAAGTAGCCCCAGCATTCTTTAGCCCAAACGGCATCACATTGTAACAATAAGTGCCCCAAGGAGTGGTGAATGCTGTCTTGTCTTGATCTTCCTCGGCCATTTTAATCTGGTTATAACCCACAAAGCCATCGACGAAGGACTTGACCTCGTAGTTCACTGTTGCATCTACCAGCATGTCAATGTTCGGCAAGGGGAAGTCATCTTTGGGACTAGCCTTGTTGAGATCCCGGAAGTCTACACAAACCCGAACCTTTCCATTTGCTTTTGTGACCGTGACTATGTTTGCCAGCCAAGTCTGGTATTCGATCACTTTGATAAAGCCCACTCGTAGGAGTTTCTCAATCTTTTCTTTGACTGGTAAGGACCACTCGGGCTTGATCCGCCTCAGTTTCTGCTTGATCAGCTTAATCTCTGGGTCCAGAGGTATCCGATGCTCCACTATAGATGTATCCAATTCGGGCATGTCTTTGTAGGACCAGGCAAAGACGTCTACAAATTCTTTAAGCAACTCGATCAGGGCAACCCGTTCATCTCCGGAGAAGAAGCTACCAATTTGTGTTTCTTTGGGTTCCTCAGCTGTTCCCAGATTCACCGTTGTCAATACCTCATCGGCAGCTTGAGCCCGGCTTTCCTTTTGCTCGCAAACCTGCTTTGAATTATTTTCTAAAATTTGCTCATCTATTAAGTCTGCATTATCTTCAATTGAATCTGGCTTAATTATTTTTAAATCTTGATGATTAATTTTTGTTAAGCATTCAATTGTTAGATTAGCAATCACGGGATACTCAGAAAGATCGACCATTTTATTCAAAGCGAAAGGAAAAACAGTGTCTACAACACGACGACAGTCTTTCGTCATGAGGACGTCAGACCGATCAGAGGACTCGAACTCAATCACAAGGGATTCAGGGGAATGACTCAGGACACGGGGAACGAATTTAGACGCAGAGGGACAAGGACGAGGCTTGAGCCCAAGCTTTTTGATCATAGTCTCCCTGTCAGCGATCGGTCCTTGGAATGAAGTCCAGTTCTGCAATGACCTCTCTGCAACGGTCTCCAAACTGTTCAGATTCACAACAGACTCCTTATCGAATTCCAACATGGCCACAACCTCGCTATCAGAGGAAAAGTCAATCAAATCTCTAGGATCTTTAGCAACAACAAACCCTTCTGCAGGTATCTCTTCTGCAAACATATCGCTCTCAGGCTCTGACAACCCCTGATCCTTGAACAGATCTGCCAAATCACCATCAATGTCTATAGGGTCTGCACCACGGGTCTTGTACATAACGGGCTCATCCAGAGCAAGATTCTCAAATTGGTTGACATAATCAGGCCCCCAAAAATGGTAGCTGTTCTCAAATGTGGTGGTGACACCTGGTCTTCTGGGCATACTGACGAGCATTTCCTTTACCGGGTTCTGGCTGTTGGCAAACCTCCGAATTATTTTCAACCTTTCTTCCACTTGGCTCAGCTTCGGCTCTGGGCAAACAAACATTTCCCTATCCTCTTTGACAAAGTGCTTGTTCAAAGACCAGCTGTACGGGCGCATTTCAGGCCTCTTGTATCTCTTACCAGCAGCTGAGGTCATCCTTTGTTTAAATGCTTCGGTTTTCTCATACGCTTTGTCTTCTCCCGTCACGACATATCCCAGGCCTCGCCTGTTTCTCTTGGGTTCTGGCATCTCAAGCTTACATGGTCCCTGTTGTCATTTTCCTAGCCCCAGACCAGGGATGTAGCTCATGCCTCTCATCATTTTCAGCACAGGGGGAATCTTATCCGAGGAGGTTGTCAAATCAATAGTGCAGACCTGCCCTTTAGGCTTTTCTATCGTAAAACCACTGAGCATCAGGTTCTCCTAGTCAAGTTTGATTTCCATCACTGGCATGGTATTGGTACTGGTCTCCCCAATAGTGATGCTATCCCCATAAATGGTCATCAGAACTCCATCTTGCACAAATTTCAAACATTGGTGGAGGGTGGGTGCTACTGCTCCAATTTCATGAATCCACGATCTACCCAATAGTGTTGAGAACGTGACAGGAATTTCGATAACTTGGAACTCTACCATCATCTCCTTACTCCCAAATAACAGATTCAGAAAGACTATCCCCAACACTGCCCTGGATGTCGAATTGTAGGCCTTTATGGTTTGGTTGGATGGTTTGAGGCTCTGTGCGTTAATGTCCAGCATACTCATCATCTTGGTAGGAAGTACATTCATGGCCGACCCATTGTCCACCAACACATGGGGGATTCGACGCCCCTCTAATGGCACAGTGATGTGTAGAGACTCATTATGTTTCGAACCGTAAGCAGGCAGATCAGGGTCAGTAAAAGCAATAATGTTTCCATATTGGGCCGTTCCAATCAGCTGACAGGCCTCGTCGGGAGTGGCATTGACAGACACCTTGGTTTTGGACAGAGCCTCTTCCAATTTTAGCTTGTGGGGGTAGGAGGATGTGAGCAGAGACCAGAAAGAGATATCAGCTTGGGTTCTCTTCAACTGTGTCAAAATCGGGTCCTCGCGGATTTCTTCACTTCCTGCTAATTTGTAGGAATCTTGAGAGACCTGGGGATTCAAAACCGCAACTCCCTTGCCTTTCCCAGATGGATCAGCACTATCCATTCCCAACATTCTTCCAGATCGAGTCAACAAATTAACCCCTTGATCGTTCTCAACCACAAAATCCTTACTGGCCTCTTTAAGTTCGGCTAGCGTAATCGGAACAGGACGAGTGCTGTATGGCCACGTCGCCTGTCTTATCTCATTCACGGACAATGGCACCTCCACATTAGCTGCCATCCTGAGTTCCTCCAAATAGATTGGGGAATCTCTAGGAACCATAGAGGAGATAGCGTTGACAACCAAACGCTCTTCATAATCATCATAATCCGCAGCATTATTCAAATCATACAAATCATCAAGATACAAAACGTAGCAAAAGTTATCTTTCATTTCATCGGAACAAGGAATTACATCAGTCACGACCTTATTACAATCATCACTAACATTTCAATTTACAGACTCCCCAAACTCTATTACATTGACAAAGTAATCTTCACCAAAGTCGATGAGGTTCACGTTGTTGCTGGGCAAAGGATTGCTGTCGACGTTAGGGCGAGGAGACTTTTCAATCTTCTTTTCATCCACAAGGCCTTGAATAATTCTTTTGAGGGTGAAGCAAGTATTGGTGGTGTGCCCCGGGAACTGATGGAACCGACAATATTTGCTTGTGTCAAGATTAGGATTGGGATTAGCAGGACTGTAGTTCTCCAGCGGCCTTATCATACCGGTTCTGAGCAGTCCATTGTAAACCTCTTCCGTAGTCATTCCCAAGTCATCGAATTTTCGTTGCTGCTTTGGTTGGAATCTCCCACCATTAGGTCCGTTATTACCTCCTCCTTGTAGATTATTGACGATGTTGTCCTTAGCTACTTCTCTTCCCTTTGGTGCCATGGCAGAGACTGGGTTAGTTGTCTGGTACCTGAATCCTCCACTTCCGTTGCCACCACTAGCATTCACACCCGGAGTTTGATTAAAAAGCCTATTCTCACTGCGAGCGCCCATTCCGACCATTTCCCTGAGATCTGGGTACCAACCTTTTTCGATGGCCTCCCTTAGCACCAGCTTTACGCATGACAAGAAGATATCTTTCTGATCCTGAAGAGGAATGGGTTCCGACAGTTCGTTAAGCTTGGCATTCCACCGTTTATAGAATTCTGTGATCGACTCGTCATTCTTCTGAATGGTCCCCACTAAGTCATCCCGGGTAGTACGCCATTCCAGATTGCCCCTATACTTCTCCAAGAAAGTCTCTGTGATCTGGCTCCAAGTGGAGCGGCATTCTTGCTTGAGAGCCAAGAACCAAGTGAGCGCAGGTCCTTTCAGAGTCAGATGAAAATGAGACGCCATAAACTCGGGCGTGCAGCCCATCGCCCCCATTGTCATGACATAAGTATCCACATGAGTCTTTGGGCAAGCCGTACCATCGAAGTCCATCTTTGGCATCTTGAACTTATGAGGCAAGGGAGTTACTTGAGCCGGGTCCACCACCTTTAGACCACTAGAACCCACAGTCAATCTATCGATTTGCTGATGCATCTGCTTCAATAAAGCTGGCACTTCTGGAGTCAAACCCGAAATCTGGGGAATAGCAGGAGCCACTGTTGAGGATGGCACTGGGAATTCAGGAGCCGATCTAATGGGCAGAGCAGCCGAAGGAAGACCAAAAGTACTGGGAATATTGATATTGCTATCCAACAAACTAATTGAGCTGGGGATCCTGTTCCCATACATGTCATAACCATTTAACTGAACATTGGGATTCTGGGGACTGAACTGCACTGACTGACCTCCAAACTGACCAAGTGTAGAAAAACCGGTACTGATGCAAGGAGATGAATATGGGGTGGAACCGTACAGGTGTTGGGTGAGAGGAGAGCAAACTACGAGCTGAGGAAAGTTGCCTTGGAGCTGAGACTGCGGATACTGTGGAATACTCTCTTGACAAATCTACTTCCCTGAAAGACGATACTGGCCATTCTGTTGCAGAGTAGACTGACCACACTGATAACCGTCGGGGTACATATTGAACTGGGGTTGGGAGTAACTTGCTTGGAACTGAGATCCGTACCGAACCTGCGGTGCTGGGGCATTGGGAGCTGGAGAGGAAGTAAGATCGAAGAAGTTTGATGGTTGGTTACCACTCTTGTTAACACCCTGCTGAGCAACTTGATTGTACACTTGAGAGGATGGGGGAGGAAACCTTCCTTGGGCATTCACAATCATTCCCGGAGATGGCATTTGATCGGGGCGCGGGGCATAGCTCACGGGAGGAGGCATAACATTGTAGCTGGGCTGAGCAGGCTGAGCAGGAGAAACAGATCCAATCTCATTGTTACCTTCTTTAGTGATTTCTTCGTAAGAGCCGTCCTCTCGACGAAGTAATGCGATTCCCCGGGCTCTCATGGCCTCAACAAAGCGGTTATGAGCTTCTTCCTCTCGGGCCTTGGCATTCTTAGCCAACAGGCGGGCCTCACGTTCTCTGGCCAAAGCGTCTTCCAAAGTTATCCTCAACTCATCTGCAGACATATCATTCAAACCCGGTTGACCCATCGGACCCGAACTTCTAGCAGACTGAGCAGCGAACATATCACCATTCCCGGCCATATCTGATTCTGCACTGACTAAAGCTTCGGAAACTGCTTAAACTTCTTTGACAACTCGAACCAAACGAGCTCCCGAAACAGATGATCGGATCCAACTCGCCGTAGCTGCAGGGGTAGATACGGGTTTATAAGGTATGGGGGGAAGAAGACTTTTGAGGAAATAAGGGAGAGGGAGAGGAAAGGAGGGACAGACTCGCGCAAACAATTTATTTATCTTCAAGTATAAATCGGTGTCTTAATCCTAAATACGGTTAGGAAAGGAGAAGCCTTTATTTACGCAAACTACACCTTGGGGAAGCCTAGGGACGCAACGTTCAAATTACACTAAATGCTTTGCATTTGAAATTAATAGTAGGTAATGATACCTAACCAAGACCTAACACGATGTGGAACGGACGAGTGGTCCAAATTTCTAGGGAAATTTGGGCAGCATAACGGGTATTCTCGAAGAAATTCCAAGAAAAATCCGGCATGACCTCTCGTCGGTGCATGGTGACAATGCGGCATGATCTCTCGTTTAGGACATGCCACGGGAGTGACATGTCCCCACGTGAAACCATGTTGCATTGGCAACATGTCCACAAGGTGCGAGGTTTTGGGGAAGGTATAAGGACCTATCGTAAATTTCAAAAACAATTCATTTTGGTGTGATTAAAACGTTGTATCAAAACCAACCGTGGGTAAGGTTTAAGTGTGGCGCCACCTATAACGCGCTAGGGGGATGGGTTTGACATTAGGCGCTCAAGCGTAGGCGAATATTATCACCATCCGCGATGCCGTCAATCGCACCCGAGGGTTCTAAATCTATGTGGTGTAGTGTGCGGATGACTATATTCTTTTATTTACAAAAAAAAAAAAATTATTTATTTTTTTATTAATTTTTTAAAAAAAAGAAAAAAAAAAACACACACACTCTCATAGGGAACAAAAAGGGAAACAACAGTCAACTGAGCAAACTTTTGATTCAAGGGACTGCCCTCAAACCAGTACCTGAAACATGTCCAGTGACCATTCCTGTCGCGTGACACAGGACAGCAGAGAACAAAGATGTCGCACGACCAGGATAGTCACTGAACCAGAATCTCTGCAAAACTGGAATTAGCCCCTGCCTCTCCTCGGCAAGGAACAAAGCAAACCAACAAAACAGAACAACATAGCCACAAGAAGAAAACAAAAGGCACACAAGTCGTAAAATCTCATAAAAATGCATGTATCGCACAAGATCATTAAGGATGCACATAAGATGAATACATTAGATGTCTAAATGAACGAAAGCATGACCCTCTTAGTTTTGAAAAACAGGTTTTCAAAACTGTATCCCCAGCGGAGTCGCCACTGAATGTGCGCTTGCCCAAAATGAAATAAAAAAAATAAAGGAGTCACCACGCCATGCTTTAGAGGTGCACTTTGAAAAACCTTTCGAAAGAGAATGGGTCCGGGGGTCAGGTTACGTGTTGGGAAGAACCGAGAGTTCACCCAACACGCCTCGACCGTAGACGAGTCTTTCTAATTTAGACATCCAAATAATTCAAAAAGATGTGCAAACAATGATAATAGGCAAGTGCAATAAACATGAATTTTATTGAGCAGATGAGATTATTACAACTTGTAGACCAATGGATCAGGGAGGCCACATCCCATTACAGCAAGGAGAACAGATTACAACTGAAACCAAGTCTTCTGCAAAGGACTACTTATGTCGCGTGACACATGACTCCTCATGTCTAATTGTGTCGCATGACACCAATAATCACCTTGCAGAGACTTACAACATTCAGATTACAGAAAGACCAATGAACAAAAAAGCACAATTACAAACTAGATCTGAACATTAAAACAACATAATCACACCAACTGAATGATAAACTAACTAGCTAACAACTTACAACTGAAGGTTGATCCCTGCAGATGGGCACGATGTGTCGCGTGACACAGGACTCCTCATGTCCAAATGTGTCGCGTGACACATGTTTACCATCTGCAGGAACCTTACAACTGAGAAACAGATTCAACAGATGCCAAATTAAATCAATCAATTATACCAGAACCAATCAGAATAACATAAATCATATACGAATCAATCAAAGGAGTGTGGATATGGGAGATCCACACTCCCTTGACATCCAAATTGCAATTATAAATAGATCACATCATGAACATGCAATTGGACTTAAGTAAACAACGATTTAAACAGAGAGATTGCAGTTGCCACTTGATAATCTGAGGCAGATGGAGCCTGCTTATCAAGTGGGGAGGAAGGAAGCACAATGAAACAAATAGATGAGAGAGAGAGAGAGAGAGAGAGATGTTACCCTTGTAGTCCTCAACTTCCACACCAAGTTAGGTGCAAAAGTCTTCAATTCAGCTTCTGAAGTGGAGATCTAGACATGAACTGAGAGCTGGATTGAGGTCTTCAAGGTGTTTAGGGAAGTAAGAGGGTAATTGGGTAGGAGATGTGTGAAGGATGAGAGAATTGGAGGGGAATTGGTTGTTTTTTGTGTAGGAGGAGGAGAGAGAGAGGTTCTATGGTGATTTTTGTAGAGTGACGTTAGGGAGTGGAAATTGGGATCCAGAAATGAGAGGGGTAGGGTCTTATTTATAGCTGCTGATCATGGTCACCTTATGTCGCACGACACTCTGTAACCACTTTCCAAGGCTTCGAGTTGTCGCGTGACAGGAGATGCCACCAACCGTTTTTGGCGCCAAATCTGGTTCTGGAACATTCTGGGATAATACCCAAAAAGTCCAAAATATATTTATTCCCTTTAGGTCCCTTGGCATGAGCAAAGTACAAAAAAGTACTCCTTAGCGAGAAACTTATGAAATGTTTCCGAAAGTCTCGAAATAGACCGGGAATTTACCAAAATGCCCCCTAATGCAATTTTATTACATTAAAAATGCATCTAAAAGGTTGTGAATTGGATTGGCGTACTTACAGTCGTGCGACACCACAAGCCAATTCCCAAGCAACGTTAAATAAGGACTTTTCTCATTTTGACAAGGGGGCCTTCTCTCTCACTCTCTCTCTAAACGGTTTTCAGAGAGCTCTCTCTCTCTCTCTAATCATCTTCTTCCTCACCTCTATCTCTCTACCCAAAAGGCCAGTCCCTCTCTCTCCAACTAGATTCGCCTTCCTCACCGTTCTCCTTCTCTAGATGGCTCATTCTCTCTCTCTCTAGATGCTTCCAAGCTTTCTCTCTCTATACGGTTTCCATCATCTTCCTCAAGCTCTCTCTCTAATGGCGTCCTAACCACCTCTCTCCCTCTCGACCACTGCTGAACGGAAACCTAACCCAACCCTCTTTCAATCGCTTCTCAACCGAGACCTCACCTAAGTCTCTCTCAATCGATTCCATTTCTCTCTCTCTCCCTCCAATCGTCTCCTCAGCAACGCACTCTCCCCCCGGTGACCCAATCTTCCCCACTATCCTCTCTGGATACCCAAAACAATCGGTTCTCTCACTTCAATTCTCGCCAAGCTATTGACATTTTCCTTCCCCTGTTCCAGACCTTAAACCCGTCCACCAGGTCTCGGATTCCATTATTTTCGACCGAGCTTCCATCATCTCCGGCCTTCCTCACAACCTAAGTCCAGTCTATTTTCGGTAGTCTTCACCAAAATCATCCCAGAAACTCTCACAATTCTCTCTCTCATCCAAATCTCCCTTTCTCTCATATACCAATTCAACACACACTCACACACATACTTGAGATTCCAAAGAAACTCTCAATCTGAGAATTCTAGGCTGGTCTTGAAGCTGATTTGAAGGCCCTCTATACCGACGTGGTATAGAGAGTGTGGATCTACAAGGGTAATGTTCTAATTCCCATCCTCTCTCTCTATTTTCATCATCTATTTGGATTGCTATGCTTGATTTGATGTTTGATTTTGAACCTGATTGAATATTTCATGCTTTGGTCTTTGAATGTCATGATTGGGTATATATTCTTATGATAATGCATGTTCTTATGCAGTAATGTTGTGATTTGTACATTAGATTCTAAGGTGAGTGTGGATCATTTCATATCCACACTCATCTGAGTATTGATGTCTCTGAGGTTTCGTGGCTTGTTTCTACCTCTGGTAATCCGAATTGCCATTTATTTCTTCTGTAATCAAAGCTATGTAGCACCTCTGCATAGTGGCTTGATGTGTCACGTGACACACTTGGCCACAGTTGGTCCTGTGTAGTGCGACACATTAGGCCACCTTGCAGCTGGTCCTTTTCAGTTGTAAGTTGTTCTCATGTTTTGTAATCGGGATGTGGCCCCCTGTACCAAGTGGCTCACAAGATGTAATTCTCTCATTTTGATCAATAAAACAATGCATTAAAATGCATTTTATCACATATTTTGTCTCACACAATTTGTACACACTTATTGAATGAATTGGATGTCGAACAATTGAAAGACTCGATTACGAGGCATGTTGGGTGAACCTTCAGTTCTTCCCAACACGTAACCTGACCCTCGAACCCTTTTCTCTATTTTCTAAAGGTTTTTCAAAGTGTACCTTTTAAACATGGTGTGGCGACTCCCAAAAAATGTTTTCAATTTCGGCGAGCGTACATTCATCCGCGCGGACAAGATTGCACCTACAATCTTGTCCACGCGGATAAGATTGTCATCCAGACAACCTATAAATACAGCCTTTCTCCCTCAGTTTAACAAGAGAGAAAACCCCCAAAAAATACAAAAACCTACCGTTGTATTGTCAAAATCCATTCCCAAATAGCCATTTACACCTTCAATATTCAAAATCCAACACCAAATCCAACCTCAAATCCATCTCAAATTACTCTTAAGCCTTGAAATCTCTCAAACCCTAAACAACAAACCAAGAAACAATTGGTAAACCGTCACCTCCCTTACTCAAATCTCCTTCATCCATGCATACATTTCATATACAAATGATGTAGCCTTGTTTATTTACTTACTTGCTCATCCCCTTCCCCTCTTGCCCCAAGGATCCAAGAGGATCTCCATGGAATCTATTTCCATGGATGATCTTCTAAGATGATCCACATTTTCCTCTATTTTCATGTCATTCCCCACTCCCCTTTTTACATTATTTGGTACTTGTTTGCTTGACCTAGAATATGGTCATCTTCGAGTTCATCTCCATGGATGACCACTTCAAATGGTCCATACTTCCTAATTTCATGCCTCTTAATATTTCTAGTCTTTACTTGCTTCCTTGACCTAACATGGTCATCTTCGAGTCAATCTCCATAGATGATCATTTCAAATGGTCCATATCATTTACTTTCTTGTAAATCCCCCTCCCTAGTCTAAAATGCTCACCTTGAAACACTTTCCTTGGATGAAAATCATCTAGACTTATAAAATAGGTCACACAAGATGTAGGTGATACACTTGAGTATATATCTCAAGGATGGTCATCTTATGACCACCTTAGAGATCTTCCTCTAAAGTTGATACATCTTGACCTATCCCTTGTTCAAATTTACTTTCATGTCAAATTCCCCTTTCCCCCTAGCAAATGAAATGCTCACAAAGTCCTAACATACCCTTTCTTTCAAAAAAGTGAAGCCAATTAGCCTTTTGGATCGATCGTTAACGCTCACAAGAGGTTCTCAAACTGCCTTCCGGGCAGTTGTTCCAAATCTTGATGCTGACCTGTCCAAAAGTCTTTCTACGCAGGGATAAGACCAGTATCATTAAAAACGTAGGAATAAAGGTGCAAAGAGAGAGCGTCTAACTCTGTTGAAGTAGAAAGAAGGGAGTCCCGGGTTGAGGAGAAAGAAAAGATAGAATTTCATTTCATAATAACGTAGTCGTTTTCGTCGAAACCCGGGATGACTTGATTAAGTGGATTCATCACTTATGACCACTAATCCTAGTCTAGGGAAAGAGAGGACAAGCATGGATGCCAAAATCCAAACATCCCCTTTACTTTCTGTCTTTTCAGTTACAATTCCAGTTAAGTCCTGTATAACCAGTTAACTTTCTGGAAATTACTGTGACTAAACTGGAAACTGTAAAAATATTGACACTGCAGGGCTATGCGCGCGGATGAGATTGCACTGCAGTCTTGTTCACGCGGATGACATTGTCATCTGCAAACAGTCCCTCAGTTTTCTGTTATTTTCAGTTCAATCACTGTTTTCAAACTGTTTTTCAGTTCAGTCCCTAAAATTTCAGTTATTTTCAGAAAAGTCCTTTCAAATACACAAACACACACACACAAAAGGTTTCAAGTGAGGAAGACTCGTCGTACGAGGCATTCTGGGTGAATGCCAAACGTTCTTCCCGGAGTGTAACGTGACCTCCGAACTCATTTTCTCTAATATTGGGTATTTTTCAAAGTTTTGGCCCTTAAACTAAAAACGGCGTGGCGACTCCGAAATGGTTTTTCAAAGTCCGATAAATATTTTTTAAAACTTCCAAAAAACAAAAGTTTTGTCGGGCCCCAAAAGAGAAAAAATCGGATACACATCATCACAGTGGCGACTCCGTTGGGGAAACGGATAAGTTTTTTTTTTTTTAAATATAAATAAAAAAATGATACTAAAGTATATAGGCAGGAAACCATTAACCTTCCTGTTAATGCCTCCCTATTGGAGTCGGGGATTGTGAACACCCCATCCCGATGCAACGCACATTCGGAAGTTTAAAATAAATAATCATGGAAAGTCGAACCGAAATGGGATATTCATCAAGTGACACTCGATTTAAACCATATTAAAAATATTGGTTTAATTTTATGAGAGTCGCCACCCCGCTTTGATATAGCCCAAAGCATTGAAAAAAGGCTAAGCATGTGATTGGGTTCGGGGGTCAAGTTACAACAGAAGAAGAAACGTTATCACTCCTATTGCCCGACGGATTGGTCTTTCTAGCATGTGGGGTGTTGGTTGTGCGCGGTGTTTACAGGAATAGATAGAAGAAGCGGGATCATGCATAAGGAGGAGGGGAGAGAAAGAATTAATTGATGATCACACCCTAGAACCTTTGAGTTAGGCCCTCGGAAGGTGCACTAATCAACGTTCATCTTTGGGGAATTGTTGATCATGGGATGATTATTACTAAGGTGGAAGGAAAGAAATAGTTCCTAGATTCATCGGGTTTCTTGGGTGAAACCTTAGATCATCCTCGGCTTATACATACTTAAATATATTAAAACAGTCCTAAATCTAGCATATAGGCACAATTAGAACATATTAAGCATGCAAATAACGTATCTTAATCTAGCATGACAATAATAATAATGAAGAGCAATATATTAAATAAAAGACTTACCAATCGTGGCAAGGCTTTGGGATCGAATCTAGCAAGATTCGAAGAACGTTCGGAACGCTATTGAGAAATGTGTGGAATGGAAAACTCAAGTTTAGTCTTGACTTTTTCCGTGGAGAACGTGTGTTGGGAGATGTGCGGAAGGAAAATCAAGTCTAGTCTTGACTTCTCCATTCAAAACGTGTGTCTTGTAAATGTGAACCGAGTGCACATATTATAGTGCTCGGGAAATGGGCCGGACTGAAGGAAAGGGTCGATCCACACTTTAGGTAAAGGGTCGATCGAACCTATTCTAAGAAGAGTCTATCCTAAATAAAGCGTCAATCGAACCTTTGTAGGAAGGGTCGATCGGACCTTTTTACCAAGCGTATCTTCCACGCCAGCTTCTGACGGCGCGAGAAAAGAAAAACATATTAAAAGATTAATTAGGGTTTTGTTAACCCTAATCAATCCAAAACAATTCTTTTATGAACAAGATTAACATATCTTTTTTAGGACCGGGTACTAACAGTAGCCCCTCGGCGACGCTTCTTGTAAGACAAGTGGGGTCGACGATTTAAGATAGGATCCGTCCTGAAAAAAGGGATTTCAGGGGTGAAATGATGAGCTTGCGGGTTCGATGTTTGAACTCGAGCTGAGTCGCAAATGAAAGGTGACCAGGTAGGTCGAGCGGCTGAACCCTTGTCGGGCTACCTACGTATCCCAAGAGGAATCAAGCCGAGTCGTAGTTCAAAATACTGTTGGGGAGAGAAACGAATGGGCATTAGCACTGTGTGGCGTCTCAAACCAAAGATGTGACTGTTTGGAATCACCCAAGGATATGTGACTGCATGGGAGTCATCAAAAGATTTGACTGTTCAGGGAGTCACCCAAAGATTTGACTGTTCAGGGAGTCACCCAAAGATTTGACTGTTCGGGGAGTCACCCAAAGATTTGACGTATAAGGCAGTCACCCTAGAAATTTACGTATAAGGCAGTCACCCTAGAAATTGACGTATAAGGAAGTCACCCTAGAAATTGACGTATAAGGAAGTCACCCTAGAAATTGACGTATAAGGCAGTCACCCTAGAAATTGACGTATAAGGCAGTCACCCTAGAAATTGACGTATAAGGCAGTCACCCTAGAATTGACGTATAAGGAAAGTCACCCTCGAATTTGACGTATAAGGAAAGTCACCCTTGAATTTGACGTATAAGGAAAGTCACCCTTGAAATTGACGTATAAGGAAAGTCACCTTCGAATTGACGTATAAGGAAAGTCACCCTTGAATTTGACGTATAAGGAAATTCACCCTCGAATTGACGTATAAGGAAAGTCACCCTCGAATTTGACGTATAAGGAAAGTCACCCTTGAATTTGACGTATAAGGAAAGTCACCCTTGAAATTGACGTATAAGGAAAGTCACCCTCGAATTGACGTATAAGGAAAGTCACCCTTGAATTTGACGTATAAGGAAAGTCACCCTCGAATTGACGTATAAGGAAAGTCACCCTTGAATTGATTGGGATTATTATGGCTTCCTGAGCCGAAGAACCAAGTGATCGGGATAAGTACGTCTTCCTTAACACAAGAGATTAAAAGATTGGGATTGAGGCTAGGGTTTAGAGAGGAGTTTTGTCTTCTAGGCTCGGAGCTAGGGTTTTGAGAGGTATTTGTCACCTAGGCTTAAGGCTAGGGTTTAGAAAGGTATTTGTCTTCTAGGCTTAAGGCTAGGGTTTTGAGAGGTATTTGTCACCTAGGCTTAAAGCTAGGGTTTTGAGAGGTATTTTTCACCTAGGCTTAAAGCTAGGGTTTATATTAGTGTTAAGTCTAAACAAGGCAATTTGAGCAGAAAGGTTATGGTTTAAGCCAGGCGAGGTCGAGTAGGTGTCTATGATAGAAGATGGGATTGGATAAGTTTGATGTCCAGAGATAAGGGGTAGGACCGAGTCATCTTGAGAGTCACAGAGATACGTCTTTGATAGACTTGAAGAGTTTGAAAATTTGTGGAGACCAAAGAGTGATTTTTGTAAACAAGGTGCCAAGGAGGATGGTATTTTGAAAGTATGTTAATTTGATAAGGAGGCCTTATGATTAATTATGCTTCTAACTAACTCAAAAAATTTGCCACATGCTGATCTTGATGACAAGGGATGCCCTTCTTGCTAGATATGACTTCGTTGGAGCCCCGATTCTTGTTAGAGCCCCTGGCCTTTTCTGAAGAACCACATAGTCGACCCATTTCCGTTGAGGGGAGCCTCAATGTTTGATGAGGTGACCTTGGCAAACCTCCAGTCGATGATGCAAAGCAAACCCGAAGGGAATCTGGTAAAGAGAGCCTGAGAGAACAGCTTAACAAAAGCCCCATCTTGGAGAGATTCAATGTATCCCTATTGCGGACAGAGTCATCTTGTGTCCACGGAGGCGACCCATCATTTCGAACAACAGTCAATCAGTCGCTGGACAAAACTCGGAAATGTATATGTGCAGGGGCACATTTTTCGAAGGGGGGAACGGATCCCGAATTCGTGCATGACACTCTCGCTTTTGGGTTTGACTCTTTAGGGAGAGTATAAGCATTACCAGGTGTGGAAAAGTGTATGGAATCCCCTGCTTGGCAGAAAGTAAGTGTTTGGCTCTATTTTCCTATGATGTAGAAAAAGAAGACTTGTCGAGACATTTGAAGAATTTGTTTTATTCAGAATTATCTTTTTGATTGCTCGAGAATGGACCTCACTGATTGGTTTATCAAATTCCAATTGTATAAGTAAACAAATAATGAATGTTTTGATTTGATTTGAAGCTGGAATAAGAGAGAGAAAATTGATTGATGGTGAAATCAGGCTTGACTTTAAAAGGAGTGGGATGTTCTGTTGTTGCTTGCTGCTCTGGGCTGCGGGCTGCCGCTGCATTGATCTTCTTTATGAGAAAGAATGAAAAATAGAAAAAAGATTGGGGTGGAAGAAAAGGTGGGATTTGACTGATTATAGCCCCTTCTATTTTTCTGTCTTTCAAGTTAAGATTCGTTGTTCTTTTGCTCTCGCAAGCCGAGGGGAGTAGTCCCTGGCGCGTGTCTCCTTGCTTTTACCGGAGTGCCGCTGAGAGGCACGGATGCGAAGCCCCAGTGAGACTTTTGCAGACAGTGTTTGAGGAGTCGAATGAACGAATTTCAAGAATAGGACGAGTTCCCAAACTTGGAGAGAGTATGTAATATGCTCACGTAGGATAACAAGTGACTCAAAAATTTGAATATGCATTTCTTTTAAATAATATTTTAGGGAAATGAGAATGCCATCCGGTAGCGGTTGCAGTTGGGCTTTGGGTTGCGATCAATCATTGGGTGACGCTTAACATGACCTCTTAAAGTGAG
The DNA here is from genome assembly GCA_022495995.1 of Adenophora triphylla var. japonica. Taxonomy (NCBI): domain Eukaryota; kingdom Viridiplantae; phylum Streptophyta; class Magnoliopsida; order Asterales; family Campanulaceae; genus Adenophora; species Adenophora triphylla. The sequence continues at coordinate 153,945 of JAFEMH010002812.1, read as the reverse complement.
AGGTCGGCTGGGCCTTTTGCTGAGAGGTTGGTATGGAATGGAAAACTCAAGTTTAGTCTTGACTTTTTCCGTGGAGAACGTGTGTTGGGAGATGTGCGGAAGGAAAATCAAGTCTAGTCTTGACTTCTCCGTTGAAAATGTGTGTGTCGAAAATGTGAACCGAGTGCACGTATTTATAGTGCTCGGGAAATGGGCCGGACTGAAGAAAAGGGTCGATCGGCCCTTTCTAAGAAGGGTCGATCGAACCTTAAAGAAGGTTCGATCGGTCACTTTGTGAGAAGGGTCGATCGGCACTTTCTGAGAAGGGTCGATTGGCACTTTTCCAAGCGTGGCTTTCACCGCTGCGGCTGACGGCGCGAGTATGTAATATGCTCACGTAGGACGAGTTCTACTTGGGACCCTCCGTGGTCCACCTCTCATCTCTCGGACCATCCATGGTCCACTCCTCTACCTTAGACCATCCATGGTCTATATCCTACACTTAGGACCACCTCTCATCTCTCGGACCATCCATGGTCCACTCCTCTGCCTTAGACCATCCATGGTCTATATCCTACACTTAGGACCACCTGTCATCTCTCAGACCACTCTTGGCCCATTCTAAGACCCTCCGAGGTCCAATCTTCATCCCTTTGGCCATCCATGACCACCCATGGTCTACATCCTTCAAGTTAGGACCCTTCAAAGTTCTACCTCTTATCTCTTGAACCATCCACAGCCTGCTCCCTTAGTCTTAAAACCATCCATAGTTTAGATCCTTTATCTCTAGCACCCTTTAGCCAAAGACCCACCTAGATCAAACCTCTCTTGACTCATCTAGATCAAACCACCATCTAGGGCCTACCTAAGCCAACTTACCAATCAAGGCCAATTCTCATCCAAGTCCAATTAACTCGTCTAGATCACCCTCACTTATATTTGACCAAGGATCGGGTCATCTTCCTCTTCCTTTTTCACCAAACGGACTCTTTTACATTAATCCTCTCTCTTTCTCTAAACTTAACCCTGGTTGTATCATCAATCGGGGCCCCCTCAAACTACGGTGACCTGAGACTCGTAGCTTAAATGGTAAGGGTTACGTAGGCAACTTCAGCCCGGTCAAACTCTCAAATTGTGGAGATCAACTATTTTCTCAAAGATGCCTTAAGATTAATTATGAGTCTAATTCAACTCATTGGTTTGACTCTGCCATATGTTCTTACAGAATTCTACATCATGTCTATGGAGAAAAGCATTGAAGCCCTTAAAGAAGTCTCAGACATGAAGTTGGGAATGATCAACCTCCTCAAAGACATGCATGAAATTGAGCAGCGCCATTTGTCTTACATTCACGAGTACTTGAGAAGAGTTCTTCCTCCTGTTCAATTCCAGAGTCCCTACCATCCACATGCTTGTGGTCCCACTTATGGTCCTACACATCAAATTTTCTCATTCAGGATGCCTGCTGCGGCCACCAACCAACGAAGGGCACCAATACCCGAGGCACCACCAAATTCAATCCAAGAGAAGAAGATCGACAAGGAGCATTTTGATGACTTAGGAATGCCTGTGGGTGAGTTCTTCGAAGTTTTGGTGAGAAGGAATTTGATCACGTAGGATAACAAGTGACTCAAAAATTTGAATATGCATTTCTTTTAAATAATCTTTTAGGGAAATGAGAATGCCATCCGGTAGCGGTTGCAGTTGGGCTTTGGGTTGCGATCGATCATTGGGTGATGCTTAACATGACCTCTTAAAGTGAGAGGTCGGCTAGGCCTTTTGCTGAGAGGTTGGGTTGAGGGATGTGTTTGGGAACTCTAAGGTGAAGGGATTTTTTTGTTGTCGCTTCTTCAAAACCTCTTTGATTTTGACAAGGTCAAGGGTGGTGATGGAATCCTATAAAAGTGAGAGGATGGACTTGGAATTGGTTTACGGGATTTGTCCAAGAGGGAATCTTTGTTGCTTCTTCTCGTGAGTTTGTTGTGATTTCAGCAGGTAACTTGATCACGATAGGACCTTCATTTTCACAACCTTTGAGATGGGAGGTTCACTTCGGAGTGATGGATGTTTTTTTTTTTTTGATACCCTCTTCTCGAGAAAAGCCTTTGGATTTGTTTGCTCGCGATAGCCCCTAGCGTATGCCTTAGGCTGCGTTTACCATTTCCCTCTTGGGCTTGGAGGTGGTCCCTTCTTTTGTGAGTCGAGGGAGCCCCTTGTATGAGTTTCTTTTGCATTCCGCCTTTCTTGAGCTTTGAGGTGATTACTTCCTTTGTGAGTCAAGGGAGCTCCTAGTATGGGCTTCTTCCTTAGGGTTTCAAAACTTGTTGATCTTGAAATGAAAGGGTATTATTTAGTGAGGATACGGTTATGTCTTCTTATGGTGAGAGGTTTAAGCTTCAATCGCTACTGGATAGCATTCTCAAAAGAGTATTTAAAATAAATGCAAACTCATTTAACCGACTTATTAAGTAAGGCAAAATATATTCGGACCATGAGAAAGATATGTGAGCATATTCAACGAATGCTTATCGATCAAATGGAAAATCAGAGGAGACGCGAGATTGGGGGTTGGTGAGCCCCAAGTTGACATTCATGTAGCACTTGTGAAGGATAAGAACAACCCCTTGCATTTTCTTTAAATTGTAGTGGCATGAGCATCTATTCTCTGATGATGAGCAACAACGGTCTTTGTGCTTGTCTTGACCATATGGAAAGGAGGTCAAGTGGGGGAGAGTGTATTTGGGGAAGTGTATGCTCGAGAAATCATAGAGGGCATGTACAAGGAGAGGGTCTGGAGATAGTGTACAAAAAGTATATGATGGAGTATGGAGAGAGTATATGAGAGAAGGGTGCATAGAGATGGTGTATATGAGGAAGGGACAGTGAGTTGTTCACTCCAATCAAAGCATTTATTATTTTGAGATTAACTGTTTACTTTGTTATGAGTTATTAGCCGGTGAGTTTATCAGTTAGATTAGCAATCAAGTGATAATTATAAATAAAACAATCTTCTTGAAAGTAATGCGAGACTATGTCTCAAGTCTAGAGAGAAAGGAAAGAAAGACTTTTTTATTATTGAAGTAACCAGTCCAAAGTAGACATTACATGCCAATGTAAGAAAGACACACTAGAACCTACAAGACTGAATGAATCTAAATCTTCCCTTAAAGGGCGAGGGTTTCTTCATCAATGAGGCCCTGGATTTTTCCTTGGTTGATCAATCCTTGAATCAAGCGTTTCAGTCCCTTACAGTTGTCAGTGGTATGCCCAACGTACTTGTGGTATCTGTAAAACTTGGATGTATCCAAGTTAGCATTCTTGTTAACAGGCTTGTAATTCTCGAGCAGCTTGATCAAACTCTTTCCCACCAAAATGTTGAAGAACTCACCCACAGGCATTCCTAAGTCATCAAAATGCTCCTTGTCGATCTTCTTCTCTTGGATTGAATTTAGGGGTGCCTCAGGTATTGGTCCCCTTCATTGGTTGGTGGCCACAGCAGGCATCCTGAATGAGAAATTTTGATGTGTAGGACCATAAGTGGGACCACAAGCATGTGGATGGTAGGGACTCTGGAATTGAACAGGAGGAGGAACTCTTCTCAAGTACTCATGAATGTAAAACAAATGGCGCTGCTCAATTTCATGTATGTCTTTGAGGAGGTTGATCACTCCCAACTTCATGTCTGAGACTTCTTTAAGGGCTTCAATGCTTTTCTCCATAGACATGATGTAGAATTCTGTAAGAACATATGGCAGAGTCAAACCAATGAGTTGAATTAGACTCATAATTAATCTTAAGGCATCTTTGAGAAAATAGTTGATCTCCACAATTTGAGAGTTTGACCTGCCTGAATTTGCCTATGTAACCCTTACCATTTAAGGTACGAGTCTCAGGTCACCGTAGTTCGAGGGGGCCCCGATTGATGATACAACCAGGGTTAAGTTTAGAGAAAGAGAGAGGATGAATGTAAAAGAGAGTTGTGGTGAAAAAAGGAAGAGGAAGATGACTCGATCCTTGGTTAAATATAAGGGTGACCTAGACGAGTTAATTGGACTTGGATGAGAATTGGCCTTGATTGGTAAGTTGGCTTAGGTAGGTCCTAGATGGTGGTTTGATCTAGATGAGTCGGGAGGGGTTTGATCTAGGTGGGTATTTGGCTGAAGGGTGCTAGAGATAAAGGATCTAAACTATGGATGATTTTCAGACTAATGGAGCAGACTATGGATGGTTCAAGAGATAAGAGGTAGAACTTTGAAGGGTCTAACTTGAAGGATGTAGACCATGGGTGGTCATGGATGGTCAAAGGGATAAAGAGTGGACCTCGGAGGGTCTTAGAATGGGCCAAGAGTGGTCTGAGAGATGACAGGTGGTCCTAAGTGTAGGATATAGACCATGGATGGTCTAAGGCAGAGGAGTGGACCATGGATGGTCCGAGAGATGAGAGGTGGTCCTAAGTGTAGGATATAGACCATGGATGGTCTAAGGTAGAGGAGTGGACCATGGATGGTCCGAGAGATGAGAGGTGGACCACGGAGGGTCCCAAGTAGAAGGATATAGACCACAGGTGGTCTTAAGATAAAGGGGTAGACCATGGATGGTCCAAAAGATGAGGGGTGGACCTCAGAGAGCCTCAGGTGGAAGGGTGGACCTTTAATGGTCCTAGATAGAGAGAGTGGACCTCGAAGGGTCCTAAGTTGAGGAGTGGACCTTGAATGGTCCAAAGTCAGAGGAAGCTGACCTCAGAGGGTTCAATAGATCATGGGTGATCTAATACTTGAGAGCGGACCTTGGATGGCCCAGGGTGGAGGAAATGGACCTCGGAGGGTCCAAGAGAAGAGGGGTGAACCCTGAACGGTCCAATATTGAGAGAGTGGACTTAGGGGTCCATAGTAGAGGAAGTGGACCTAGAAGGGTCCAAAAGATGAGAAGTGGACCTTGAATGGTCCATGATTGGGAGAGTGGACCTAGGGGTCCATAGTATAGGAAGAGGACCATGAAGGGTCAAAGAGATGAAGAGTGGACCTCAAAGGGTCCTAGATAGAGAGACTGGACCCAGGGTGGTCCGCAGTAGAGGGTGTGGACCTTGAAGGGTCCAAGAGATGAGGAGTGGATCTTGAATGGTCCAAGATAGAAAGAATGGACCTAGGACGGTCCGTAGTAGAGGATGTGGACCTTGAAGGGTCCGAGAGATGAGGAGTGGACTTTGAATGGTCCATGATTGGGAGAGTGGACCTAGGGGTATATAGTATAGGAAGAGGATCACGAAGGGTCAAAGAGATGAAGAGTGGATCTTAAACGGTCCAAGATAGAGAGACTGGACCTAGGGCGGTCCGTAGTAGAGGGTGTGGACCTTGAAGGGTCCGAGAGATGAGGAGTGGACTTTAAACGGTCCAAGATAGAGAGACTGGACCTAGGGCGGTCCGAGAAATGAAAAGTGGACCTCAGAGGGTCCTAGGTTGAGAAAGTGGACCTTGGATGGTCCAAAGTAGGTAGAGTGGACCGTGAATGGTCCAAGAGATGAAGAGTTGACCTTAAACGGTCCAAGATAGAGAGAGTGGTCCTATGGTAGCCCATAGTAGAGGAAGTGAACCTCGAATGGTCCAAGAGATGAGGGATGTGGACCTCGATTTGTCCAAAAGGCAAAGAGTGGACCTTAGAGGGTCCTAGTTTGAAAAGTATACCTAAATGGTCCAAGATTAAGAAAGTGGACCGCGAATGGTCCAAGAAAATGAAGAGTGGACCTCGGAGGGTCCTAGAAATGAAGAGTGGACCTAGGAGGGTCCTAGAAATGAAGAGTGGACCTAGGAGGGTCCTAGAAATGAAGAGTGGACCTCGGAGGGTCCTAGATATGAAGAGTGGACCTCGGAGGGTCCTAGAAATGAAGAGTGGGCCTCGGAGGGTCCTAGAAATGAAGAGTGGGCCTCGGAGGGTCCTAGATATGAAGAGTGGACCTAGGAGGGTCCTAGAAATGAAGAGTGGACCTCGGAGGGTCCTAGAAATGAAGAGTGGACCTCGGAGGGTCAAAGAGATGAAGAGTGGACCTCAGAGGGTCCTAGAAATGAAGAGTGGACCTCGGAGGGTCCTAGATTGAGAAAGTGGACCTAGGATGGTCCAAATTAGAGAGAGCGAACCGCGAATGGTCCAAGAGGTGAAGAGTGGACCTTGTAAGGTCCTAGAAATGAAGAGTGGACCTCGGAGGGTCCTAGATATGAAGAGTGGACCTAGGAGGGTCCTAGAAATGAAGAGTGGACCTCGGAGGGTCCTAGAAATGAAGAGTGGACCTCGGAGGGTCTTAGAAATGAAGAGTGGACCTCGGAGGGTCCTAGATATGAAGAGTGGACCTAGGAGGGTCCTAGAAATGAAGACTGGACCTCGGAGAGTCCTAGATTGAGAAAGTGGACCTAGGATGATCCAAATTAGAGAGAGCGAACTGCGAATGGTCCAAGAGGTGAAGGGTGGACCTTGTAAGGTCCTAAATTGAGGGATAGTTAAGCATTTTATTTACAAAAGCTTTCTATTTTTTATAGAACCTACCTTTGGTTGGAAGGGATACCCCTTTTTCACAACTATCTAGTATTCCTAAAGTGGTGGATCCTAATGACTAACCATCTCGTATAGACATTTAATATGATATTTATGGGAAGTATTACAGACCTATGATAGGACAAGATCTTTTAACAAGCACTCAACCTTACATGGCACGTCCTTTAAAAGGAAATCAATTTTTTTAGTGCTCTTTTCTCTCTATAGATCTTGACTTGTCACTGATTCATAGTGACTTATCATAAAGACCTTATTAATTGTCTATATGAAAAAAGCTAGTCAAACCAACCGGTCATAGGGAGTGTACTCCTAACAAAGTGGGCGACACAAGGGTTAGGTTTCAGGCTCCCACCGTGCAGCCGAAGCGCACTAATGAGTGGATGACCAAGTGAGACTCGGAAGGGAGGCGACATGATCACCACACTTCCCGCACTTTGGCTTCTCCGATGGGTTGAGGGTGTCTGTGCAGTGTGACATAGACAGTGGTAGTGTGAGGTGAAAAAAGTCTAATTCTTTTTTTAAGGAAAAAAAAGAGAAAGATTTTTTTTGTTTTAGGAGATGCATGCATGCAATGCAACAGTTAAGAACAGAGAAAATAAAAAAGAAAGCAAAATACAACACCATAAAGGAAAACGAAAGTCTGACCCACTAAGTTTGAAAAAGTTCAAAACAGTCCCCAGCAGAGTCGCCACTGTGAATACCCCGTCCCGATGCAACACGCATTCGGAAGTTTAAAATAAATAATCATGGAAAGTCGGACCGAAATGGGATATTCATCAAGTGACACTCGATTTAAACCATATTAAAAATATTGGTTTAATTTTATGAGAGTCGCCACGCCGCTTTGATATAGCCCAAAGCATTGAAAAAAGGCTAAGCATGTGATTGGGTTCGGGGGTCAAGTTACAACAGAAGAAGAAACGTTATCACTCCTATTGCCCGACGGATCGGTCTTTCTAGCATGTGGGGTGTTGGTTGTGTGCGGTGTTTACAGGAATAGATAGAAGAAGCGGGATCATGCATAAGGAGGAGGGGAGAGAAAGAATTAATTGATGATCACACCCTAGAACCTTTGAGTTAGGCCCTCGGAAGGTGCACTAATCAACGTTCATCCTTGGGGAATTGTTGATCATGGGATGATTATTACTAAGGTGGAAGGAAAGAAATAGTTCCTAGATTTATCGGGTTTCTTGGGTGAAACCTTAGATCATCCTCGGCTTATACATACTTAAATATATTAAAACAGTCCTAAATCTAGCATATAGGCACAATTAGAACATATTAAGCATGCAAATAACTTATCTTAATCTAGCATGACAATAATAATAATGAAGAGCAATATATTAAATAAAAGACTTACCAATCGTGGCAAGGCTTTGGGATCGAATCTAGCAAGATTCGAAGAACGTTCGGAACGCTATTGAGAAATGTGTGGAATGGAAAACTCAAGTTTAGTCTTGACTTTTTCCGTGGAGAACGTGTGTTGGGAGATGTGCGGAAGGAAAATCAAGTCTAGTCTTGACTTCTCCGTTCAAAACGTGTGTCTTGTAAATGTGAACTTAGTGCACGTATTTATAGTGCTCGGGAAATGGGCCGGACTGAAGGAAAGGGTCGATCGACACTTTAGGTAAAGGGTCGATCGAACCTATTCTAAGAAGAGTCTATCCTAAATAAAACGTCGATCGAACCTTAGTAGGAAGGGTCGATCGGACCTTTTTACCAAGCGTATCTTCCACGTCAGCTTCTGACGGCGCGAGAAAAGAAAAACATATTAAAAGATTAATTAGGGTTTTGTTAAGCCTAATCACTCCAAAACAATTCTTTTATGAACAAGATTAACATATCTTTTTTAGGACCGGGTACTAACAGGGATAAAATATGGTATAACAATGCCATGTACTGGTGTCATTTCAAAAAAAAAAAAAAACTTTTGTGGGTCAAACTTCCGTCCCAACGCTTGAAACTTTTGTTTTGTGTGTGTATGTATTTTCCCGTTATACGTTGTTATCGTTTTGACCTTCCCGAAAAAGTCAAATTTTGACTGTCGGATTGATTCTTTTAACTGTTAAATTTTATGTGCTTATGTGCTTACATGTTTTCAAATAAAAAAAAATCTTTTCTGCATGCATCATGCCTTTAAGATACATTTGAAAATTTCTGTTTTTACTCAAAAGGAAGATAGATTATCGCACACTATGCGCACGTCGACCTTACACTGCACATTACGTCCTTAACCCGGGAAATCTCAGTAGCAGCATGGGAGGCCTTACTACGCCTTTCGGTACGAGCACGGGACGACCCAAACAGCCATTGGTTTACCCTCGTGTTGACCCTGCACTTGTCCGTGACACACTTTTTCCGAGACTCGGTTGGTTTTTGGTCCGGTCCGTGTCAGACTATGTCAGTGTGTGCCCCGTGTAGGTCAAACCCTAGTCAGCGTGCCAAGTCAGGATCCCCCGCGGACCTAACTCAGTCGAAGTCATGCCAGTTTTCCGTCATGAACTTTGACCCGATCTTGACTGGGGCTCGGATAACTTTGACCCACACGGGTTATGCACGGCTCCCGGTATGACACCGAGTCATCAAGCATTAACGCCCAGTCTATGATTAATTACTGCTTAACCAACGACGAGTCAAGATCCCTTGTGGACTATTATCAATCACGGTCACACCCGCCTTTTTTGTCAGGCACTTCGACTCGATCTTGACCCTCGGCACTGGCCTTGCCAGTAATTTACATAGATGTAAGTACCCAAATCTGGCTCATGCCTTCCGGTTAAATTTCCCGGCAATTTCGGTAAGTTTCCCGGTAATTCCCCGGACCTTCCTAGTGTTCCGGAAATGTTCTGGAACAGTCCCAAATTAAATTAAGGGCTGAAGGGAGCCTTCCTAATTAAGAAACACGTTTTTCTTAATTAGGAAGAGGGTTCTAGAATTTGCCACCTTGCATGGTTCTAGAAATGCTGAGTCACAATGGATAATGCCGCACGGCTGCATTAGCTCGCTGTCCCTAGCCGCACGGCTTCATTAGCCTTATCCATCGCCTATAAATAGAGCCCTCCTCTACCCATTTCAACACACACAATCCATAGCAAGTCACCTACAAACACTCCAAATACGTGAAGAATACTGCTGGAAGCTCAAGAAGGTGAAGAAGAAGGCCAAGAAGCTCCCTCCCTCCTCCTTGAAGATCCAAGACCAACCTCTCCTCCTAGCTCCGACCAAAGAAGAAGGAAGCTATTGGTAACCTTGCACGCCCTACCTTTGCATCCTAATTGCTTTATAAATTGCTCATTGCATTGTCTTTATATTGCTTGGGACTTGGTAGATTAAAGATCCTATCTTTATATTCTCCCTTCCCCTTTGGCATGCATTAGACATCATTTGTCATAAAAATGTAGTCTTTTCCCATAAAGGTGCATCCTTTGCACCTAAAACCCCCATTTTCAAATAAAAATGTCATCTTCATGCATCCTTTGCATATAAAAATCAAATCTTTTCAATCAAAATGCATCATTTGCATCCAAAATCCCTTTTTCAAGCATCATTTGCTTTAAAGACCATGTCTTTACCACAAACTAGCATCATATGCTTTTCAAAATGCAATCTTTATGCATCATTTGCATAATGAATGCCAATTTCAACAAAAATGCATCATTTGCATAAAAATCAAATCTTTATGCATCATTTGCAATAAAGATTATTTCTTTAAACTAAGTGCATCATTTGCAACCCAAAAATGTCATCTTTTCATTAAAGATTCATTTTTACATGCATTTCCCCCATTCCCCCATTAACAACCTAGGAATGGACCGGTGTAAAAGATCCTATCTTTACATCGTTCCTTCCATTAAAGGTTCCATATCTCTTTAGAAAGGGACACTTTGAACCCTATATCTCCGATTATCGCTTAAGAAAGAGTATGAAGCATCTATACGAGCTCGACCGTCTTAAAGTGTAGGATTGATGGGCTAAGGACCCTCCTTTTCTAAAGAACCTCATCTTTGACCAAAAGAGAGTCATTCTCTCGATCACGCAAGTCCCGAGGGTCCCGAGGTTAAAATGCGATGATCACAAGTCATAAGATGAGGACGGGATCATAATCCCAAATACATAAAATTCCAAGGAACCCCGAGCGACAACCAACAAATGGTTTGTACGTCTGGAAGACAACTTGGGACATTTCCCCCCCCCCCTTTTTCTCAAACACATGCACACAAGAAAGCAAGCACGATTACTGAAATCTTGGGAGACTTGCTCCGGCAAGGCACTTTGGGTGAACGCCAAACGTTCTTCCCAAGGGGTAACTTAACCTCCGAACCCAAGTAAAAACCTTTTTTTCAAAGTTTTGAGGTAATCAAAATGGCGTGGCGACTCCGTTTTTCAAATTAAACAGGATGTCTTCAAACTCGCGTGAATCCAACAAAATTTGGGCACCACATTCACAGTTTGGCGACTCCGCTGGGGAAATCCCAAAGGAGAAAAGCTTTTATTTTCAAAACAAAAAAAAATCGATACTCGGTATATAGGTGGAAACCACTTACCCTTCCTGTACACTCCCTAACGTGGGAGTTGGGATAACCGGTGGTTTAACAATCCACGTACCAGTATCCCTTTTTGAAAAAAACAATTTTGAAAAAATAAATAAAAGAAAGCTTTTCCCTTTGAGCGGGTTAGACTCCCATCGCCGATTTCATTAATCGTGCTTGCTTTCTTTACCATGCATTGCATCATTTGCATCTTGGAATCTGTGCATACTTTGAAACGGGAAACAACCCGAAAAATAGCAAAAGGAGTGGAACCTGGAAAATTGATCCATGCAGTTGTACGGCTCAATCCTCCTTGGATTACGGCCAGGGCGACCTCGGTGGCAATTCCACCGGGAAAAATCATGGTTAATCTGGGCAGTCCTAGCGACTTGGGGCTACTCGGCTTCATGGTGGCCAGGGCTCCCGAGAAAATTTACGTGCTTACGTGTTGCATTTTCCCCGTCCCGAAAATCATTCCTTTAAAACACATTATGAAAATCTCTGTTTTAACTCAAAAGGAACATTTTTAGGAGACCGCACACTACGCGCACTTTGATATATCCTGTACACTTTGCACGCACGTCCTTCAAACCCGAGGGTGGTTCCAGTGCGATCACGGACGGCCTTACGATGCTCCGGGCGCGCACGGAATCATCCCAACCTCCCCATGGCGGCCGGTGTCGACCAATGCACGGTCCGTATCACACGTTTCAAAAACCGTGACTTTTGGTTGGTTTTTGGTCTAGTCCGTGTCATATAGCCCAGCTTGCATACCCACGTAAAGGTCAAGCCTTAGCTCATAACGGAAGCCAAGATTTTCGCTCAAGCGAAATTCTGCCAAAATTCCGACAAGGAAAAATTGGTGGGATCTTGACTCCGACATTGACTATTGACCTTGACCCGCACGGAATGCGTAAGAGTCAAGACCGAGTCTTTGCCAAAAATCAAAAGATCTTTCGCTCAAGCGAAGCTCTGCCAAAATTCCGACAAGGAAAAATTGGCAAGATCTTGACCGGCATTGACTTCGATTCCGACCCACGCACCGTGTATGCAACGAAGTTCAATGTGACACCGTGTCATCCGGCTTTTGCCGCCCGACCCATGCCTATTATTCTCTCGGACATTACCGAAAGTCAAAAACCGTCATTCGCTCAAGCGAAACTACGCAAAGATCCGTCGAGGCGAGAGACGAGACTTTCCCGGTATTGCCTTGACTATAATCCGCATTGCTCGTGCGTTGAAAGGTCCTATGACCCGCTAGACCCGATAGGAGTGTTCTTTACTCTCGGTCGGTGGGATCCGCGTGCCCTATAGGACCCTCGCCCGGGTGTCCACCACTGGGAGGTCGAAATACAGGTGGAATACGAGGGGCTTATAGACGTAATGACGGAAGCCACTGATCCAGGATCTAGAGTAGTTGTGAAAAAAGAAGGGCAGAATCCCTTTTCCAACCAAATAGATATTAATAAAAGACAACATTTTAAGTAAACTTGAAGATTCTAATTTGCATATTGCACGAGCCTTCACCTAAACACCTACCCCGAGTCTAAACCTTTCCTATCCCTTTCCCGCGGCGAGAAAGAAGTGGGTGAGAACACCGGGTCGGCGACTTGTTAGCACAGAATCCTCGGACGGTTCGCGAGAATCCTCGGTTTCGAGAGTCGAGAATGGCCGATTTGACAGAGAACAGATCTGGTTTGGGTAACCGGATGACTAGGGAAGAAGAGCTAGCCTTAGCCCTGGAAAACGATCGTAAGGCCCATGAGGAACAGCAAGCCACGCTCATTGAAGCGCTTCGTCGTCATGGAGTTCAAATAGTGGTCGAGCCCAACGGTTCCTTGGTAATGATAGAAGATGAGCCTCCGAAGCGGCCATCTCGGCTCCATCGGCCTATAACCAATGCCCTCCTCCATCCTCATACGATCCCTTATCCGGGATTACCCCTCTTGATCCTTCCCAACATCTCGAAGCCATCGGGATCCCGACACCCTCACCTCCTCAAATGAGACCCGGCTTTGTTCCCTATCAACAGAAAGCAAACGCCTCGGCTATCCCGGTTACGCGGCCTCTGCATTACCCCATGGGATTCACTCCCTCTCCTCGGTATGGGCCATCCCAGGCATTCCCTAGGCCTCAAAATCAGCTCAATGATCCTTTCAATTCATGTCACGCCACGCAGATCTTCCACCTCCAACTTTGCCAACGGGACCCCGGGAGGTTCCATATCCTTTTTCCTACTTCGGAAATTATGAGCCTAATTCCTATGCCTCAGGCCCGTCTCACGGGAACACGGGACCTGGTCAAGTTTACACTTACTTCCCTTCCAAAGATTCCCAAGCCTTGGTACCGGCTACCACCGTGCCACCTCTTGTCCTTCCACCCAAATCGGATAAGCCTTCTCCGGAATCGAGCAATCCTAAACCATCCCCGACTCCGACATGGCTTGGCTAATGGAACAAGTTAGGTCCATGCAAGAGAAGTTTGGGGAAATAAACACCAAGAGGACAAAGATACCGGATCACCGATCCCAAAGAAAGTTGTCCCTCTCCCTCCAAAATTCCGAATGCCGAGAAATTGAAAAGTTCAACGGCTTGATTGTCCCCGGACTCACATTGAAAGCTACATTCTTGCCATGAGAGCCAAAGATTGTACGCAGAACAAATGGCCGACCATTTTCAGTTATCATTAAAAGGTTCGGCTCTTAGGTGGTTCCTGCATGTGAAACCAGAGGCCCGAGCTACTTGGGACCAGATCAAGGAAGCGTTCCTAGAAAAGTATAAGGCCAATTTGAATTGGGAAACCAGCGGAATGACCTACGGGGTACCCTACAACGTTCGAGATGAGCCAGTAAGTGAATTCTACAAGAGATGGAATTGGAAGCTCGGTGAAATGATGACCCCACTCAATGAAGAGGAACAGATGGAGATCTTCCAATCTTGCTTGAAACCTCAACTAAGAGTCCAAATTGGCAATTACTACTATCCCGACCTTCGGGCAATGGTAAATGCCGGCACCAAGTTTGAGAATGCCTTCAATATGGCCCAGGCCACAGGGACAGCCAGTTCTTATCGCTACAAAGCACCGGTGTCAAATGCCCCGGTACATCCTTTGTGAAAGGAAAAGAAGTGATTGGCGGCTGTTAATTACATTCGAGAATGAGAAAGCGGGACGGAATGCGGGCCAAGGCTGCTTTGCAAAGCCAAAGCTCCTTTCTATCTTCGAAGATTTCGGAATGCCACTAGAAAAGGTCTTCGACGGTTTGGTAGCCCAAGGACTCATCATACCTTTGGAAAGCGGAAGCCCAGAACCCCGGTATCGAGAATGGACGAGACCAAACACCGTCGCTTTCACAAATATCATGGCCATAACACTAATGATTGCACCTACACGAAGTTCCCGATCTCTCGCCTAGTTGAAGAAGGCAAGCTAGAACCACCTCGGGGTCCCAATGTGGTCAAGAATCCTCTTCCCGCTAACAATCGAGTCAACATGATCGAGTTCGGAGGAACAAATGGAAACGGTTTTGGAAATCCAGAGGTCATAGATATCCCGAAATTCAATGTTCCTTATCTTTGAATTACAGGGGAAATGGAAAGATCTCGATTAATGCCGCCGCCATGGAGGGACGGTTTGGACCCATAGTCGGAACTGATTTCATTAATGTTGTCGAGCTCGGCCTCTTTTCTACGACATCGAACCGGTAACCATGGTCAAGATTACGGAAGAAAGGCTCACTTATGAAGGCTGCGAGTTTGAAGTAAAACAAGCCATGTTAATGAAAGTCTCTCAGAACCCTTCATCACCCATGATGAGCATAATGTGTTTGTAATGGCTCTTACTACTCCCGAGGATCATTCCCAACCCCCTGTTTGGGAAAAGGTAGAGAGAAGAGTGAACAAGCCGAGAAGACTTTTGGGATGAAGAAAGCTGTATCTCGAATCGAAAGCACAACCGGTCCTACTTGCCCCGAGAGGTACAAATGGATGAAGTTAAGTTCAGTAAAGGAGATTCCGCGAGATCAGTGAGTACTTCCTATGGAATTGGTGTCAACAAAGGCAATAATGATCCGCAGAGTGCACAATCAAATGACAACGTCGGCAAGACCGCTACTCCCCAGGGCAACATCAAGAAGGAGTGAGATCCCGGTTCAACCCTTGTCAAGTCCCCCTCGAGTCAATAAGTAGCGTAGGGTCCTGGAGTCGATAGCGTCTATTCGGTCAAGTCGGGAATCTTTGAATTCCAGTCCTCGTAGTCATCCGAAGGCCTCACGCTGAGGATTATGAAAATGTAATCGATGTCATCTTTCCCCTTATTTTGAATGAAATGACAAATCTTTACGATTATCCTCTTATTGCCAACTTAACAAATGATAAATTAACTCAAAATTTAACAACAGGTAATAATGAATCATTTGAACAAGATGCAAACACACTAAACGAACAATACATTAAAGAAATCTTTAAGCGGGTTTCGAGAAAAGAGGAAAACCGGGCCCAAGCCGCCGAGGAGGTTTTGATAAGTGTGAACTTGGGTACTATTGAGGAACCTAAAGAGACACGAGATTGGAAGCTTCTTCCGGGGTTGAAAGGGACAGATTGATCGAGCTGCTCGGAGAATACGTCGACGTGTTTGCATGGTCATACAAGGATATGCGGGGCTAGGCAGGTTCGATAGTAGAACACGAGAATCCCTCTAGCACCAGATGCTAAGCCGCAAAGCGTAAAACTGAGAAAGATTAAGCCGGAATGGTCTCTACAGGTCAAAGAAGAAATTGAGAAGCTACTACGGGTAGGGTTCATCGTAGTCATTGAATACCCGACATGGTTGTCCAACATCGTGACCGTAACCAAGGCCAATGGGAAGGTGCGCTAGCGTGTGGATTTCCGAGATACGAACAAGGCCAGCCCAAAGACGACTACCCTACGCCAAACATAGACATCTGGTGGACTCCACGCCAACTACGAAGTCAAATCCTTCGTTGATGGTTTTGCGAGCTACAACCGGATCAAGATGGCCGAGGAAGACCAAGAAAAGACGGCCTTCACCACACCATGGGGAACCTGCGTTATACGGTAATGACATTCGGGCTCAAGAATGCCGGGGCTACTTACCAAAGGGCAGCGACCGCGCTTTTTCATGACATGATCCACAAGGAGATTGAGGTCTACGTAGATGATATGATAATCCACTCCAAAGGAGAGGGTGGGCGGCACTTTGTTGACCTACGAAAATTCTTTGAGAGGTTGAGACAACATTCCATGAGACTAAACCCCGCCAAATGAACCTTCGGAGTGACAAGGGGAAAAGTGCTTGGGTATATGGTCACGAGAGCGAGGTATAGAAGTTGACCCCGAAAGATCAAAGCCATCATGGATATGAGGCCACCTCAAACCAGGACGGAAGTCAAGAGCTTCATGGGTAAATTGCGGTACATCGGCCGTTTCGTCAATCGGTTGACCACTATGTGCGAGCCCATCTTCAAGCTCATGAAGAAGAATGTGGACACGAGAATGGACCGAAGAATGCCAAGATGCCTTTGACCGAGATCAAGGCATACTTAGTACATCCCCGGTACTATGCCCCCACATAGACGAAGCCTCTTCGCTCTATCTCACGCCAGAACACGGCGGTTGGGGCTATGCTTGCTCGGGAAAAGAAAGACTCTCGGGTAGAAAACGCCATTTACTTTGTCGGCCGGAAGCTACGGGGAGTGAGCTCAATTACTCGGCATGTGAAAAGACACTGTGCGGGAGGCGGTGCAGGGTAGTCGGCAAATTGAAGCATTATATGCAAGCCCACCTGTGAATTTGGTCTCGAAAATGGACCCCATCAAGTACATCTTTGACAAGCCTTCCCTCTCAATGCGTTTAGCGAAGTGGTCCTTCTTCTTGGCGTAATACGACATCAACTATGTGACCAGAAAGGCCATCAAGGGTCAAGCATTGTCGATCACCTGGCGAACTTCCCCATAATGAAGACAGAGGAGGGCTGAACCCCAATTCCCAGATGAAGGGATCTTTGCAGTTGAGCACGAGAATAGATGGAAATTGTTCTTTGACGGAGCCGCTAACAAAAGAGGAAATGGTGTAGGAATGCTATTGGTCGATCCAAAAGATGAGCATACCCCCATAGCCCTCAAGTTGAACTTTCCCGCCACGAACAATGTCGCCGAGTATGAAGGCTTTGCATTCTTTGGTTTGGAGGCCGCCTTAGAAAGAAATGTCAAGGAGCTCGAAGTTTACGGAGACTCGCCTGAATCATCAACCAAGTCTCCAACAAGTGGAAGACTGTGGACCCTAATCCGCAACGGTATCATGCCCATATGGAGGAGTTGGATCGGCAAGCCCAGAGAAGTGACTTTCCACTACTTGCCGAGGGAAAAGAACAGATTCGCAGATGCCCTAGCTACTCTAGCCTCATTGGTAGAGATCCCGAGGGAAAAGCCATAAAGCCCTTCAGAGTGGGTAGAAGAGAAGCCCCAACCTTTTGTTGTGAAGTGGACCTGGGACCCGAGCCTATAAAGGAACCTTGGTACAATCGATTTACCAATTCCTCAAAGACGGAGAGTCAACTTTTAGAGACAAAGAAGGTAGACCAAAAGAAGGTGTCGAGCCAAAAGCTTGCGAGCCACGAAAAGGTTGGCCTCCCATTATGTCATCCTAGGAGGCAACCCGTACAAGAAACGCTATCAGGGACCACTCCTCTTATGTGTCACTCAAGAAAGAGCCAGAGAGTTGATGACCGAAGTCCACAATGGTCCTTGCGGTCCTCACATGAATGCGAGCCACGATGCAAGTGATCCTCGAATGGGTTACTACCGGATCTCCATGGAGACAGATGCGTCCAAAGACGTCCGAACTGCGACAAGTGCCGGCGGTTTGCCAACCTCAACCATCTCCCACCTCATGACATGTACTGCATGACGACTCCTTGGCCGTTTGCAACTTGGGGCATTGACGTGATAGGGAAAATAGCCCGACAGGAAGCAATGGGCACGAGTTCGTGTTGGTAGCCATCGACTACTTCACCAAGTGGGTAGAGGCCAAGTCCTACAAGGTCCTCACTTCGAGAAAAAGTGGCCCGGTTCATCAAAGAAAACATAATGTGCGTATATGGGGTGCCCAACGAGATCATTTCGATAATGGGTCACACTTCGAAGAGACTGCGGTAACTCGCCGTCGGAATTCGAGTTACTCGCCACAAGTCATCCCCGTACGGACCTCAGACCAATGGAGCTGTGGAAGCTGCTAATAAGACACTCGAGCGGATCATCAGGAAGATGGCCACCCATGGTCGTGATTGGCCCGAAAAGCTGCACCTAGCACTTTGGGGCTACGTAACGTCTGTCGAATCGACCAGGAGAAACTCCTTTTGCCCTAACTTACGGGATGGAAGCAAGTGTTACCGGTGGAGTTGGAAATCCCGTCATTAAGGGTCCTCCTGGAAAACGGTGTCAACGAAGTAGAATGGCTACGAAGCCGGCATGATGAATTAGCCTGCTCGATGAGAGAAGGCTCAAAGCCATGTAGCACACCCGAGCCTACCGCAGGCGAATGGCCGAGCGTTTGATAAGAAAGTCAAAGCGAAACATCAAAGAGGGTGACTTAGTGCTGAAAGTAAAGCCCCTACCAGAGACAACCCCCTGGGAAAATGGGAACCCGTTTGGATCGGCCCTTATGTAGTGCGAAAGATACGTCGGGAGGAGCAATGAAGCTTGCGACTTGGATGGCAATCCCTTTGTCCACCCGGTCAACGGTGATAAACTCCGAAGATACTATGTCTAATTAAAAAAATATATATATATATATAAATATATAAAAAAAAAGAAAAAAAAAAAAAAAATCTTAGTGCAAAAAGAGTAATACCCAAACTAGGGCCGAAAACCCCAAAAAGGGCGGTCTAGGCAAAGACGGGGTTGCACATAAAAAAAAATCTTAGTGCAAAAAGAGTAATACCAGCTAAGTGAAAAACCCCAAAAAAGGCGGTCTAGGCAAAAAACGGGGTTGCACGAGAAAAAAAAAAAAAAAAAAAAGAGACTTAGTTTTGTTAGTTCACCAGAATGGACTACGAAGACTGAGCCCCTTAGCCTTTCTTGTAAAAGGGGAACGTAGGCAGCCATATATGGTTCGGTCTAAACAATAAAAAAGGGGCAATAAAGCTTCCATAAAGTGCGTCCTCGGCAATAAATAAAAGGGTATTTAGTTTTCCATAAAACGGGTCCCAAGTAATAAGACATTTGAATTTCCATGAAACATGTCTTGATTAATTTCTAAAATAATATTTCTTGTTCATTACAAGTCAAAAATTTCTTGATGAGTTCAAGCACGGTCTACCTCTTGACTCGCTAACCTACTAAAAAGATCTAAAATACAATAAAATGCCTAAATAAACTAATGTGTTTGCAAATGGCAATAAGAGGATCTTGAGAAAAGACTTGTCGGTCGTCATTCGCCGAGTCTTCTTCATCTTCTTCCCTTTTCCTCGGCCTCGTCGAGTCTTCTTCCTTTTCTTCTCGATAATGTCGGTATCCCTCATCCCGACCTCCGGTATCCTCACTGGAACCTCCACTAACCCCGTTTCAATAAGCGCTCTCTCTATACGAGCACGAGTCCGTACCTCCTCCTACGAGACTCGGTCAAATGAGCAACCTCGGACAACCTCTTGTACCGAGCCTCCATGTCACGACCAAGTCACACGATTGGTTATGGCAACTCGCCTTAGCCTCGGTCTCCTCGAGAGTCCTACTCGAGTCGTGGTCATCCCCCAATAAAACTCGGCGTCTATCCTCCAAGATAACTGAGTCGCTCCCATCTCCCTCTCGTACTACCCAAGTAGACGGTGGTCAAGATCGTGCTCTTCCTGCTCCTAAAGATAGCCCCTGGGTGGGAAAGGCGGTGTATGTCCAAGCCCTCGAGAAAAAGTGAAGGCCGGGTCCCTCATGTCTAGAGACATCACCTCCATGGTCCGGATGTCCTCCCAGTCACTCAAAGGCTCCTGTAAAGCCCCAAACTGCCTGGATACCAAGCAGGGTATGTAGAAGGATGACCAGCAGAATCCTGGAACCCTCAAAAACATATCCAGAAGCCATTCAAGCATTTATACACCATTATAAATCATTTTGGCCCAGTTTCAGCCCCAATTCCAAGCAAAAAAGTCGCCCCGAGGCTCAGATAATATGCAAATTGAAAAAGCATAAATTAGGAAAGTAAATAAAGCGCAAATACAATGTCTTCGCCCCACCGGCGTCAAAATAAAGCAAAAAAATAAACAAGTTGTGCATAAAAAAGTGTTCATTGTTTGTTTTGTTCCAAATCTACTCAAGAGACCTCCTAGGCCTCCGATTCTTCTTCTTCCTCATCGCTGCTCAGCTCATAGACGCTAGGCTCTCTCATCACGTCCTCCTGGTCGCTCGCATCGGAAAGAGGGATGTTGTCGTGCTCGTACTCCGCCAGCTGATCCAAGATATCAGCATTAGGACCTCGCCCACGAGGCCCGGCACCGGATGAATACTCCGAAGCCGAGGAAGAGGATGTTGCGCCCGACATGCCTCCTTTTGCGCGCGGGCTCCTGCACGCTTGTTGACGCTTTAGTAGCGCAGCGCAGCTTCTTGACCAAGGATCGGCACACGTCTTTCCAACCCTTGTTACGCCCGACCAACTGTCATAGGTGCGAGCTGGAACTGAGAAAAGAAAAGAAAATCTCAGAAAATCTCGAGAAAATTGCAAAAACGAGAAAATCGAAAGCTAAAAGGGAATAAGACCCTAAGAGTATACTCACGGTGCTATCGGGTGGCGAGGGTATCCGGGGCTCCCTCGTGTCAAGGACAGGAATCCTCATCCTCCTCGGTACTCCGTGTACGACGTATGAGAGGTGTGCGGGAGGGATAGGCGGGTCGCAGGCTCATCCTCCCCATATCCCCGAGTGACCGCCGCCTTCGTCGGCTTCGTGGCGTCCTCGGCGCCGCTCCACAAACACGGCGTAGGGGGTACCCATGTCAAAATACTCCTCCCGGCTATACCTCCCGGTACCTCTCAATCTCATCCGCCCGCAGTCCCCTCGGGCTGCGGCATCCGTCTTGGAGGGTCGTGTGGAGTAATGGCGTCCAATGGAGGGACATGACCATCTTTGCCTCGAGAAATGGTCCCCGGATATATGATGTCACAAGTCAGCCCAGTGAGCCACCTCTCTGCCTCGTAACCTCAATAGCATCTCCCAGCAAAATCTCCGGATACGCCCGAGGGTAGAAGTCCACTCCATCCGGTCCATCCTTATTGAGCACGAGGCTTCACCATCTTGTAGTCGAAAGTGATCCGGGTCTTCCCGTGAACCTATCCCTCACATCTCCCTCCAGCGAACCATCGCAGGGAAAATGGTGATATCACTGCTTTGGTTCCAAGAAAAGAACCCGATCACCTCGCAAAACCAGGCTGCATGTTCAAAAACATCAAAAAGGTCATTTTTCTCATAAGAAGTCTCAAGACGAGAAAGAGAAAAGAGAAGAGAAAGAGAGGCTACCTCAAGGGCAAATGAGAAGCGATCCATAGAAGCGGCTTTGTTTCGTGTACATGTCCAGAGAGAAGTATAACTTCGGCCAATCCGGCCTCTCCCAAGAGACCGTCCCTATCCCATCCACATCCTCCAGAGAATCAAGGAGGCAAGTCATGGCCAGCGTCCCGAATTAGCAAAGATAGTGACTCGATAGCATCAACCATATGAATGCTCTAGCCGTCAAGGCGGTCACATCATTAGCGCAAAGTTCGCATGCAAGTCGAACCGCCACCTCAACGTTCCGCGTCTCCATACCCAATCCCTTGGGAATCGGCTCAAATCCAACCAAAGCCCGGAACTCCTCGGCTGTAATGTGGTCTCTCCAAGTCACGGGCCTCCCGGTGAAGCTCAGAGCCGCACGCCGTAAAATCGGCAGAGTCACCGTCGGCTCTCCCAGCTCAGGTGGAAGCTATGGGTGCTATCCCACCAAAACTCAGATAGGGCCTGGACCAAGCCCTTGCTCTTAGACGTGATGTGAATCCCCGTGCCGATGGCCTCTACAAACGCGTCCAGACCGGTAGCCCTCACCAAATTCTTGGGGTTCACCCCATTCTTCTCAAAATCCGGCATCCTCTGCCAAAGCCTGACCGCTATCTCAGATGGTCCCCTAGACTTGTTCTCCTGTAGACAAGCACATCAAAAAAAAAAAAAAGAAGTGTCAGTCCTTCATCTCATTTCAAAAGCATGCATATAGTCACAAAAGTGCACATGTTTTCAAAAGAAAAGCATTCATACAAGTCTTTTTAGCATCTTTTGCATCAAAAAGCGTCTTTCATCACTTGAAACGCGTCATGTCAAGTCTCGTTGCTTTCCTAAAGCACAAAATCATAATTTTCACGATTCTTTGCACATAAGCATTATTTTTCAAATAAAATGGCATGCATGAATCCTTTTCATCTTCCAAAATCATGTTTTCTCATTGAAAATCAGAATTTTGACCTAGTTCTAGCACAAGGCAAGAACTCCGTCTCATATTTAGACATTTCTCATTCTTACTTCATTTGCGAGAAAAAAGTGAGTCATTCTCTTAATTTTCATCAAATAAATTGCACATGCATATTCTTAGCCTCATAGGTTGTTCATGCATCTCAAAATCATTCAAAAATCCTAGAAAAATCCTAGGAAATTCCTAAAATTTGGGTCAAGCCCTAAATCATTCAAAATTCAATCAAAATCGATGGATTTGAGCAAAATGAGAACGCTTACCCCAACCGATCGAGGGTTCGTTGATTTATGCTCCCTTCTCCCCGGATAGAGCTCCGATGGAGGCGTAAGGAAGTCATACTTCCTCTCCGTCCGAACAAGCTCCTTCCTCCTCCTTCTCGCAGCCGCGGAGATGTTCCTTCTAGCTTGCCTCGGCATTGGATTCCCCTCCGGATCCATTCCAAATCAGTAGAGCCAAAGGGAATTGAAGGAATTTCAAAATTTCTCTTCCTTCTCCTCTCTCTTCCTCGGCAGTTCTTGGGCGGCAATAATGCCCAATGCCCGTTCAAACCTGTTTTAAATAATCTGTAAAAAACAGGTCTCTAGCCGTACGGCTCCTTTTTCTCCATCTCATGTCGGGCGGCTTCATTCGCTCTGAGCAGAAATTACAATCCTGCCCCTGGACCTTCCACTTGGGCATGTAATTTCCGTTATCTTTTAACCAAGATAACACCCTCTTCAGAAGATATCCCTTATCGCCTAAGCAATCAAGCTCTATTCCCAGTCACCTCCGTTAATTCCGTTATAACGGGATAACGCTAGGTGACAACCTCCGAATTGTCAAAACTCTAAACTGAGCCTACCTCTATCCCGAATAGTGACGTACGCTCAAGTTTCTCTCAACTTAAGCTACCTCTATCCCGAATAGTGACGTACGCTCAAGTTTCTCTCAACTTAAGCTACCTCTATCCCGAATAGTGACGTACGCTCAAGTTTCTATCAACTTAAGCTACCTCTGTCATAGATAGTGACGTATGCTTAAGTCATTCAAACTTTGGCAACCCATATCTCTGATTCGAAAGAGATTGAGACGTATGCTCGAGTCATTGGCAACCCATATCTCTGATTCGAAAGAGATTGAGACGTATGCTCAAGTCATTGGCAACCCATATCTCTGATTCGAAAGAGATTGAGACGTATGCTCAAGTTCACCAAACTCTAGCTACCTCTATCCACTCGACAGTGACGTAAGCTCTAGTTTCAATCAGGTGACATCCTCCAGTAATTGTCAATCAGGTGACAGCCTCCATTAATTGTCAAAATCTCAAGAATCCTAGACATCGTTCCTAACTATCTAGTGATGCTTGAACTACGATCAAGGCTTGATTCCTCCGGGATACGTAGGTAGCCTTTTATAAAAGGTCCAGCCATTCGACCACTTTGGTCACCCTGTTTCTTTGTCACTCCTC
The DNA here is from genome assembly GCA_022495995.1 of Adenophora triphylla var. japonica. NCBI lineage: Eukaryota > Viridiplantae > Streptophyta > Magnoliopsida > Asterales > Campanulaceae > Adenophora > Adenophora triphylla. The sequence goes on along the minus strand of JAFEMH010002812.1, from coordinate 129,953 downwards.
AGTGATAAAGCAGCCCCTCATAGAGGTTCAGATATCCGACCACCTTGGTCACTCCTAGCATATCCCCAGTAGGATCAATTGCTTGACCTCCTAGGTCATTTTCTCTTCTATTTCCTCAGCAAGAGACCAGTTTCTCTTCTTCCTTCCCCAGCGGATCCTAATTCCGAACTACGGCCTGGCTTGATTCCTCCAGGATACGTAGGTAGCCTTCCAGAGGTTCAGCCACTCGACCGTCTCGGTCACCCAATTCGTCTCGGCATTCGCCAGATCGGATCCTTTTCTATCGACAACCCCACTCGCCTTGCAAGTGACGTTGCCGAGGGGCTTCTGTAAGTACCCAAATCTGGCTCATGCCTTCCGGTTAAATTTCCCGGCAATTTGGTAAGTTTCGGTAATTCCCCGGACCTTCCTAGTGTTCGGAAATGTTCTGGCAGTCCCAAATTAAATTAAGGGCTGAAGGGAGCCTTCCTAATTAAGAAACACGTTTTTCTTAATTAGGAAGAGGGTTCTAGAATTTGCCACCTTGCATGGTTCTAGAAATGCTTTGAGTCACAATGGATAATGCCGCACGGTTGCATTAGCTCGGTCGTCCCTAGCCGCACGGCTTCATTAGCCTTATCCAGACTGCCTATAAATAGAGCCCTCCTCTACCCATTTCACCACACACAATCCATAGCAAGTCACCTACAACCACTCCAAATACGAGAAGAATCTGCTTTGGAAGCTCAAGAAGGTGAAGAAGAAGGCCAAGAAGCTCCCTCCCTCCTCCTTGAAGATCCAAGACCAACCTCTCCTCCTAGCTCCGACCAAAGAAGAAGGAAGCTATTGGTAACCTCGCACGCCCTACCTTTGCATCCTAATTGCTTTATAAATTGCTCATTGCATTGTCTTTATATTGCTTGGGACTTGGTAGATTAAAGATCCTATCTTTATATTCCCCCTTCCCCTTTGGCATGCATTAGACATCATTTGTCATAAAAATGTAGTCTTTTCCCATAAAGGTGCATCCTTTGCACCTAAAACCCCCATTTTCAAATAAAAATGTCATCTTCATGCATCCTTTGCATATAAAAATCAAATCTTTTCAATCAAAATGCATCATTTGCATCCAAAATCCCTTTTTCAAGCATCATTTGCTTTAAAGACCATGTCTTTACCACAAACTAGCATCATATGCTTTTCAAAATGCAATCTTTATGCATCATTTGCATAATGAATGCCAATTTCAACAAAAATGCATCATTTGCATAAAAATCAAATCTTTATGCATCATTTGCAATAAAGATTATTTCTTTAAACTAAGTGCATCATTTGCAACCCAAAAATGTCATCTTTTCATTAAAGATTCATTTTTACATGCATTTCCCCATTCCCCATTAACAACCTAGGAATGGACCGGTGTAAAAGATCCTATCTTTACATCGTTCCTTCCATTAAAGGTTCCATATCTCTTTAGAAAGGGACACTTTGAACCCTATATCTCCGATTATCGCTTAAGAAAGAGTATGAAGCATCTATACGAGCTCGACCGTCTTAAAGCGTAGGATTGATGGGCTAAGGACCCTCCTTTTCTAAAGAACCTCATCTTTGACCAAAAGAGAGTCATTCTCTCGATCACGCAAGTCCCGAGGGTCCCGAGGTTAAAATGTGATGATCACAAGTCATAAGATGAGGACGGGATCATAATCCCAAATGCATAAAATTCCAAGGAACCCCGAGCGACAACCAACAAATGGTTTGTACGTCCGGAAGACAACTTGGGACATTTCCCCCTTTTTCTCAAACACATGCACACAAGAAAGCACGCAAGCAAGCACGATTACTGAAATCTTGGGAGACTTGCTCCGGCAAGGCACTTTGGGTGAACGCCAAACGTTCTTCCCAAGGGGTAACTTAACCTCCGAACCCAAGTAAAAACCTTTTTTTCAAAGTTTTGAGGTAATCAAAATGGCGTGGCGACTCCGTTTTTCAAATTAAACCGGATGTCTTCAAACTCGCGTGAATCCAACAAAATTTGGGCACCACATTCACAATAGAGTGCGCGTTAAGGCTTCATGATCCGCCAGACCTTAGGTTCGTTTTCCTTTTCGGTCGGTGGGACCCGCTTGCCCTACGGAGCCCTTGTTAGGGGTTACAGATTGAGGGTCCGCAGACGTAGTGATGGGTCCCACTGATCCAGGACTGAGAATAGCCAAAAAAAAAAAAAAAGAAGAAGAGCAATCTTTTCCAACCGCTTAGGTTTTAATAAAACACGTTTTAAGTAAACTGAAACAAATAACCGCATGTTGCATGAGCCATGAGCCCAAACACCTACCCTTTTTCTCTAACCCCCAAAGTCTGAACCTCCCTTGTATCTTCCTCCCGCAGCACCTCGCAAGGCTTGGGTACGGACACCGGGTCACCGTCTGGCTAGTTGGGAAGAATTAAGCGCATCGTCAGCTTCACCGTTCGCTTCAACTCCGATTTTCAGAATGTCTGCATCAGTTGGCAACAATGGGGACAATACCACTCCGCCTCCCGGGACTCCCCAGACAGAACAGCAGTGGAATCAGTTGGCCGAACAAATGAGGCTGCAGCAGGAAGCACAGATAAATAGCCTTTTGGAGGCTATTAGGAGCCATGGTTTGATTTCCAGTCCCAATCCCGATGGCACTTTCACCATGGAAGAAGAGGAGGACCCTAATCTCACTCTCGGCCGCCCCGAGTATGTCAGGATGCCACCACCAGCCTCCTATGCGACTACCACCAGAACCCATGCCTCTCGGCCTGCAGGTCAGCCGTTCCCTAAGAAACAGCTCAAAATGCCGCCATCACAGTTTGATCTAAAACAGCAGTCAGAGATGGGTCAGGTCGGTTTTTCTCAGCAGCAGTCAAGTGTTCCTCCTCAGAATAGCACCCACCAGACAAGTCCCAGTGCTTCTCGAGCTTTCCAAACAGATATCAGCAATGGAAATGAGACTTTACCTCCAGGAAGCTTCCGAACAATGAAGGAAGTATGGTTAGCCGTCAGGGCTCTCGAGGAACGTCAGAACGAGCAACATGCCTGGATCGAGGAAGCCACACGCCATTTCGGGACCTTGACAATTCCTCAACTGACTGGAGCTCCCCTAAAGGACAAATACGTGCCCGCTCCCCCAGTTTCTAATGCCTCTCGTTACCCCTCGGGATCTAATCATTTGCTTCTAGGCGAGCCCAACAATCAGCATATCGAGGCCCCGGACCCGCAACCGGCTGTCGAACACATTTGGTGGGATGTCTGCGACTGTCCTGGTTGCCTCGAGAGAGACTACCAAGATGAAATTAGTGAAGAATGTCCCCCAAAGAGGAGAAAAAAGCCCTCTTCCTAACAAAAGTTGAAGGCAAGATATGAAGCTGGTGATCCCGCAGTAGGAACCCTCGGAGAGCCATCCGGAAAATTTGATTACTACGTCATCTATTCCAGTAAATCCCCTCAATCCAGCTCAACTCAAAGCCGCTCCAGCACAGCTCAGCCCGAGGCTCCAATCCCACCACCAGTTGTTGAACACATTTGGTGGGATGTCTGTGACTGCCCAGACTGTCTTGAGAGGGACTATCAAGATGAGATAAACGAGGATCGTCCTACCAAGAAAAAGAAAGCTTCTTCCCAGAAAAAGTTGAAAGAAAGGTTCGAAGCCGGTGATACCAGTGTAGGGACACTTGGGGAACCATCAGGGAAATTCGACTACTATGTCCTCTACCCTAATGAACCTAAGCCGCGGCACAAATGACTGCACAATCTTGAGGCCCGCAATTCAAGTACCAATGAGGAATAGCTATGATGGGGGCTACCCATCCTTAAATAAAATGTTACAATAGTCTCTTAGTCAACCTTCGTAGACTCTAGTATTTTCTCTTTTACCAAAGTCCTTCGTGGACATCTGCTATTGTAGTCCGTTACGGACAGGGTAGTTAAAAATTCAACTTTTGTATGAGTCTTTTTCTTTTCTCGCTAGTCTCGAGACACTATTTTGTATTTAATGAAATGGTCTTATTTCAAATGATCAATCGTATTGCTCAAATGCTTGAACTACGACGACCTAGCTCCTCACAACGAGGGGAATGTAGGCAACCAGAAATGGTCCGGCCATAAATGCATTTCAAACTGATGAAGGATTTTGGGCAGTCTTGTGATCATTTTGGATAAAACCTGTTTCCAAATGTCTCGACGAGTCTTCTTTTTCTACAACATAGGGAAGGTAGAGCTAAACACTGATTTCTGTCAGCAAGGGCTTCCATACACTTTTCCATGTCAATGCTCTCTCAAAAGAGCCAAGTCTCGAAATGAGTTCTTTTGTGCCCTCAGCAAATGAGGCCATCTTAAAAAAAAATGCTCTTGCGGGTATACACTTCTAAAAATCTCTTTTGTCCGGTTGACTAATTAACTAAAGAAAATAAAGAAAAGGATGGGTTGCCCCCTTTGCTACATGGCAATTCAATCCTCAGAAGATGCCCTAGCTCTGTGGGCCATCCAAGGAACAACGACGCAATCCCAGGCTCAGAAACCCGTAACTTGGGAAGCAATCCGGAAGGCTGCCCAGTCAGAAGCCAGTAATACCCAATATCCCCAAGCTCAGCCCCTCACCATTGCTAAGCTCCGGGAAACTTGCAACAAAATCAGTCAGAATCGGTGGCCAGTTGCTAAGCAAGCTCCTCCGTTGACCCTAGCAGCATTAAAAGAGTCCTGTAAAGAGGCGACAGATAAGCCAGAGGGAGAAGTGAACCTGTTGACCAGATCCGGGCAGATCCATCAGGGTAATCCCAAGACAGATAAGAAGTCAGCAGATCAAGCACCCAGGGAGAACCGTAACCCCTATGCCAAGACAGCTGAAACTCCTGACCCCGAGAAAGAGGATCCTGTGCTCACTCAGTTGAAACAAACTCAAGCTAACATCTCTCTGTGGTCCTTACTCACCTCATCTTACCCCCACAAGCTGAAATTGGAGGAAAGTCTGGCCCGCTCATGGGTCCCTATTGATGCTACCCCTGACGACGTGGTGTAATTAATTGGGAACATCCACTACGGAAACATAGTCACCTTCACGAACCTAGATCTCCCCCAGTTCGGAGCCAATCATAATGAGCCTCTCTTCATCACGGTCCAATTGATGAACGACGCCTCCCTCGGGTCTTAGTTGACAATGGGTCCAGAATGAACATCCTCCCAGCAAAGATCATGAGCCTGCTCGGCATCAAGCCCACAGATCTGAAGCCTTCCTCCCTCACAGTCAAGGCCTATGACTCAACGTCTCGTACAGTACTTGGGGCTGCTACTTTAAATCTGTGGTTCGGCAAGAAAATGATACCCGTAGAATTCCAAGTCATTGATATCCCAATCACCTTTAATGCTCTGTTGGGAAGACCTTGGCTGCACCAAGTTAATGGGGTCGCTTCGAGCCTTCATCAGTGTGTAAAGTTCATTTCAGATGGGGATCTAACAACCATTTATGGAGACCTAGTCACTTTGGAAGGCACTGACACGGGTGGAATACCCATCCTGGAGATCAAACATGATGAGGATGGTTTCATGCTGACTGGCTTCACAGTCGAGTCTCCTAAAGTCCAAGTTTGCAACGTGGATCTGACTGTCACCCGGTTGAAGATCCCTCCTGTTATGAAGATGATGAGAAAGATGAATTACCTGCCTGGTCTGGGTCTCGGGAAACGCCTACAAGGGACTCATAAGGTCATTGAGGTGAAGGAACAGAAAACTCGCCATGGCCTAGGATATGAGCCAACTTCAAAGGGGATTGCAAAAGAGAAAGAAATTGCTCGAAAAAGAAAGGAAGCTGCTGCAAGAAAGGTCCCTTTCAACGGCCCTAAATCTCCCCCTTTCAGTCTTGACATTACTGACTACTTCATAAAGGGCGCTCCACAGCTGGACAATTCCACCGTCAAAGAGCCCACTCCTACAGAAGGCTGGCTGAAACTACAGGAGAACCTCAATAAGTTCAGGGGAATCAAAGCCAACCCCGTCCGAAGAATGTTTCTCGATCTACCCAAGATACCTGGGGCTACTACCACCATGAAGAGCAAGTACACTTTCAAAGGGGTGCCAGAGCTGGTTAAGCAGTTTGAGAAGCTCAACGAAGTCGTCTCGACTGTCGAGGAGGCCACAAAAGCTGAGTTTGAACTGGTCATGCCAAAGGCCAAGACTCTAGAATTCTCCCTAGATGAATGGGATGGTCCCGTCATGCAGCAGATGTTTGGGGAAGAAGTGCACATTCCAGACCTGATCAACTGGGGTTCAGTGAAAGAAATGATCACAGTAATCGAAGCAGGAGGACAGAAGCCGTTAGATCCCTGAGCCATGGTCATGCAGTCTACCATGCCCTTGAAGAATTGGGAAACTCTCTCCGGCCCGTCCGCGAGCAAAGAGGAAATGGTCACGAAGCTTGGATTGGTTCCCCGTCCCCTTGTGTCCACCTACCTCAAGTCCTCTGAGTCTCTTGTCATCGAGTTCGAGTCCCTAGAGTCGTCTGATGGACTTACGCCAGAAGACTATGAGATTGTAGCCAATGTTGTACTCCCTTTTACTCTGAATGAAATGATCGACCTTTCCGAGTAACCCCTGATCGCCACTTTAACTAATGATAAATTAACTAACAACTTAAAAACGGTTAATAATGATTCACTAGATAAAGATGCAGACACACTAAACGAACAATACATTAAAGAAATCTTTAAGCAGGTTGTTGAGAAAGAGAAAAACCGAGCCCAAGCTGCCGAGGAGGTTTTGACTCGTGTGAATCTGGGAACTGCAGAAGAGCCTAAAGAGACGCAGATTGGCAGTTTCTTTGACGGGCCCGAACAAGCAACTCTGACGGAACTACTCAGGGAATTTGTGGACGTGTTTGCATGGTCTTACAAGGATATGCCCGGCCTCGATCCCTCCATAGTGGAGCACCGGATACCGTTAGATTCAAAAGTCAATCCAGTCAAACAGAAGCTGAGAAAGATCAAACCTGAGTGGTTGTTACAAGTAAAAGAAGAAATTGAGAAGATGCTCAAAGTGGGATTCATCAGGGTTATTGAATACCCCACGTGGCTCTCCAACATTGTAAAAGTCACCAAGGCTAATGAAAAAGTCCGATGCTGCGGGGATTTCAGAGATCTCAACAAAGCCAGCCCAAAGGATGACTTCCCCCTGCCCAACATTGACATGCTGGTAGATACCGCAGCCAATTACGAGGTCAAGTCTTTCGTTGACGGTTACGCCGGTTACAACCAGATCAAAATGGCCGAAGAGGACCAGGCTAAGACAGCTTTTACTACCCCCTGGAGGACATACTGCTATACAGTCATGTCGTTCGGTCTGAAGAACGCTGGGGCTACCTATCAGAGGGCTGTCACCGCCCTATTCCACGACATGATTCATAAAGAAATAGAGGTCTACGTGGATGACATGATAGTCCACTCCAAAGGATCCGATGGCCAGCACTTCATCGATTTGAGAAAATTCTTCGACTGCCTCAGAGAACATTCCATGAGGCTGAACCCAGCTAAATGCTCCTTCGGCGTCAAATGAGGTAAAGTGTAGGGGTACATGGTAACTGAACGGGGAATCGAAGTGGATCCGCAGAAGATTAAAGCCATAGTTGAGATGAAGCCTCCTCGAACACTGACAGAGGTTAAATCTTTTATGGGAAGGCTACAGTACATAAGCCGCTTCGTGAATCAACTGACCTCCATCTGTGAGCCCATCTTTAAGCTGATGAAGAAAAGCACATCCACTTAATGGAACCAAGAATGCCAGTTTTCTTTTGAAAAGGTCAAGGCATACCTCATGAATCCTCCGATCCTTTGCCCTCTTCATCGACAAAAGCCACTACTGCTGTACCTAACTGTCACAGACACAGAAATTGGGGCTATGCTGGCACATGAGAAGAAAGACTCCAAAATTGAAAGTGCCATCTATTTTGTGAGCAAAAAGTTACAAGGCAGCAAACTCAACTACTAAGTTTGCGAGAAGACCTGTGCAGGTCTAGTATGGGTAGTGGAAAAGTTGAAGCACTACGTGCAGTCTCACTCAGTACACTTGGTCTCAAAACTGGACCCCATCAAGTACTTGTTCAACAAGCCCTCCCTCTCCATGAGATTGGCAAAGTGGTCATTATTTTTGGCCGAATACGACATCACTTATGTGACGAGGAAATCTGTGAAATGACGAGTAATTGCAGACCAACTGGCTGACTTCCCAAGTGATGAATGCCAAGGACCTGAACCTTAATTCCCTGATGAAGGAATTTTCGCTCTAGAAGGAGAAAATCGCTGGCAACTTTTCTTTGATGGGGCAGCTAACAAACGGGGGAATGGGATAGGAATGCTCCTGGTCGACCCCACTGATGAACATACTCCCATAGCCGTAAAGCTCAACTTCGAGGTCACTAACAATGCTGCCGAGTATGAAGCCTGCATAGCAGGATTGGAAGCTTCTTTAGAAAGAAACATTAAGGAGTTGGAAGTATACGGTGACTCTTCTCTCATCATCAACCAAGTATCCAACAAGTGGAAAACAATTGATCCGGGTCTGCAAAAGTATCATGCCTATTTGGAAGACCTCGCAGCCCAATTCAAGGAGGTCAGCTTCCACTACCTGCCAAGAGACCGCAACAGGTTTGCAGATGCCCTGGAAACACTAGCCTCCCTTGTCGAAATACCCGAAGGAAAATCAGTCAAACCCTTCAGGGTTGGGAGAAGAGAAAACCCAGCTTACTGCTTTAAGATTGAAGCAGAGAGGGAACCAGTAGATGACCCGTGGTATGCTCAAATCTACCAATACTTAAAAAGCGGTGAAGCCTCCTTCAAAAATGAAGACGGGGAATACAAAGAAGGGATCAAGGCAAAAATTATGATGGCTCTGAAACACCTGGCTTCCCACTACGTCCTTCTGGGAGATACACTGTATAAAAAGCGCTACCGAGGTCCCCTCTTACGCTGTATCAGCAAATGAAGGGTTGTCGAGCTAATAAACGAAGTACATGGTGGTACTTGTGGCCCCCACATGAATGCTCGAGCCTTAATGCAGGTCATCTTGAGAATGGGTTATTTTTGGATCTCTATGGAAACGAATTGCATCCAGTTCGTGAGAAGTTGTGACAAATGTCAGTGCTATTCAAATCTCAACCATTTGCCTCCACATGACCTCTACTGCATGACAACCCCTTGGCCTTTTGTTACCTAGGGAATCGACATCATCGGCAAGGTTACACCACCAGGAAGCAATGGTCACAAGTTCGTCCTGGTATCCATAGACTATTTTACAAAATGGGTCGAGGCCAAGTCTTACAAAGTCCTCAATTCCAAGAAGGTGGACCTCCTTATCAAAGAAAACATCATGTGCAGATGCGGGTTACCAGCTGAAGTGATTTTTGATAATGGTTCCATTTCGAGGGAGAATGCGATAGATTGTTGACAGAGTTCAAAATAACTCGTCACAAGTCATCCCCTTATCGACCCCAAACCAACGGTGATGCTGAAGCGGAAAACAAGACTCTAGAAAACATCATCAGGAAGATGGATGTCCGAGGCAGAGATTGGCCAGACAAGCTCCAACTTTCCCTCTGGGGATACAGAACGTCCATCAGAACTGCCACAGGGGAAATGCCATTTACCCTCACTTACGGAATGGAGGCCGTGCTCCCAATCGAATTAGAAATTCCCTCGCTCCGCGTGTTGTTGGAAAATCAGATCAACGAAGTCGAATGGCTCCAGAGTCGCCATGATGAGTTGGCCCTGCTAGATAAACGTCGTCTAAAAGCCATGGAACACACCCGGGCTTACCAAGCAAGAATGGCCAGAGCCTTTGACAAGAAAGTGAAACATCGGGACATCCGAGAAGGCAACCTCGTGTTAAAAGAGAAGCCTCCGACCCACACCAATCCACTTGGCAAATGGGAGCCCGTCTGGGTCGGACCCTATGTAGTTCAGAAAATCTTTTCTGGGGGAGACATGCAGCTCGCAGACTTAGATGGAAATCCCTTCGTGCATCCAGTAAAAGGAGACAAGCTCGGAAGATACCATGCCTAAAGATCAAGTCATTTCCCCTCAAAAGTGTTAAAAGAGTAATACCCAACTAGGTTGAAAACCCGAAAGGGCAGCCTAGTGTAAGTGCTCCAATTTGAGCTTGTTAGAATTTTCGTTAGAAAATTAACGAAAGTTATAACATTCCTAACAATTCCTAACATTCCTAACATTTCTAACAAAGCAAGGGCAAAGTGGGCATTGTTATTTAAGGATAAACCAAGGAAAGGAATCAAAAAAGCAAAAGAAATTGGAAAAATCCGAATTGGGCAAGTTGAAAAACATAAACTGCTGGATTTTTGAATTTTATTCTTCCTGTCCAAAGCCTGAAGCTGTAATTAATGAACAAAGGCACGCTAACAATCCCATCCGCGCGGACATCATTGTAATTTCAGTAGGGCTATAAATTGAGGCCTTCGCCTCTCGTAAAAGAAGAGAAAAACACAATTTGCAATCGCACCTTGGCGAAAATAGTGAGAAAACAGTGAGAATTCTCTAGAATTGTCACCTTTTTCTCAACTATTCACCCAAAATCACACTCACTCAAACACTCTCATATTCAAGCCTCAAACACTCTTACATTCAAGCCAAAAACTCCAAAAATACAAAGAAGATAGGTATAACCTCCCTCTTCTTATCCTAAATCTCTCATCCATGCATGCATTTTCAAGCTACAAAATGTAGTTTGTTCATCATCTTGTCTTTAGATCCAAGAAGATCACCATGGAAGTTCATCTCCATGGATGATCTTCTACAAGGATCAACATTATTTTCAAAGCATTCTTACTTACTTGCAAAGAAAACACATTTTCAAAACCCTAAAACTCATTTTCATACATCAAATCTCATTTTCAAAGGATAAAATTCCCCTTCCCAAGCAAATGAAGTGCTTAGTCCTAATGTACCCCAAGGATGGTTTGATATAGTTGATTCACCACTAAAATGTCAAGTGATCACTAATCAAAACCTAGGGAAATGGGGACAAGCATGGATGCCAAATCCCCTTTAAAATCATGTTTTTCTTCAAGAAGAAGTTGCTGTCCAGTAGCAATTTTCTAAGACCCCAGTCCATGGTCTAATTTTTGGACACAGATAAACTTGGAATTTGGTGTTGACTACAAAACACTTTTTGTAGCCAACATCCAGAGATTTCCAGACATATTTTTACTTTATTTTTTGCGTGAGTAAAACTCCATTTTTCAAATTTTCTTTTGAAGGTCAGATCACCAGTCTCTGGGAGTCCAGATCTCATATCTGAGATTTCCAGAAGGTTTTGGGTCCTCAAATCTTCTCCAAAATGAAAAATTCTTTCACAGAAATCTTATTTGAGGTGTCTGGAACAACTTTCATTCTCTGAGTTTTCTCAGATTATGAAGTTTTAAAGCCCTTAAATCCATTTCAAAATCAAGTGTCCACTGCCTTTTTCATTCTGGCAGAAGTGGTTTCCAACTTCCAAAAATCTTTTGAGTACCAAAACTCAACCCAAAAATCACACCAAAAATCATGGGATCTGTCCAAAGTCTAATAAAGAATTCCCAATTTTTACTTCCCTCAGTTTCAACTTATTTTGGCCAAAGTAACACACACACACACACACAAATGATTTTTAGCTTGGAAGACTCGTTTTACGAGGCATTCCGGGTGCACACTAACGTCCTTCCCGGCATGTAACGTGACCTCCGAACCCAAATCTCTAATCTCGGGCATTTTTCAAAGTTTTGGCCCTTAAAACAAAAATGGCGTGGCGACTCCGGTCTTTTTTCGATTGGTTTTTCAAAGAAACGAAAGATTTCAAAGTTAAGCCCTTTCGGAAAAAATAAATTTTGGCGGGCACATCATCACAGTGGCGACTCCGCTGGGGACAAATAAGCTTTTTCTAAAAAAAAATTGATATTTGGTATATTGGTGGAAACCATTAAACTTCCCGTTATCGCCTCCTAACACGAGTCGGGGATAAATTGTGGTTTAACAATCCCACGTACCGGTATCATCGTTTTCAAAAAAAAAAAAAGAAAAGCTGAGGGTCAAGCTTCCGTCCCGACTTTAAAAATCATTTGTTGTGTGTGTTGATTTTTGCACATTTTCGTGTTGTTTTGGCCGCTCGGAAAAAGTCAAAATTTTGACTGTCGGAATCATGTCCCTAACTGTCGGAATTCTTGTGCTTATGTGCTTATGTGTTCATTAAATTTCAAAAAAAATTCAAAAAAAAATTCAAAAAAATTTCAAAAAAAAAGAAAATTTTCAAAAAAATCATGCATCATACTTTTTAAGACACATAAAAAATTTCTATTTTACTCGTAAAAGAAGATAGATCGCTTGCACACTACGCGCACGTGACCGTACACCGCACACTACGTCCCTAACCCGGGAAATCCTTGTCGCGCCCGTTTGGTCTTATTACGCCTCTCTGCAAGCACAGTGACTACCCAAACATCCCATGGAGCCTCGTGTCGACCATGCACTTGTCCGTGACACACTTTGTCCGAGACCCGCTGGTTTTTAGTCCGGTCTCGTGTCATGCCCCGTCTCGTGTATAGACCTTTCCTTTCAAGCCTTTGTCGGCATACCGACTCAATATCTTTCGGGACCCTAATCGCCGAAGTTCCGCCGGTTTTCCGCCGCAGACTTTGACCAAGATATTGACCGGCGCCTTGACTTCGGCTCGACCGGCACAAATTATACACTCGACTCCCAAAGATGACACCGAGTCATCAAGGATTAATGATTATTCCATGCCTAATTACGGCTTAACCGACGACAAGTCAAGATCAATCGTGGACATTTATCGCCCAAATCATGCCGACTTTTCGTCGAGCTCCTGACATGATCTTGACTTTGACGTCGCCTTGTCCGTAATTTACATCGAATGCTCGTTAAGACTCGATTACCCGCACTTTTAGGATCGTTTTTCTTTTCTGGCCTATGGGACCCGCTTGCCCTATAGACCCTCGCCCGGGCCGTCCACCCCGGGAGGTCGAAATACAGTGGAATACGAGGGGCTTATAGACGTAGTGACGGGGCCCACCGATCCAGATCCAGAGTAGTTTGCGAAAAGAAGAGCAATCTTTTCCAACCGATTAGGTTAATAAAACATGTTTTAAGTAAACGTGAACAAATAATCGCATGTTGCATGAGCCCAAAGCCCAAACACCTACCCTCCTTCAATTCCTGCACATCTCGAACCTCGTACCTTTTCCCCGCAGCCTCCTCACAAAGGTTGGTTCCTGACACCGGGTCACCGTTTGATTAGTTGGGAAGAGTCAAGCGCATCATCGCCTTCGCCGTTTGTTCCGACTCCGGTTTCGTAATGTCTCGCATCGCGGTAATGATGGGGATAACGTCACTCCGCCTCCCGGACCCTCGCACGTAACAACAAAGGGAATCCGCTAGCGTAACGTATGAGGTTACGACAGAAGCACACCGAATAGCCTTATGGAGGCTATTAAGAGCCACGGCTTGGCCGCCACCTCAATCCCGATGGCACCTTCACCGTGGAAGAAGACGAGGATGCCAATCCCACTCTCGCCGCCCGATTACTCCAGATGCCACCACCCACCTCCTATGGTACCACTACCGTAACCCATGCTCCTCGATCTTCGGGTCACCCACTCCCCAACCACGCACCACCGGATCCACGCAGCTCGACGGCACAAACCGCCACAGCCCTCAGCTGGGACAAAGCCAAGCACGGAATGTCTTCTCATGGTTGGGTTATCTCGAATGCCACAGCCTAATTGGGATCCCGCCACGCTTTGGAACCGATCAATCCGGCCTTCGCAAAGAACAGCTCAAAGGGCCACAACAACAGCTTCGGCATGCCTCAATGCCCGCCGTGAGCCCTCCTCGTAATGATGTTAGCTCACCAAGCTCCTCCCACAGCTTTCACAAACCCATTTCTCACTGTGGTTCGATGGGTTACCAAACCTCCATCCTGGGCCATCGTAATCACCAGACCGCAGCATTCTCGGTTATACACCATCGCCTCACCCACCATGCAATTCAACAATGTGGACAGCAGCCCGCACCTAAGCCTACTTATGGGCCCCACTCGAAATCCAAGTTATCCGGCTACATCAGACTACCTCCACCCACTTTGCCGGTTGAAAACCCACAAAGAAGCCGCAAGGTTCTATCCTTTCGCTCGTGGTCCTATTCATGCTCCCTGTGGTAACTCACCCAAGGACAAGTTTTCACCTACGTCCCCGGCCGGCCATTCCATCCACCCGCCCGCTCCAGCTGTAACCCCCTCTCCGGTTCAAATGCCACGGCTCCGCCACAAGACCCTCATCCGGCCCGGTTCATGGAACAACACAAGGAAATGAAAGCGCAGTATCGCCGAGCCGACCGCCAAGAAGTCCGCTTCCGGCCTACTGCACTGACTCCATTGTTCCCCGCCCCCACAAATTCGTGATGCCTAATCTGGATCTCTTTGATGGGACCGCATGCCCAAAACTCATCTCGGACACGTATACCTTGGCAATGAAGGCCAAAGGATGCACCAATCGCCAGCTGGCCGACTATTTCGCCTATCTTTGAAATCCAAAGGCCTTAAAATGGTTCTTCCGTTTGAAACCCGGCCGTGACTACATGGGACCAGATTACCAATGCCTTCACGTAAAAGTACAAGGCCAACTTGGAATGGGAAACAAATAGAGTTGACCTACAAACAACAAAGGCATAGCCCCGACGAGAATGTTGGGGACTTCTACAAGCGGTGGAATCTCGAAACTCAGCTGAAATGGCCATCCCTCCTTCCGAAGAGGAACAACCGGACATCTTCCGCCATGCTCGAAACCACATCTCGAGAGCCTCCTCGCCACTTCCCGTACTCGACTTACGGGCCATGGTTAACTCCGCAGCCTAAGTTTGAAAAGGCTTACAATCAAGAACCGGCCGCCGCACTCGCTACGTATATCGGGCTCCTCCTTCAAACACCGCCTGCTCCCGCTAAAGGCAAAGAGATGATTAACTACGCGGGACAGAATGTAATAACACAACTCCTTTTGCTCCCGTAAAACCAAATGAGCCTGCACCACGGGTCATGAACCTCGAAAACTTTGGAATGCCTCTCGAACGACATCTTTAGGGACTCGGTGAAAGAAGGCTTGCCGCGCCTGAGAATTTCCAACCCAGAATCCGAATGCTCCCGTGGATACCTCAAAATATTGTGCTTTTCATCAAGCCCATGGACATCCGATCGACAACCGCTTCACTCGAAAAAGGCAATCCAAGGACCGATAGAGCAAGGAAAGTTGGAAGGCCCCGAGGCCTAATACAAGCCAAAAATCCTCTCGCCAAGGAACCATAATCAGTAAATATGATTGAATGCGGAGAACCTTCGCATGCCTGTGAAGATGCCGATGAAGGTCCCCAAATACCCATGGCCAACCTTGTCGAGGATCCCGAATTCGGATTCCCTCGCCTTGAGGATATTGAACGAATCAACCCACCTCGGTCTCATGTCGAGACTTCCCGCAAGAATACGAGGCCCGCTATTTCTCGATGAAGGGAAAGCCGATATCGAAGAACTGGGCCGTTCCTGGCCAAAACATGAGAGAACCATTTACACAAGATGGTTAGAACAATCAAGAAGAATCGAGCAAGAAAGCTTGGCGAGCGCCCAGACTGGGCTTATCAAAGAAAGAGGCCGAAGAGCATCTCGGAGCTAGTACACTTCGCAAGTCAAGCTTGGGAGAGGCCGAATATGATCCCGAGAACAGCGAAGAATCGAAGAGGAGGATTCCTTCTATATCCCGCCGGAGTCAAATACGTGCCACCCTCTCACTCTTCCCCCGCAGCTTCGGGAGGAGAAGCCGAGTCGCAACTACCACTTCCGGAATGGGAGCATATGACAATTTCGCGGCCGCACGCACCCATATTCCCCTAACGGGTTTGATCGGCGTTCCTCTCACCAAATCCCGTAGTATGGGAAGATGATTCCGATGACAACGACGACGATGATGATGACGAGAGCGAAGAGTCAACCGAGGCCCCGCATCCGGAATCAATCTGGAACAATCACACCGGAAATGAGCCCATGGGATCCAGGCACAATGGTTGGTTGTCAACAAGCGACGACGAAGAAACTTCGGAAGACGAATATGAAACCGAGGACATGAAGGCCATGAAGTTTCCCGGGTCTGAGCACGTGGATGTCTTAGAATTCAACACTGCCTACCATGCTTTGGGGAAAGGGTTTTCAGTGCATCCGATCCAGCCGATAGTCGAAGATCCGATAGAGAGAGGGAAACTAACTCCCATCCGCCCAAATGAGAAAATAACCATGGTCGATCAAATCCACCCCGAACAAAGTAACACTCCTTGTCGTGGTTACCCAAGAAGAGGTCACCTTCCCCGAATGTATGTCGCCTCTCGAGAAGTCCCGGAAACCGGCATGATACCGGATGCACCTCCCACACAAAGTGCTATAATCATCTCCAACTCCGAGTATTACAGAAAGGAACCAGAATGGTTGCACTATACCGGGGATGAAATCGAAAAGCCGCCGAGCCCCGACAATAGCGACTCTTGTTGTATGATAACTATGAGCAAGGCAGACTATGGGAGCGAATCTGAGGACGCCCTAGCTATGTGGGCCATACAGGGGGCAACAACACAACCCTGCACTCAAAAGCCTCGTGACTTGGGAAGCAGCTTATAAGGGCCGCCCAGAAGGAGCCGCAAGCTCAGCCCTCACCGTTGCTAGACTCCGTCGTAACCAAAGGGCCGATAGCCAAAAAGGCTCCCCGTCGACCTTAGCAGCGTTGAAGAAATCTAGTCAAGAAGCAACCGATGAGGAAGTTAACCCGTTGACCCGATCCGGCAAATCTTCCAAGGGAATCCCAAGGCGCGTATAAGAAGGCCACAGATCAAGCACCCGAGGAGAACCGCCGCCCTATGCTAAGACACCAAGCTCCCGACCCCGGAAAAGAGGATCCCGTGCTCACCCAGCTTGAAGCAAACACAGCCAACATCTCTCTATGGTCCCCGCTCACCTCATCCTATCCCCACAAGCTAAAGCCGGAAGAAAGCCTAGCCCGCACCTTGGTCCCTATCGATGCTACTCCCGATGACGTGGTACAACCGATTGGAAACATCCACTACGGGAACATAATCACTTTCACGTATCTCGACCTCCCTCAATTTGGGGCCGATCATAACGAGCCTCTCTTCATCACACCCAATTGGATGAACGACGCCTCCTCGGGTCCCGGTTGATAATGGGTCCGAATGAACATTCTTCCCAAGAAAGATCATGAGCTCGCTTGACATCAAGTCCACTGACTTAAAACCTTCCTCCCTCACAAGCCAAAGCTTACGACTCGACATCCCGAGCAGCCCTTGGAGTTGCTACCTTGGACCTCTCGGTTTGGACGTAAATTGATACCGTGGAATTCCGTGTTATTGACATCCCGATCACTTTTAATGCCTTATCGGGAAGACCTTGGCCGCATCAGTCAAGGGGGTCGCCTCAAGCCTCCACCAAAGGTGTGAAATTAGTCTCGAATGGGGACTCGACAACCATTTATGGGGATTTAGTCACCTCGAGGGCACGGATACTGTGTGGAATACCTATTCTCGAAATCAAACATGACGAGGAAGGTCTCATGCTAACTAAGCTTCATGGCCGAGCCTCCCAAAGCCCAAGTGTGCAACATAGATCCGACAATCACCCGGATAAAATCCCTCCGGCCTTGAAAATGATGAGAAAGATGAGCTATCTACCCGGCCTCTGGTCCGGGGAAGCACCAACAAGGAACTCACAAACTCATCGAGGTGAAAGGACAAAAACTCGCCACGGCCCGGGATATGAGGCCTCCTGCTGGACACCGCAAAAGGAAAAGGATTTGAAAAGAAAGAAGCTATCACAGAAGGGTCCCTGGCCGACGACCCTAAATCTCTCCCTTTCACCCTAATTTGGCCGACTACTTTGTAAAGGGTCCCACACAACCGGTAACATCACAGAGCCCACTCCTACGTAAGGGTGGCCGAAGCTACAGGATAGCCTCAACAAGTTCGGGGAGCCAAAGCTAACCCGGTCCGTAGAATGTTTCCGGACCTACCCAAGATACCCGGGCTACCACTACCATGAAGAGTGAGTACACTTTCAAAGGCGTGCCAAGCCTAGTGGAACAGTTCGAGAAGCTCACAACCACAATTCCTACCGCCCAGAAGGTCCGAAACCCGAGTTTGAATTGACCGTGCCGAAAGCCAAAGCCACGTAAGTCTTTTCGTATGATCGGGATGGTCCGATTATGCAACAGCTTATTCGGGAAGAGATCCAGTGCGACCCGATTGATTTCAGCTCGCCAAAGAAATGGTAGCAATGATCGAGGAAGGAGCACAAGATAATTCCCGAGTCATGACGCCCGACAAAGATGCCATTAAAGAATCGGGAAACTCTCTCAGCCCGTCCGCGACCAAAGAAGAAATGATCACCAAGCCTCGGATTGGTCTCCCATCCCTTTGTGTCAATCTAGGAAAAGTCCTCCGAGTCCTTCATTGTTAAGGTCGAGTCTCTAGAGTCGTGCGACGGCCCTACGCCCGAAGACTACGAGTCTCGTAGCAAATGCCGTACTTCCTTTCGTTCCTAATGAAATGACGAACCTTTCGAGTATCCCTTGATTGCCACTTTAACTAATGATGAATTAATTAATAAAAAACATTTAATAATAATTCATTAGATAAAGAAGCGTACACATTAAATAAAAAAAAAATCAAACAAAAAATCTTTAAGCAAAGTTGTTCTGAAAGAGGAAAATCGAGCCCAAGCCGCCGAAGAGATTTTGACGAGTGTGAATCTGGGAACCGCGGAAGAGCCTAAAGAGACGCAGATTGGTGATTTCTTCAAGGAACCGGAAAGGATGCCTTACAAAATCCTACAAAATCCTCAACTCAAGGAAAGTAGCCCTCTTCATCAAAGAGAACATCATATGCCGATACGGGTTGCCACCGAAATCATCTCGTATAATGGATCCCACTTCAAGGGGAATGTGAAAGGCCGGCGTAATCCGAATAACCCGTCACAAGTCATCTCCTTACTGTGCCCCAAACCAACGGAGCCGTCGAGGCAAAGAAACAAGACTCGGAAAACATCATCCGGAAAATGGCCGTCCGAGGCAAAGATTGGCCCGAGAAGCTACACCTCGGCACTCGGGGGCGTAACATCCGTCAGAATGGCAACTGGGGAAACACCGTTTACCCTCACCTACGGAATGGAAGCCGTACTCCCAATCGAGCTAGAAATCCCCTCACTCCGTGTGCTGTTGGAAAGCCAGATCAACGAGGTCGAATGGCTCCAAAGTCGCCATGATGAATTGGCCCTGCTAGATGAGCGACGATTGAAAGCAATGGAACATATCCGAGCCTACCAAGGGAGAATGGCCAGAGCCTTCGACAAGAAAGTAAAGCATCGGGAGATCCGAGAAGGTGATCTCGTTTTGAAAGAAAAGCCCCCGGTCCGTGTCAACCCGCTTGGCAAATGGGAGCCTCGTCTGGTCGGGCCATACGTCGTCCCGTAAGATCTTCTCCTGAGGAGCCATGCAACTTGGTGCACCTCGACGGAAATCCTTTGTACACCCAAAGGAATGGTGACAAGCCGCGCGTATACTACGCGTAAAACACCGAGTCAAAAAAAAAAAAAACAAAAAAAGAGTGCTAAAAGAGTAATACCCAACTAGGTTGAAAACCCGAAAAGGGCGGCCTAGGTAAAAACAGTGGTTGCACCAAAAAAAAACAAAACAAAAAAAAAAAAAAAAAAAAAAAAAAAAAAACAAAAAAAAAAACAAAATCGACTGTGTCGAACTACGGAGACCCGAGCCCTTTTGTCCGAAGGGAACGTAGGCACCGGAAACGGTTCGGTCTAAAGCACAAATAAAAGTCATACTCGACATCAATACACCGATCGACCATGAAAGCGTCTCGAAAACTCAAGCAATTCAAATATTCATTACAAGTTAAAAGCTTTTGATGAGTCTAAGCCCGGTTCATTCCTACAACCGGCAACCTCGCTAAAAGAAACTAAGATACATAATCAAACTAATGTGTCTCGCTATGACAAGAAAGGGATACGGAAACCTCAAGGTCACTCCAAGCCACTCGCACCGGCCTCTCCCCTCTTCTTCCCCTTCGAGTCTTCTTCTTCCGAACAGAAAATGTCGGTCTTCCTCCTACCAAGCTCGTATAGGAACAGGATCTATCAAACCAGCCTCCGTCGTGGCCTCGTAGCCCTAGCATCATCTCTCATCTCCTCGTAGCCTAGGCCGGTAGCATAGGAGTCCTCCTCTCCGCCTCTTGACATAAGCCTCATAGTCGGTCACAACATCTCCGCTCCCGTCATGAGGGTTGGCCCTCGCCGCCCTCCTCCTCTCCGAAACCTGTCAGTCCTCCGCACCCACAATGGCCTCACGCCGCCTCAAAATAGCCATCTCGAGTCTCTCCCAAATGCCTCTCGTACTCAATCCAAGTACCAAGTGGTCAAGAACACAGTCTCTGACGCTCGAGGATAACCCGAGGAGGAAAGACGTCATACCTCCATACTCGGGAAAGAAAGGAAAACACCGAAGGATCATCCATAGAAGCGTAAGCCACCACCCCGGTGGCTATATCATCAAAATCCTCCAAAGGAACTCCGCTCCAAGCCGAACCGTCTCGTAACCAAAGCCGGAATGTAGAAGCCGGACCGAGAAAGCCCCTAAGCATGACCACATGAGACCCGTCCCCGAAGTACTCGCGAGTCTCCACCCGCCAACAAGGCACCGACCATCTCGATATCTTCTCGTCCGGCGACCAGCCATCCAACGCTCCCATGAGCCCCGATCATCAAAATCTACAAAGAACCCTCTCCCCGGCGAATGTCCAAGGCTTCGATCATATCCGAAGTTTCCCGAAGAATCCCCAAGCGCTCCATCGCCCACAAAGTCAAGAGGAACGGGCCGCCTCGCGCATATACCGTCTCCCGCAGCGCCCTATCGAGAGCATGAAAAGTCTCCCCAGATCAAAGGTATAACATCTCTGCCCAAGCGACAATGAACAACAATATCCAGCAGAGACCGATGACAAATCCCAAAAGAATAGACCATGAACAAGGTCCCGAACATGCAAAGTGCAAAGGCATCCCAATAGGCATCGTCAAGCAATCCTAAGCCCCTAAATCTATCAGGAAGACCGGAAATATCAAAATGATCGGGACTACAGATCATACCTTGTGCTTCCTCCGAGGAAAGATGAAGAAGGTTGCACAATCTATCAACGAAAGAGGCCCCTCCGGGCAAAGGAATTGCAATCTCCTCCACTTCGGGACCACCAAGCAAAGCCCGAAATTCTTCCACTGGGACCATCCTCATTGTAAGAAAGGCAAAAGACATGCCTTCTAGTATCCCAAAATGATGAAGAAGCTCTCAAGAGGTCGTAGTCCGGAACCAATTCTTTGAGGGACCATAAGCACTTCACCTTGTACCTTTCTTCAAAGAATGACCTCCTCTCATGCATAATCTCCCGAGACCACTCTTTAAACTTGGTGAAGAATTGCATTTGAGAATTTTGGGACAATTTGGGTGGATTTCTCATGCTCACAATTATCTCCATGGTTTTTCTCTCCTTCTCCCCGAAAAATGGTTGTTTGAACTGGTGGTTGAAGAAGGTATTTGAATTTGAAATAAAGTGAGACCAGATCTGAAGCAAAATTAAAGGACAATGTCGATGTGTGTCCCGTCCGCGCGGATATGTTTGCCACCCTAAAAAATCTTTGCAACAGTCCCAAACCGCCGCACCAAAGGAATATTTTGTCCCACCCAAAGCCTCGTCCAAACCAGCTCATACACCAAACATCTACACCCTTGCCAAAAAACCGAGGCTCATGCAACATTGCATTCATACAGCATTGCATTCATACACCATTGCATTCAAAAAAAAACAAAATAATAATAAATAACAATAATCCTAAATTATTACATTCAAAAAAAAAAACAAGCAAAAAAAAAGAAAAGCAAAAAAAAATGTGCATAAAAATAAACTGTATCTCCTAAATACAATCTCGCCTCGTAAATCAATCTCAAAATATCGCCTCGAAGGATCGTCGCCGTAGTCCCTGGCCGGGCCCTCCCCCGGCCCTCTTGCGGCTCGGGCCCGCCTCCTCTCGTAGCCATGAAGATCTCGGGCTCGTAATCATCGTCCTCGTCCCCTAAGAAGGCTCGTCAGACCAACCGGCACGCTTCCGATACGGCAAGCCAAGATCCGCAAAGAAATCATATCCGAAGGTGAAGGCGTCTGACTCCCGGACGTGCGAAGAAGATCCACCATGCCGCGTACGTGTC
Organism: Adenophora triphylla var. japonica; assembly: GCA_022495995.1. Classification (NCBI taxonomy): domain Eukaryota; kingdom Viridiplantae; phylum Streptophyta; class Magnoliopsida; order Asterales; family Campanulaceae; genus Adenophora; species Adenophora triphylla. The sequence continues at coordinate 107,598 of JAFEMH010002812.1, read as the reverse complement.
CCCGCCCGTAAGGATCTCCGAGAATGACGTGGTCCGAAGGTAGTACCACGCGGGGATCAAGGAGAGGAGAAAGAGGAGTCTCTGAGGAAGTCTCGAAGGGATAGGGAAGCCTCCCCGCCCGATGTGCGCCGCCGTGGTCGCTCGCTCTAGCCCGAGGGGCTCCACAAGCCACCATCCTCCCGATGAATCTCTTAGCCCCGATCACCTCGCTTCGCGCCTTCTCCACGACCACCTCCGAAACCGCACGAAAGCAAAAGCGCGAAACAGTTGAAGCAAAAATGATGACAGGAAAGAAAAGAAAAGACAAAAAAAAAAGAGGTGGGAAGGAGAAGCCATACCTTCATACTCCTGACGAGGCCGGAAAGCTCGTGGAAGCCGCCAGCCGAGGGATCTCGCACCCTCAATCGGACTCCCATCCCGGACATATGAAAAGTCCGTCCGAGGGTACCGCGGACCCCTAACCCCTCTCTATCAAGAACTCCGGGGCGTCCTCGCCTCCTCAAGACAAATACCGGATACGGCTCAATCGCCACAAATGCCGAGAAGTGCCGGCCGCCCGGTAATCATCCCAGTCACGCATCTCTCACTAGGGTGCATCATGTCGGCGGAGGCTCCATCGGTGTCATCAAAGGCGACCACGCCATGCCGACGCGTCACCCTCTCCCCGCATAATAGACGCCGCAAGTCAAGCCCTCAAAATCCTCCGCCGCACGGTCCATACCTCGCCGCCTCGCCCGCGCCACATCGAAACGATCCTGTGGATAGAATATCATCCCCTCATCCGTCTCGCCCCGTCAAAGGCAAAAGGGCCCCTCGTATTCGAGGGTCGTGCGCCCTCCGGAACCCTTCTTCTCCCGAGCAAACTTGGACCAGAACGCATGGCCGGATACGCCCGACGTACTCCGCCGTCTCGTCGCCACATCGTGACGTGAAAGAACTCCAACGCCCATACTCGCGAAAGGTAAAAATCAAATCAATTAAGTGCGAAAAAGATACGTGCTTAAAGAAAAGAGGGAAAGCGAAAGGAAAGCTTATACCTCCGTAGGGAACTCGAAGCATGTCAAGGAACCGACAGCCTCTTCCGCTATACCGATCTAGAGCGAAATAGAGCTCGCCACCCCCGCCTCTCCCCAAGAGATCTCTCCGCCCATCCCCACGTCCTCCAAGGACCTCAAGAAAGCAAAGACACCGTCCCCTCGGCATGTCCAAAAAGAGTGCTCGAAAAGCAAACCATAAAAAGGCCCTAGCACCGCTTCGCCGCCTATCCTCTCATCCCCACCTCGTAGCTCCCAATGATCTCCACAATCTTTCCCTCAACCACCGCAGACTCCATACCCATCCCCTTTTTGGGAATAGGGAAAATCCTAGCAGGCCTCGCAGATCCCGATCGCCGTAGCCGTCTCTCCACTCAATGCCGCGTCCATTAAAGGACGGCCCGTGATCGCAAAGCATAGTCGAAGGCGTAACCGTCGCCTCGCCCAGAGAAGTGAAATGTGTGGGTCACGTCCCACCAATGCCGTGCCAAAGCGAAGATCGACCCTTGCTCTCGGGAAACTTGACCAACCCCTCAAGCACTCAATGAACTCGCATACCTGCCTCTCAATGACAATCTGTCTCGGGCTCATCAAAGCTCCTCGGCCCATATCTGGAAGCCGGTCCCATAGACCAATAACAGACTCCACTGATCCTTGAGTCTTCATCTTGTTCAGCTGCTGCGTCACAAAGCGATCTCCACCCTGCAATTGAAAGAAAAAAAGAAAGAGTCAAAAAAAAAATTTGCATTCAAAAAAAAATTTGCATTAAAATAAAAAAGGAGCATGCACATGCATCATAGACATAAAATTTTGAAGAAAATTCGGCAGCATAACAGCATGCAATGAACCTAGCCCCATTTTTCTTGCACAAAAGAAAGCAGTTTTCACCAAATCTCAATCAACATTCATTCATACATGAAGAAAAATTCATACGAGGAGTCAACGGAAGCAAAAACTCCGTCCCATTTTTCATGAAATAGCATACATAAACAATTTTTTCAAATCATTCATTCAATCAAAGGGAACGAAAAATCCATTCCAGTTTTCATAGAAAATCACATTCACATCATTCATCATCCCATCACAAAAAAAAGGGGAGCATGCACACATTCATGTCAACATTGCAACAAAAAAAAAAAAAGGTCCGTCCTAATTTCGGGAAATTTTCATAGTCTCATATTTCAAAAAAAAATTTGGCAAAAATGCCCATTCTTTTTCAAGTAAAATGCATTACCCATATACTCATTACAACATGCAAAGCATCAAAATCAAAATTCAAGGCCAAGAACATCAATTATTCGAAATTCAAGAAAAAAAAAATAAAAAATCACCAAAAAATCAATTTCAAGCAAGAAATCGACAAAGGGATCGAAAAGATTCGAAGTATACCGTGCGAAGACTCGGATCAGTGACCCAATGTTGCCATGCATCGGGGTAATGCTCCTCCGCAATCGATTGCGAAAGAGAATAGTGCCTCCTCATTCGGACAAGCTCCAATCGCCTCTCCGCTACCGGACCACGTCCTTGGCCTTGAATGGCTACCCCCGCGTGTTCCATTGCTCGAAAATCGAAGAAAATCGGAGGATTTCGAAGCTCTTGGGCCGAAAATGGCATTTCTCTGCTCTCTCTCTCTCTCTCTCTCGTGAAAACTGGAAAAAAGGTGAGGAAGAAGGGGAAGGGCGGCGGCCCTTCATTTAAAACAGCCTGGGAAACAATCCCCTCCGCGCGGACACGATTGAAGGGTCAAAATGACCCTTTTGCCCTTTAAAAATCCAGAACTCTGCAATTTGATCCTAGACTTAACAGAGTTAACCAAAGTCAACCCCCTTCCAAAGGAACCTCAACGGCAGTCAAACGTAAGTCCGATTTCTTCGAGAAAGATAACGGAATCCCGTCTCTTTCATCAAAATCATCAACGGCAGTAAAACGTAAGACCGATCTCCCCGAGAAAGATAACGGGATCCCGTATCTTTCATCAAAATCATCAACGGCAGTCAAACGTAAGACCGATCTCCCCGAGAAAGATAACGGAATCCCGTTTCTTTCATCAAAATCATTCAACGGCAGTCAAACGTAAGTCCGATATCCCCGAGAAAGATAACGGAATCCCGTTTCTTTCATCAAAATCATCAACGGCAGTAAAACGTAAGTCCGATTTCCCCGAGAAAGATAACGGAATCCCGTTTCTTTCATCAAAATCATCAACGGCAGTCAAACGTAAGTCCGATCTCCCCGAGAAAGATAACGAGATCCCGTATCTTTCATCAAAATCATTCCCCGGCAGTCAAACGTAAGACCGATCTCCCCGAGAAAGATAACGGGATCCCGTTTCTTTCATCAAAATCATCAACGGCAGTCAAACCTGAGACCGATCTCCCCGAGAAAGATAACGGGATCCCGTATCTTTCATCAAAATTATTCCCCGGCAGTCAAACGTAAGTCCGATTTCCCCGAGAAAGATAACGAAATCCTGTATCTTTCATCAAAATCACCAACGGCAGTAAAACGTTAGACCGATCTCCCCGAGAAAGTTAACGGAATCTCGTTTCTTTCATCAAAATCATCAACGGCAGTCAAACGTAAGTCCGATTTCCCCGAGAAAGTTAACGGAATCCCGTTTCTTTCATCAAAATCATCAACGGCAGTCAAACGTAAGTCCGATTTCTTCGAGAAAGTTAACGGAATCCCGTTTCTTTCATCAAAATCATTCCCCGGCAGTCAAACGTAAGTCCGATTTCCCCGAGAAAGTTAACGGAATCCCGTTTCTTTCATTAAAATCATTCCCCGGCAGTAAAACGTAAGTCCGATTTTCCCGAGAAAGATAACGGAATCCCGTTTCTTTCATCAAAATTATTCCCCGGCAGTAAAACGTAAGACCGATCTCCCCGAGAAAGTTAACGGAATCCCGTTTCTTTCATCAAAATCATCAACGGCAGTAAAACGTAAGTCCGATCTCCCCGAGAAAGTTAACGGAATCCCGTTTCTTTCATCAAAATTATCAACGGCAGTCAAACGTAAGTCCGATTTCCCCGAGAAAGATAACGGAATCCCGTTTCTTTCATCAAAATCATTTAACGGCAGTCAAATGTAAGACCGATCTCCCCGAGAAAGATAACGGAATCTTGTTTCTTTCATCAAAATCATTCAACAGCTGTCAAACGTAAGACCGATCTCCCCGAGAAAGTTAACGGAATCCCGTTTCTTTCATCAAAATCATTCCCCGGCAGTAAAACGTAAGTCCAATCTCCCCGAGAAAGTTAACGGAATCCCGTTTCTTTCATCAAAATTATCAGCGGCAGTCAAACGTAAGTCCGATCTCCCCGAGAAAGATAACGGGATCCCGTATCTTTCATCAAAATTATTCCCCGGCAGTAAAACGTAAGTCCGATTTCCCCGAGAAAGTTAACGGAATCCCGTTTCTTTCATCAAAATCATTCCACGGCAGTAAAACGTAAGACCGATTTCCCCGACGAATACGTCTGATTTTTCCCAGCAAAGGCTAACAAAATCCCCAGCAAAGTTAACGGAATCCCAAAAGCCAACGAAATCTCGAGTAGATCTCGAACTACGAAAGGGATTGATTCCCACTAGGGATACGTAGGTAGCCTATCATTAGGTCCAGCCCCTCGACCTAAACGGTCACCCTCTCCTTCGGCAGCAGACAAAGTCCACCGAAAGGCCATTTCATATCAATGTTCGAGGCACCTAAAACGCCATCATCAAGGTTCGAGGCACCTAAAATGCCATCTTCAAGGTTTGAGGCACCTAAAACGCCATCATTAAGGTTCGAGGCACCTAAAACGCCATCATCAAGGTTTGAGGCACCTAAAACGCCATCTTTAAGGTTCGAGGCACCTAAAATGCCATCTTCAAGGTTCGAGGCACCTAAAACGCCATCATCAAGGTTCGAGGCACCTAAAATGCCATCATCAAGGTTCGAGGCACCTAAAACGCCATCATTACCAGGATGACACCTCAAAATAGTCATTCAGGGTCAAAGACCCGAACTACGACTGGCTTGATTCCTCTTAAGGATACGTAGGTAGCTTATCATTAGGTTCAGCCATCCGACCGAAAACGGTCATTCCTATCCCCAGCAGAGTGGATAGCCATCAGACCTAAAATGGTCATTCCTATCCCCAACAGAGCGGATATACAGTTTCAGCCATCCGATCGAAAATGGTCATTCTTATCCCCAGCAGAGTTTCTTTCCAAAGAACCGACCGCGTAACTCGCTCATCGTGTTCGAGGCACCTAAAACGCCATCATCTCCAGGGTCAAAGACCCGAACTACGGCCGGCTTGATTCCTCCTAAGGATACGTAGGTAGCCTATTAATTAGGTTCAGCCACTCGATCACTTGATCATTCTGCCAAATATGGAGCCTTACTCTTATCGACGACCCCGCTTCCTTCGAAAGCGCCGTCGACGAGGGGCTATTGTAAGTGCTCCAATTTGAGCTTGTTAGTATTTTCGTTAGAAAATTAACGAAAGTTATAACATTTCTAACAATTCCTAACAATTCCTAACATTCCTAACATTTCTAACCAAGCAAGGGTAAAGTGGGCATTTTTATTTAAGGATAAACCAAGGAAAGAAATCAAAAAAGCAAAAGAAATAAGAAAAATCCGAATTGGGCAAGTTGAAAAACATAAACTGCTGGATTTTTGAATTTTATTCTTCCTGTCCAAAGCCTGAAGCTGTAATTAATAAACAGTGCACGCTGAAGGACATATCCGCGCGAATGGTTTTGATTTTTCAGAGGGCTATAAATTGAGGCCTTCAGTCTCAGAAATAAAAGAGGAAAAAACACAATTTGTAACTGCACCTTGGCAAAAATAGTGAGAAAACAGTGAGAATTCCCTAGAATTGTCACCTTTTTCTCAATTATTCACCCAAAATCACACTCACTCAAACACTCTCATATTCAAGCCTCAAACACTCTTACATTCAAGCCAAAAACTCCAAAACACAAAGAAGATTGGTAAACCCTCCTTCTCCTTACCCTAAACTCCTTCATGCATACATTTTCAAGCTACAAAATATAGTTTATTCATCTTCTTGTCTTAGATCCAAGAAGATCACCATGGAAGTTCATCTCCATGGATGATCTTCTACAAGGATCAACATTATTTTCAAAGCATTCTTACTTACTTGCAAAGAAAACACATTTTCAAGAACTCATTTTCATACATCAAATCTCATTTTAAAAGGATAAAATTCCCCTTCCCAAGCAAATGAAGTGCTTAGTCCTAATGTACCCCAAGGATGGTTTGATATAGTTGATTCACCACTAAAATGTCAAGTGATCACTAATCAAAACCTAGGGAAATGGGGACAAGCATGGATGCCAAATCCCCTTTAAAATCATGTTTTTCTTCAAGGAGAAGTTGCTGTCCAGTAGCAATTTTCTAAGACCCCAGTCCATGGTCTAATTTTTTGGACACAGATAAACTTGGAATTTGGTGTTTACTACAAAACACTTTTTGTAGCCAACATCCAGAGCTTTGCAGAAATATTTTTACTTTATTTTTTTCGTGAGTAAAACTCCCTTTTTCAAATTTTCTTTTGAAGGTCAGATCACCAGTCTCTGGGAGTCCAGATCTCATATCTGAGATTTCCAGAAGGTTTTGGGTCCTCAAATATTCTCCAAAATGGAAAACTCTTTCACAGAAATCTTATTTGAGGTGTCTGGAACAACTTTCATTCTCTGAGTTTTCTCATATTATGAAGTTTTAAAGCCCTTAAATCCATTTCAAAATCAAGTGTCCACTGCCTTTTTCATTCTGGCAGAAGTGGTTTCCAACTTCCAAAAATCTTTTGAGTACCAAAACTCAACCCAAAAATCACACCAAAAATTATGGGATCTATCCAAAGTCTAATAAAGAATTCCCAATTTTTACTTTCCTCAGTTTCAACTTATTTTGGCCAAAGTAACACATGCACACACACACACACACACAAACAAATGGTTTTTAGCTTGGAAGACTCATTTTACGAGGCATTCCGGGTGCACACTAACGTCCTTCCCGGCGTGTAACGTGACCTCCGAACCCAAATCTCTAATCTCGGGCATTTTTCAAAGTTTTGGCCCTTAAAACAAAAATGGCGTGGCGACTCCGGTCTTTTTTCGATAGGTTTTTCAAAGAAACGAAAAATTTCAAAGTTAAACCTTTTCGGGAAAAATCTTGGCGGGCACATCATCACAGGAAGGTAAGCATTCTTTGAATTCCTTTGAATTTTGAATTCTTGAAATTTTGGAATTGATTTGAATTGACTTGGTGCCCGATTTGGGGATTTCGATCTTGCGATGCCCTTTTGTTGAAATTGACTTTTGCTTAGTGCAATTGAGGTTATGGGTAGACAACGTAGAAAATTCGGTAGGAAAATTCCATGTCTAGCTTTGTTTTCCAAAATTAAAGTGAGTTAATTTGGGACGGGGTGATTTTGAAATGCTTTGAAAGTTCCGGATTTGACGAATTTTTCTAAATGCTTTGAAAATTTCAGGTTTGACGGATTTTTCGAAATGGTTTTGAAAGTTTCGGGTTTGACGGATTTTTCGAAATGGTTTTGAAAGTTCCGGGTTTGATGGATTTTTCGAAATGGTTTTGAAAGTTCCAAGTTTGATGGATTTTTCGAAATGATTTGAAAGTTCCGGTTTTGATGGATTTTTCGAAATGGCTTTTAAAGTTCCGGTTTTGATGGATTTTTCGAAATGGTTTTGAAAGTTCCGGTTTTGACGGATTTTTCGAAATGGCTTGAAAGTTCCGGGTTTGACGGGTTTTTCGAAATGGTTTTGAAAGTTTCGGGTTTGACGGATTTTTCGAAATGGTTTTGAAAGTTTCGGGTTTGACGGATTTTTCGAAATGGTTTTGAAAGTTCCGGATTTGACGGATTTTTCGAATGTTTTTGGGAATTTTGGGATTTGAACCGTTAATACTCCGACTTGGGACGGAGATATTTTAGGAAAATGGACCGTTAATGAAACGGGATTTTTGAGACTTGAACCGTTAATATTCCGACTTGGGACGGAGATATTTTAGGAAAATGATTGAGTTATATCTTTGTGTTGATATATTTGTGCAATTTTGACATGGCATGTACATTTTGTGTAAGTTATTTTGTATTAACATACCTTTGCTGTGTTTACCTACAGGGGTGAGGGCTGATTGATGTGTTCACTACTAAGAGTAGGGGAGATGTTGAGGTTGTCAGCGCTGTGGGAAATATTCTCGGACGTGGCTCGGGGTGGAGAGAGGAGTCCGCGACAGCTGGTGACTGACTTTGCCGCGATCACCGAGTTGTCGTTCCGGGGCAATCCCATAGGGTGATTTGATGAGTTCACCCTGGAGCAGCTGACGGATCTGCTCGACTTTGATGTTACGGATGCCAAGGGCATTGGTATTCGGTATGGCCTGATGGAGGGACATCTGAGGAGAGGCATTGCTGAGTATCTGGCTGGTTCTGAGAGGATAACAGCTGATCGGTTGGCTAGGGTGTTCTTGTGGTTTGCTCTGTCAGCAACCATTTTTCCCAATGCTGATTACGACGTGCCAGTTTGCCTTGCTCGGCTCTTTGATTGATGTGGAGGCGGTGTGAGGGTTTGCCTGGGGTGAAGCTGGCTTGGCCGAGCTTTTCTTCGCCTTGGACAAGTATTATCGGGGGGGAGGATAACTCGCTCTGCTGTTTCCAGTTTGTGTTGGATGTGAGTCTCCTTTTTTTTCTCTCTTCCTTGTCTCGCTTTCATTTGTTTGTATCTGCTTTGTAGATGACATATCTTTCCTGTCGTCTTTCAGGTGTGGTGCTTTGAAGTGTTCCATCCGCATCGGTGGAGTATTGGGGAGGAGTATGCTCCTTTGTTTCCCGCTATGCTGACCTGGCAGAAGGAGGCTAGGAAGCCGGTGAAGTCGAGGGAAAGTACCCGGGTGACTTATGAGGAGGTATCTTTGGCTCTGGACTGAGACTTCTCGCCGAGGATAAACTTGACTTGGTGGAGCCGGCTGGATCAGGCGGTTGTGAACGCTGACAAGGAGGTGACGAGCCAGAGGAAGCTGCTAGTGGGGCTTCATTGTGAGATCCTGTACCTGGGCAAGAGAGTGACTTGCCAGTATGCTTCGGGATCGGGTCCCATGGTTTCGAGGGATCCTCCCCTCCATAAGTTGTTTCCTTTGTCCATAGCTGGGGAGGAGTTGCATCAGTATAGGCAGTAAGTGCCTTTTGCTGAGAATGTCCTTGAGGACGCCGATTATGAGATCTTTCAGAGGATGAGGCTGAGGAGCCCACAGGTGCTGGCCAGAGAGGGTGAGGACCCTGCACATCCTAGAGATTATCCGATCCCCCGCACTCGTTTTGCATATAAGGGTGTTGTTGGTTCTCGCAGGCGATTGATGATTCCCATTCCTGATCAGGCGAGGCCTCGATATAGAGTCGAGCCTAGTGCTTCGGTGAGTATCTTGCTGATTTTCTGTACTGTAGTTGCTTTCTACAAATGTTGCATCTGTGCTGTCCTTTCTGTCTTTTGATGGCTTTCCTGATTTGCAGGTTTCTGGTCGTACCCACGATCTGACTGTCAGACATCTGGATGGGGTGACTGGTTTTGCCAGGAGGCTTGTTGATTTCTTGCGATGCAGTTCTCGGAGAAGTACGGTTGTTCATGAGCCGATGCCTTCCAGACCGTCCGTTGCTAGGGACTCATCTGCTTCCAAGGCTGGTGGGATAGATGCGGGGCAGGGCTTTAGTCAGTTCTTTGGTGAGACTTCTGGATTTGGGGCCCGTCATTCCTCGTATTCGAGATTCAAGCATGGGGAATCTTCGGGAGCACAGGCACAGGTCCGTCATTCCTCGTATTCCGGATTAGATGACTTCGTGGATTACCTGTTCATCACAGATCCTGTTGCAGCGGTGCAGTATGTCGAGTGCTCAGATGACGAGCAAGATTCAGAGTAGCCCTGTAAATATCTTTAGATAACTATATGTACTGCCTGCAATAGATATTATTTGTACTCGAGAGGCCCTTGTTCTGGGGAAAAACTTTGCACATTTGAATATTTATCATGATTGCTTTTCACTTATTTTGGGCATTTAATTGAACCAGATAAGCAAGTAGGTTGATCAAAAATAAATAATGACATGAAATGCATTGAATAACAAATTTGAGCAGGCAAATTTATAGCTATTATGCACTGTTATTTATTACTTGCACTATCGCACGAGCCCGGAAATGGATACGGAATTTGCAAAAGGTGAATTGTCACGAGTGTTTGGCAAATTTGGACAAGGATGAACAGGGTTCATTTTGGAATGGTCAAGGAACATTGGTGCAGCAAGGCTGCAGGTTTGACTGAGTCAAACTGAAAGACAGGCCGGTCGGCCAGAGCTTCAGTTTTGACCTCTTTATATTGCAGTCCAGTTTCTGCAGATTCCAGGAGTCTTAAGCTTGTTTCTTGAAGCTGAAATCTGTTTTCTCTTTCAAAAACTTGAAGCTTTCTTCACTTTCCATGGCTACGTTCCCAAGGTTGTCATCTCAGATGCAAGAGCAATTCCTGGAAAGTTCAAGACGTGGGTACGGCACCACATGAGGCGTAACAAGGAATTTTTTGAGGGTTGTTATAGGATGAAGTCAGTTTGGGCTTTGAAGGAGCTTTTCCCGGACTGGGATCTTTTGAGAGCTGTGGCTCGTTTCTGGGATGGGAGGAGGCACGTGTATAGTTTCTTGTATAATGAGATCACACCCATGCTCGAGGACTTTCGAGCTATCCTTGGAGGACATGAGGTGGAGCAGATTGCTCTTCCTTTGACAAGTGGCACGACCACCATTGAGAAGTTGATGTCTCTACTTGGCGTTCCTGCTGAAGAAGCATACGGGATGCTGATACTGCACACTGACCATATTGACCTTTCGGGGCTGCCAAATAGGTTTGCAAGTGCTGACGGAAGCGTTGCTGCGTGGGACACTTTTGCTCTGTGCGTGATTGCTACTCTGTTCATGTTCACGTCCTTGGGGGTGTGCCATCACAGTGTTCTGGACTTGATGAGGCAGTGCCGAAGCGGAGGAGATATTGTGCCTATGATCTTAGGCGAAACATTTCATGGCATTGATCGAATGGCGATCGGTAAGCGGTACATGTGGGGGAGGAAGCCCCGCTATGCTTACTCTGTAGTTGAGGGAGAGGTTGCAATTTATGCCTGAGGTTCCAGTGACGTGTGACCCTAGGTTCTTCTCTCGACGACCCTTGGTGATAGGAGGCAGTCAGACTGACTGGGAGCTTTGGATGGCCAAACTCTGCACACATCGTTTGCGATGGTGGGTTCCTCACTGGAAGTTACAGACTTGTCGGACCGTTCAGGAAGGTCTCTTCATTGTCAGAGTTCCAGGGCTGTCCCAGTCTTCTTTTTATATCCCGTCTCTGGTGTTGCGGCAGTTTGGGCTGGAGCAGGTTCCGTCGATGGGCTTGAGTGATGCCACCCTCTTTGAGGTGGGATCACTTTCCATGGATGATCCTTCGATGTTCTTGCTTTTCATGCGGTTGTGCCAGTATGTGTCTTTTCCTGCCAGGGTTCTCTTTCACCGGAGAGGGGGCACTGTTCTGTCTACTGGATATTTGAACTGGTATGAGGAGTGTATAGGGGAGACACAAATGGCTCTTCTGTGGAGACAAAGTGAGCTATTGGGCCTTAACTTCCGTGACAACTCGACTTTGAGGAGGGCCGAAGCGATGCCTAACCCTCAAGATAGTAGTGGGGATGATATGGCTGACTATGAGGTCAATGCTAGTCGGTTGGCCGATCAGAGCACGTATATGGTGGTTCAGAGAGAGGCAGCTCGTAATAGAGCTAGGGAAAGGGCTGCATTAGCGGCTACGGGTTTGACAGAGGCGTTGGGAAGGGTCCCAGAGCCAGGTAGGAGGACTACGGGGATATTTCCTGTGAAGACAAAAAATACCCACCACGGAAAAGGGAAGGGGAGGAAAGATGAAGGACCGAGCACGAGTGGCTAGATTGACCTTGCCGTTCGGAATATCCACCCACTGCCATTGCAGACACATTAAATTTAATTAAGTGTTTTATTTTTTTTTACCAGCGTGTAGTGAGTCAAGAGTAGACCGTGCTTGAACTCATCAAAAAGTGTTTTAATCGTAATGAATTTGTGGGTTAAATTTAAGAGTTTTTCGAAACACAAGTGATTGGTGTTGAATTTGAAATTTTATTTGTTTTTGAGATCGAACAAATGATGGTTGCCTACGTTTTCCTTTTACAAATGGACTAAGGGGCTTTGGTCATCATAGTTCGACACTTTTAAGAAAATTGAAGTAGGATGAAAAGTGCGACCCTGTTTTTTACCTAGATCATTTTGAGGATGTATCTAGTTGGGTATTACTCTTTTAGCACTTTGATTTTACTGATTAGGGATGTATGGGGAGAGAGTATTGACTCGAGTTCTTCCTCAAATGAAGTATCTGTGGAGCTTGCTTCCGTTTACTGGGTTGACGAAAGGGTTCCCATCCAAATCTGCTAGCTTCATTGCTCCTCCGGAGAAGATTTTCTGTACCACGAACGGGCCTATCAAGGTAGGTTCCCACTTTCTGATGGGATTGGTCTGTGTAGGAGGCTTTTCCTTAAGCACCAACTCGCATTCTCTGATGTCTCGGATCTTGACTTTCTTATCAAATGCTCGGGCCTTTCTGCTTTGGTAGGCATGAGTATGTTCCATGGCTTTCAATCTTCGCTCGTCGAGTAGATCCAGTTCGTCATGACGGCTTTGGAGCCATTCGACTTCATTGATCCCGTTTTCCAAGAGAACTCGCAAGGAGGGGATTTCTAGTTCAACTGGTAACATTGCTTCCATCCCGTATGTCAGTGCGAAAGGAGTCTCCCCTGTGGCGATTCTGACTGATGTTCGGTATCCCCAAAGTACTAAATGTAGCTTTTCGGGCTAATCCCGTCCTCGTACGGCCATCTTTTTTATTATTCTTGCAAGAGTCTTGTTTGCTGCCTCTACTGCACCATTAGTCTGTGGTCTGTAGGGAGAAGACTTGTGGCGTGTAACTCTGAACTCGGTTAATAGCTGGTCACAATCTCCTTCGAAGTGGGTCCCATTATCGAATATGATCTCGTTGGGCACTCCGTATCTGCACATGATGTTCTCTTTGATGAACTCGGCCACCTTCTTGGAATTCAGTACTTTATATGATCAGGCTTCCACCCATTTGGTGAAGTAGTCGACAGCGACTAATATGAACTCGTGGCCGTTGCTCCCGGGTGGAGTAATTTTTCCGATGACGTTAATTCCCCATATGGCGAAAGGCCATGGTAGAGTGGCCAGGGCATCGGCGAAGCGGTTCCTGTCTCTTGGCAAGTAGTGGAAAGAGATTTCCTTGAATTGAGCGCATATATGCATGGTACTTCTGGAGGCCAGAGTCTATTGTCTTCCATCGGTTGGATACTTGATTGATGATCAATGCTGAGTCTCCGTACACTTCCAGTTCTTTGATGTTGCGTTCAATAGCGGCTTCCAAACCGGCTACGCATGCTTCATATTCTGCTGCATTGTTGGTTGCTTCAAAATTCAGTTTGACGGCTATGGGAGTGTGCTCGTCTTTAGGATCGACCAGGAGCATTCCAATACCATTTCCCTTCTTGTTGGCTGCCCCATCGAAGAAGAGTTGCCAGCGGTTTTCACTGTCGAGTGAGAAGATTCCGTCATCGGGAAACTGTGGATCAGGACCCTTGAGTTCACTGCTTGGGAAGTCTGCCAGTTGATCTGCCATTACTCGACCCTTTGTTGATTTTCTGGTCATGTACTTGATGTCGAACTCAGCCAGGAAGAATGACCATTTGGCTAATCTCATTGATAGTGATGGCTTATCGAAGAGATATCTAACGGGGTCCATCTTGGAGACCAGGAGCACTGAGTGGGACTGCACGTAGTGTTTCAGTTTCCCGACTACCCATACCAAGGAGGTACAAGTTTTCTCTAATGTTGAGTGGTTGAGTTCACTTCCTTGAAGCTTTCGGCTCACGAAGTAATCTTTCTGTTCTTGCGCCAGCATAGCCCCAATTGACGTATCAGTCACAGTCAGGTATATGAGGAATGGCTCATCTTCATGTAGCGGGCATAGGATCGGGGGATTCACCATGTATGTCTTGATTTTCTTGAAGGCTTCTTGGCATTCGGACTCCCATTCTATATTAGCATTTTTTTCTCATAAGCCTGAATATTTGCTCGCAGAGAGATGTCAACTGGTTGATGAAGCGACTGATGTATTGAAGTCTTCCCATGAAACTTTTTACTTATGTCAGTGTCTATGGTGGCTTCATATCGATGATGGCCTTGATTTTCATGGGATCTGCTTCGATGCCTCTTTCTGTGACCATGTACCCCAACACTTTGCCTCATTTTATGCCAAAGGTGTACTTTGCAGAGTTCAATCTCATGGAGTGATTTCTGAGTCTATTGAAGAACTTTCTCAAATCTGTCATGTGATGCATGTCTGATCCTTTGGAGTGAATGATCATATCGCCAACGTACACTTTGATTTCTTTGTGAATCATGTCATGGAAGAGAGAAGTTGCAGCCCTTTGATAAGTAGCCCCAGCGTTCTTTATACCAAATGGCATGACCGTATAACAGTATGTCCCCCATGGAGTGGTGAAAGCAGTCTTGACCTGATCTTCTTCGGACATCTTGATCTGATTGTATCCGGAAAAACCGTCCACAAAGGATTTTACTTCGAAATTTGCTGTGGTGTCGACCAGCATGTCGATGTTGGGCAGCGGGAAATCGTCTTTCGGGCTGGCTTTGTTGAGATCTCGGAAGTCTACACAGCATCTGACCTTTCCATTGGCCTTGGTGACCGTTACAATGTTGGAGAGCCAAGTTGGGTACTCAATGACTTTGATGAAGCCGACGCGAAGCATTTTCTCAATCTCTTATTTTACTTGCAGGGACCATTCTGGCTTGATCTTGCACAGTTTCTATTTGACGGGCTTGGATTCAAAATCCAGAGGAATTCGGTGCTCCACGATTGAGGGGTCGAGTCCTGGCATGTCTTGGTATGACCAGGCGAACACGTCAACATACTCTTTAAGGAGATTTATCAGGGCTTCTTTTTCTGCACCGAAGAAGAAACTGCCCACCTGTGTCTCTTTAGGCTCTTGCACTGACCCCAGATTCACTTTAGTCATAACCTCTTCGGCAGCTTGGGCCTGATTTTCCTCTCGGTCAACTACACGCTTGAGAACTTCTTTAATGTATTGTTCGTTTAGTGTGTTTGCTTCTTTATCAAGTGAATCATTATTAACTTCTTTTAAGTTGTTAGTTAACTTATCAGTTGTTAAAGTGGCAATGATGGGATAATCCGAAAGGTCGAATTTTTAATTTAAGATGAAGGGAAATACATTGTTGCCTACATAATCATAGTCTTCTGGCATGAGGCCGCCAAACGACTCAGAGGACTTGACTTTGATAACGAGAGACTCAGAGGGTTTGAGATTAGGTTTAGGGAGATATGGGAGTAGCCCCAGTTTGTCTACCATCTGTCTCTGGCTTGCCCTTGGTCCGGTGAAAGTCACCCAGTTTTTCAGTTGCATTGAAGGGTGTTTGGTGAGGGTTCGGGGGTCGAAAGGCTTGGCTTCTGCTGTCCCGATCATGGCGATCATACTGTCCTCGGAGCCCAGATCAATCAGGTTTGGAACCTCTATGACTTCTTCGAAAAGATTCTGTATAGCAGGTCCACTTAGAGCATCTTCCTAGAATTCTGTTTTTTTTTTGCTTTGGAGTCACTGATTCGAATATGGTTTCGTAGGCTGGACCGAACAACCTATCTCCCAAGAAGAGTGTCTCGAGCTGTTCTTCAATGTCTGGGATCCCTTTGAATGAGTACTCATGATGAACTATGGTGGCAACTGGTCCAGGTAGTGCAGTGATGTCGAGGAATGCTCCCCTTATTGGATTAGCCTTGAGTCCTCTGAAACGCTTGAGGTTATGTACCAGCTTTCCCATCTTTTCTGTAGTCTCCGTGCTGACTTTTCCTGTTCCTTTCTCATCTTCATCGGTTCCACTGTCGGTCCCCTCAGTTCTGATATCGGTTCCCTTAGTCCTGCTGTCAGTTCCCTCAGTTCCTTTCTCATCTTCATCAGTTACGCTATCGGTTCCTTTGACGAAGTAGCGAGCGAGGTTGAAGCTGTAAGGTCGGAGGTTGGGTGTGCCGTAGGAGGTTCCCCTTTTGCGGGCTGCTGCTTTGGTGCTTGCGAGTCTCTTATCTTCCCTGATGTCAGCTGGTATAGGCACATAACCGAGCCCCTGGACTGTATTGTGGTCCTTGACTTCGATGACTTGGTGTTGGCCTTGTAACCTTTTGCCGAGCCCCAGTCCTGGGATGAAGTTCATGAGTTTCATCATCTTCATGGCAGGAGGGATCTGATCCCAGAATAGTGGAAGGTCCACGCTGTATATTTGGATTTTGGAAGTTTCCATTGTGAATCCAGTTAATGCCATATTGTCGTCATGCTTGATTTCTAATACTGGAATGCTGTTGGTGCAGGTCCCTTCGGTGGTGACGCTATCCCCATAGACAGTTGTCAGCTCATTTCCTTGCATGAATTTGATACATTGGTGAAGTGTGGATGCCATGCCGTTTATTTGATAAATCCATGGTCTTCCCAGGATAGCTGTGAAAGTGATAGGAATGTCCAACACTTGAAATTCGGTAGGCATCATCCGTTTGCCGAACCAAATGTTTAAGGCAGCAACCCCGAGAACTTTGCGGGAAGTAGAATCATAAGCTTTGATAGTGTGGACTGAAGGCTTCAAGTCTGTGAGCTTGATATCGAGCAGGTCCATCATCTTGGTGGGCAAGACATTCATTCTGGAGCCTCCGTCTACCAGTACGCGGGGAAGGCGGCGCTCATCCAACTGAACAGTGATGTAGAGCGGCTCATTGTGATCAACCCCAAATTTTGGCAGGTCTAAATCTGTGAAGGTGATGATGTTTCCATAGTGGATATTGCCGATGATCTGGATTACTTCTTCTGGAGTTGCATCCACGGGGACCATGGTATGGGCCAAACTTTCCTCCAGTTTGAGCTTATGAGGGTATGAAGATGTGAGCAGATACCAATGGGAAATGTTTGCCTGGGTCTGCTTGTGCTGAGTGAGGATCGGGTCCTCCTTTCTGGAACTTGTTTCTTCAAGCACGGGACAACCGGGTTGCGGTTCTGGCTCTGTTGTCTTTTGCTGGCCTTGGGCGGTAGCACATGGATTTGACCGGATCGGGTCAGAACATTGACGTCAGGCTTGGTCTCCTTCGAACATGCTTCTTTGAGTTGAGCCATAGTTAGTGGAGGATTTTTCGAAGCATAGGTCCATACGTCCTCTCTCAATTCATTGACTGTTGATGTCTTTCCAGGGCCTCAACAGCTTTTCGGATTCTGTCTCAAGATACGGGTTTAGGTGTCTCTGCAGGGAGGGAGCCTATGGTTCGATGCAGTTGTTCAAATGTCAGTGCGCACCAGTGGTTGCTAGGACTGAGCTTTGTCTCGTTCACCCTTCATGGGAGGCTAGAGAGTTCTTGATTCATGCGAACTGTTTCTCTGATCTCTTCGCGGTATACTGCATTTTTCTCTTTCTTGCTGAGCAGGCTCATGGCGTTCTTGAGTTGAGACAAGCAGTAATCATGGTTTGCTAAATTTTCTTCGCTCTTAGCCCAAATCTGCTCTCTTGTAGTCGATCCTTCGTGGAGAGCTAGCGCTTGCATTTCTTTCTAGGTCAGAATAGCCAATGCTTCTTTGAACCGAATGCGGTAGTCTAGGTAAACTTCCACCGGGGAGCGTTTTCTTTGTTGCTTTAACTGAGTGGCGGGCATGCTAGAAGGTGAGTATACTGCTTCCCGGACGTCTGCCCATATGACTGGATTTTGTCCCAGTTGATCATTTCTACAAACGAACGTTGTAGCCTGTGGAATCTCCTTTAGCATTTGTTGGAGGTATATTTTCATCTTTCTCTTCTTTTTGAATAGACCTTCCTTCTTCAGTTGGCCTTTTATCTTGAGAATGGAAATGATCCGTTCCCATCCTCCCAGGACCCTTGGGATTCCAGTTTTGTTGATGTTGTGAGTTTCTTGGAAGAGTATGATTTCATTTTCTTCGTTGTCGCTTTCATAAAGGGCTTGCTTCTCTCGAAGAGATAAGCACTTGTATTCTTCATACTACTCGGCTAGGTATTCCTTGTGTTGTTCTATTCCACCTCCTAGGTCGTCTGGACCGTTGACCGCCCTCCCTTGCTAGAGGGGGTTTGCTGAGAAGTGATGGTAATCCAGGAAGTTTCCGTGGGCAAAGCCTTTGAGGTCGAATTTATCCAGAGTAGCCTTTAGTTGTCTGTCTGAAGCAGCTTGTGAAGCTTTAAGGGGTTGGTCTCTGTGAGTCTTTCGAGCTTTGTCTTCGTCCTAGAGGTGAGTTTCTTGCACAGCTAGTTCCATGAGGGCTTTCCTTGCGAGAGCCAGTCTCCGTAGGCGCGCGTTGTCTGGCTTATGTCTAGAACTGTTATCACATCCAAATCTTCGAATGGTAGAAATACTTGGATTACGTTCACGAAGGAAGTCATATTAGGACATTCCATGCGGCCTTGTTTGTTCTTGACCACCAAGAAGTCTGCCCACATCTGTTTCATCAAACTGACGGGCGTGTTGAATTTGGCAATGCTGATGGTCTCGTGATCCCGGTCGAGATCCAAATCTATTAGTGCTAGTAGCTCGGTGGCGGGCTGTCCGGATCCGTTGCCGTGAAGGCTGGGAATAGGATTGAATTTGAGCATATTGATGCTGAGGTGATCGTTCCTTTCTTCGGAAGTTCAAACTGTCTCATCAGGAGCACTTTTGTAGATGTTCTCAGGGTTGCTGCTGGATGCGTTCCTGAGGTTGATCTGGATCATAGTCACATGAGGAGTTTTGTCTCCTTTGTTGATGCCTTCGGACTTAGCGGCATTCTTGGCTGTGATTTTGACTGACGGCACGGGCTGGTTGCCACCGGGGCAGATACTTGGAGATGATGATGAGCCTTGAGCTCTTTTGGCAAGGACCTCATTTACCATGATCAGGAAATCGTCGAGGGTAACTTCCACATCGCAGAATCTAACAATAAGGTCTGGATCCTTGGTCTCGTCGGGGTATCTTGAGAAGATGATGTTGACGAAGTCGTCGTCAGTTACATGATCATCACCATTTGTTTCCACTCGCCGAATAACTGTCTGTACTGGACATTAAGTTTGACGATTTCCATGGTATTTGACCCTTCATCATAGGTGACCTCATCTGAACTGGTGCCATCCTCGAATCTGAGCATGTTCACGCAAAAGTCTTCCTGCTGATTTGTCGCGTCTTCTACCCTAGAGAGTTCTGACTCATCTATGCCTGATGGTTCAACCCAGATTAACGGACGTCTCATGCCCTGTTGTGAAGCTGGTACTGCGAGAAAAACTTCATGTCCTCTGCTTGAGCAGAGGGGCTCGATGGGAAATTCCATGTGTAAAACATCCCAGACGACTGCCATGCATTCTTCACGAGTGTGCCGGTGTCTGTTGACCTTTATTGTGAAGATTTCTTCGTCTGGTTGGGCCAGAGAGTTTGCTCGAAGGATGCTTACGAACTTTTGATCGGAGATGAGGGGTTTGTGTCCCTGTGTCATTGCGGTGTCCAAGGTTTCTTTCCATTCTGGATTCAAGTCTCAGAAATGACAATTGAACCTTATGAATCTGATTGCTCCAGGACCCTCCTGCTCGAGGGCGTTGACGTAGTTGGCACCTCCGGACTCGGAGGGATTCTGATGAGATTTGCCCCGGTTGTCCTTTTGTCGGTTTGCAGGGGGTAGCACATGTGCGCGGCTGCGGGCGCGCTTGGTTGGCACTTCGGCTTCGTTGCCTATGAGAAAACTGTCTCCTCTGATGACCTCGAGGTCTCCTTGGCGGTTTATGAACTTGACACACTGATGGAGAGTGGAGGCTATGGCTTTCATGTGGTGGAGTGTAAGTACCCCAATCCAATTCGCGACCCTTTATAAGTGCCTTTTAATATAGTAAAATTGCACTAGGGGCATTTTGGTAAATTCCCGATCCATTCCGAGACTTCCGAAATCTTTTTATAAGTTTCTTGCGAAGGAAGTACTTTTAAGTCTTTTCTCCATGCAAAGGACCGATAGAGAATTATTCAATTTGGACCTAGGAGGAATTATCCCGGAATGTTCCAGAACAGGTTGTTTGGCGCCAGAAACGGTTACTGGCTTGTCAAGTCGTGCGACAGAACGAGCCATGGAAAGCACAACCGTTAAGTCGTGCGACGCAACTAGCCACTCTTCATCAGGTTATAAATAAGACCCTCCCCCTCTCATTTCTGGATCCCTTTTCTACCTATTATTACTCTGCCCAAATAACAGCGTAACACACACAGCAAAACACACACAATTCTTCCTCTCTCATACTCAACTCCCTCCTTTTCTCCCTCAATTCAATCCAACTCATACACCACCACCTAAATCCTCAATCCACCATCCTTCCCAAGCTCAATCCGGTTCTGAAGCTGGTAATTGAAGGTCCTTATACCTGACTTGGTATAAGGATTGTGGATCTCCAAGGGTAACTAATTCCCTCCTTCCTTCTCTCTCATATATTTGCTATTTTCATAATTCATACAATCTCTATTCATTTAATCTGATAATTAGACTCCATCTGTTCTAATTGTTGGGTTACAATCGCAATCTCTCTGTTTAAGTTGATTTGTTTGGTATTATTTCATGTTTATGGTGTAATTGGAATATAATTGTGGTTTGTTCATCAAGGGAGTGTGGATCACCCCATATCCACACCCCCTTTATCGATTGGATGTTGATTCATGAGTTTTCTGAGGTGAATTGTTGATGTAATTCGATCTGGATTGATCTCTGTTTATTCTGCGTTTCAGTCTGTAAGGTTTCTGCATAGTGGCATCCTGTGTCACGCGACACAACCTGCCAGGCTGAGTCCTGTGTCACGCGACACAACTAGCCATGCAGATCCTGTGTCATGCGACACATCTTGCCATTCTGCAGAAACTCCTTTCCAATTGTAATCTGTTCATAGTTTTGTAACTGGGATGTGGCCCCCCCTTTGTACCAAGTGGTTCACGAGTTGTATCTATCTCATTTTATCAATAAAATTCATTTATCACATTTCTCGTCTTACATGTTCACACGCTTATGAATACCTTGGATGTTTGTTGTTGAAAGACTTGTTTACGAGGCGTGTTGGGTGAGCTTTCGGTTCTTCCCAACACGTAACCTGACCCCCGAACCCTTTCTCTAATTTCAAAAGGTTTTTCAAATTGTACCTCTTAAACATGGCATGGCGACTCCTTTTCATGCACTTTTACATATCACCCGTCCCATTTTCCTAAAACTCATTTTTTCATACGGGGTATGTTCAGTGGCGACTCCGCTGGGGACATTTGAAACTTGTTTTCAAAATAAGAGGGTCAAGCTTTCGTTCTTATAAACATCCAATGTGTTCATTTTTGTGTGCATCGTTAATGGCTTTATATGATATATGCATTTTATAGGATTTTGAGATTTTATGTCTTTGTATGCTTCATGTTGATGTGTATTGGGGCTATGAGTTTGTTCCTTGCCATGAGGAAGCAGGTGCTTGATTTCTGCTTGAGGTTCTGATTCTGTGGCCAGCCAAGTCGTGCGACAGTCTTAGCCAAGTCTGTCCTGTGTCACGCGACAGAACTGGCCACTACGCAGTTGTTCATTTTCTGGTTAAGGGCAGTCCCTTGATCAAGCATGAATGGTTGCTTTTGTACCTTGTTAGTTTTTGGTGTGTGTGTGTTTTATTTTCCGTTTGTCACCCCTTTTCAAATATAAAAGAATAAAATGGATTCAAAATTATCTTTTGTCAAATAAAGGAATATAGTCACCCTCACACTACCTCACTAGATCTAGAGCCATTTGGTGCGATTGACGGCATCGCGGACGGTGATGTATGTCGCCTACGCTTGAGCGCCTAAAATCAATCCTATCCCCCTAGCGCATTATAGGTGGAGCCACACTTTTTCAGCTTACCCGATGGTTGGTTTTTGACACAACATTTTTAAATTATACTAAAATGAGTTGTTTTCGAAATTTATAATAGGATATACATACCTATACCAAAACCTAGCACGTGTGGGCATGTTGCCAATGCAACATGGTTTCACGTATGGACATGTCGCTCTCGTGACATGTTCTAACGAGAAATCATGCCGCATTGTCACTTTGCACCGACGAGAGGTCATGCCGGATTTTTCTTTGAAATTCTTCAAGAATACCCGTTATGCTGTCCAAATTTCCCCAGAAATTTGGATTGCTCGTCCGTCTCATATTGTGTTTAGGTCTTGTTTAGGTGTTATTACCTATTATTAATTTCTACACAAAACATTTGGCATAATTTGAATGGTGCGTCTCTAGATTCCCCCGAGGTTTAGAATGCGAAAATAAAGGCTTATCCTTTTCCAACCTTTCTTAGGACTTAAAAGCCATCGATTTCTACTTGAACATTAATAAAATGCTTGCATGAGTCCATCTCCTTTCATATTCTTCCCTCTCCCATACCTTCTCAAGGTTCTATCCTCCACCTTATACACGCCCTCTTCGCCTCTACAGGGGCTACGGCAAGTTGGGTGCGTGCTCTGGTCCCCGGCGCTCGTTTGGTTCGTATTCCCGAGGCGAAGGCAATTATAGTATCTGAGTGGTGTTCTTCTGATTCAGAATCCGAGATGTCTGGTGCAGAGAATGTGTTTGCTAACCAGTCTGGAGTTTTCCCTGCTTCGGGTCAGCTGGATCTGAATGATTTGTCTATGGTTGATTTGCGAGCTTCTCTTGAGGCTGCCTTGGTTCGTGAGCGTGAGGCTCAGTTACTGGCCCAAACTGCTAGGGCTCGAGAAGAGGAAACGCATGATAGGTTTGTGGAAGCAATGCGCGTCCGAGGGATTGCCGTCGTTCGTCATGAAGATGGGTCATATGAGGAGATCATCGGTGCTAACAACGTTGATTGTGGGGCTGGGAATGTTTCCCTCCCTCTTCATCCCACTAATAATGTTACATCTCCGCCCGCTTATCAAATGCATGGGAAGAAAGGGATGAATGTGAATGCACAAGGCAGGATTCCTCCTCCAACACCTCAACTTAGCCAAGATCAAATTCAGGGTGTGCAACGGATCCCCAATGCTTTTAGGTCTCCTAATCAGTTTGGGTCGCAGTGTCAACCTCAGCAAGGTTCCCAAGGCCAATGTCATTGTGTGGACAACCAGTTTAAGCAGAAGGGATTTCTACAGTTTCCTGCTAACCAACGTCCGCCTCAAGGAGGGTTTTCTCAACCATTAATGGGTTCATCTTATGGTTTCAGCTCCTCGTCTACGCAGGGTCAGTATTCAGGACCAACCCCGTACTTGACTGTTAACGCCCGGCTCCAGAATCAAATGTCCTTCATTCCCGTCATGACTCCCATTCGGCAAGGGGTGCCAGTACCCGAGTCACCTCCAAAGCTGGTTCAGAAGAAGAGATAAAAACAGTACTTTGATGATGTGGGGATGCCTATAGATGAATTCTTCAAAATCTTAGTAAACGGAGGATTGGTTCAGCCACTGGTCAATTATAGCCCTCTTAATCCCAAGCCCAACCTAGATAAAAGCAAGTTTTGCTACTACCATAAATATCCTGACCATACCACCAATGACTGCAAATCTTTGTAGGTGGTCATCCAAGGGCTCATGGATGAAGGGAAGATTGAAAAGGGCTTTCAGGAGAAAAGTAATGTTTCGAACCATGTTTGGTTTCCGCCCCGTAAACAGTATCAGTTTGATGATCTCGGAATGACTACTGAAGAGACCTTCAATGGGTTAGTTCGAAAGGGAATGATCAAGCCACTTGATAATTACAACCCTGCTAATCCAAAACCCAACTTGGATAAGAGCAAGTAATGCAGCTACATTCAATATCCTAGCCATACCATCAATGACTGCACCTCTTTGAAGGTGGCCATTCAAAAGCTTATCGATGATGGTAAGATTGAGAAGGCATCTCGTCCCAACGTGGTTACCAATCCTTTCCCGTGATCTTCAGCAGAACCCAAAGGGCCTCCCATCTAATGTTGAGGAAGTCAATTCAGTCTTTGTAGGGTCTAGATTGTCTGTCATGTCATTAATGAATGTCCGTTGTTGGGCACGAGTCTGTTAAGTCCACTTTGGACTAGTCTTTTTCTTTCAATAATAAAAATCTTTATTTCTCTTTTTGCCAGACTCGAGACGTCACTTGCACACCCACATTACACTTAATTGAAATGGTTTTATTCTACATGATCACTTGTGCTGCTCAACCACTAATGCATTGAAATGATTAATATTTAAATTAGTCGGAGTGAGAAAATCAACTGATATCCTTCTTAAATTGGGGCTCATCAATTCCCCATTTTGCATCTCATATGCTCACATCTCTTCCATCATCCTCAGCGCTTCGTTGATCAAGAATTTGCATGAATCCTTCGCAATCAAGCTTAAGCAAGCAATGAAGACTTAAGTTCATTTGGATCATCTGGTAGGGATTGCAACTGAAGCCTTTCATCATAGGAAAGCCATTACCTCACCCTCACCAAACAATACCCTTTCATTTCGAGATTGGCATGTTTTGAAACCCTGTTTAGCCATCTCCAAAAGAAAGCGGGACTATCCTTGAGGCTCCCATAACTCAAGAAAATTGACAGCCCCAGGCTTAAAGAATGGCGGAATGCAAAGATCCACCCTAGGGACTAGCATAAGTTCTCTCTCTCTCTCTCAATTAAAAAAAAAAAAGAGCCTAGTCCCTAGCAATTTTTTCAAAAGCAAATAAAGGATCTAGTTGTTTACTCAAATGGAGTCTCAAAGCAAATAAAGAGACAGCATGGATGTTCCCTCACCAACACCTTCCAACCAATCCCAAACCATCCTCTCGCTTTTAAAGGACACTCCCATTACCCTTGACCTTGCCAAAGCCAATTTCGACCTCTCATTCTTAGAGGCATTGAAGATGCAATCACAATTCCCTCGCCTTAGAAATCCCAAACACATCCTTGAAAGCCAACCTCTCATCTTTAGAGGTTCAGTCAGTAAAAGGCCCAGCCGACCTCTCATCTTAAGAGGTCATGATGTACACAAAGATCCAAATCACCAGACGGCCTTCCTACCGGATAACAGTTTCATTCTAACTTCATCGAGAACTAAATCAGATTAATACTTCATTTCTTGCTTAAATTCAGAACCTAATCCACCTTGGTTCGTGATCATCAATCAGAGATTATGCAAATCCAATTCATTTGATATTTCATGTGAGCATATTTCATTTCTTCTCCACAAACACTTCCCGTGAATGCCTCACTGGGGCTTTGCATCCGTGTCTTTCATTGACACTCCAAGGAGACATGTTCTTCAATGCTCCGATTCTCAGAAAATCCTCAAAGGTCCTCAAAATCTAGAATTTTCGCATTCCTTCTCTTTTCAATCGGGATAAGCCCGAACTACGGTGACCTGAGCTCCTCACCATGAGGGGAACGTAGGCAACCATAAATGGTCCGGTCACAAATACAAGCAAATCCCAGAAAATCCGATCTCATCAAGGGTCGTCCCTATACACAAATCCTTTTTCCATCTTTCCAAATCTGATTCTTGATATCAGTTGGTTTTCTCCTCGTGATTAATCAAAATATTTGTTCATATCAAGTTTAGTGGTTGAATAACCCGAACATCAATAAAGGGTTTTAAGCAGCCTTGTGATCATCATGAATAAGACAAGTTTTCAAATGTCTCAACAGGTCTTCTTTTCTACATCATAGGAAAATAGAGCCAAACACTGTCTTTCTGTCAGCAGGGGCTTCCATACACTTTTACACACCATTGTTGCGCTTATACTCTCTCAAAAGAGTCAAACCCAAAGCGAGTGTGTTACACAAAATCGGGATTCATTCCCACTTTTCGAAAGATGTGCCCCTGCACGTATACATTTCTGAGTCTTGTCCAATGACTGATTGACTAAGGTCTGAAATGATGGGTTGCCTCCTTGGCCACATGATGATTCTGTCTGCAATAGGGCTGCATTGGATCTTTTCAAGCTGGGGCTTTTGCTAAGCTATTCTCTCAGGCTCTCCCGTATCGGTATTTTTACCAGGGTATTCTCTTCATTCACTTTGCTACATGATGGAGGTACTCCTTATTGGACTCACTTCGGGATTCCTTTGCATTATCAACTGGGGCTTCGCCAGGTCACCTCCTCAAAATCTAGGTTTCGCCTAGTCATCTCTTCAAAGCCAGGGCATCCTCTGCACTTCCTCTGCTGCTTATCGTCTCGGGCGCACGATACACTTTGTTCTTATCAGCAACAATCAACCTGCTGCAATCTGTACTCTCAGAGCACGCCCGACTTGCCTAGGCTCCACAATTTTCTCATCCATCACTCATACACTTCTTAAGTTCATGGGAGAGGGTTCGCAACCCATTCATCACCATACATACATCATCACACCATATCCCATATACAATCCATCATTTGCTACACATATATATCAGCTCGTCGAGCCATGCAAAATTCTCACTCCATTTTCATCCCCAGCCGAGATGGACTCGTGCATCAAGATTAATAATGCATAAGCAAAATTTCAAATCAGATAAAATGCAAAGTGCCTAGAGTGTTGTGTTTCCCCCCCCCCACAGGGTACAATAATCAAGTGATCATAATCTGATCATGGGGACTGCTCCTCAAATCAAAATCTGGACAAAGATTTCAAATCCTGCAGGTGGCACGTTCTGCCTTCATCATCTTCATCAGTCTCATCTTCTTCAGACTTATCAGCATCGTCTGAAAGAGCCTTAGCTGCTTCAGTCTCCAAGCAATGCTCGTCAAAAAGAGTTTCACCGCCTCGCCTCAAGCAATGCTCATCCAAAAAGAGTTACAGCTGCCTCAGTCTCCAAGCAATGCTCGTCAAAAAGAGTTTCAGCTGCCTCAGTCTCCAAGCAATGCTCGTCCAAAAAGAGTTTCAGCTGCCTCAGTCTCCAAGCAATGCTCGTCAAAAAGAGTTTCAGCTGCCTCAATCTCCAAGCCTTGGTGCTCATTAGCCTCATCACCAAAAGCCCGTCCTCATAGGCACGTCTTCATCAAAGCTCGTTTGCACCGGCACGTCTTCATCAAATGCCCGTGTTGGACAGCAGATCATCATCAAAAGCCCATTCTCATTGGCAAATCATCATCAAAGGTTCGTCTCATCAGCAAATCATCAACAAAAACCATCCCTTGCACGGCAGGCCAACAGCTCTTCATCATCATCAGTCATAGTCTCAGTCCTTCCGGCAACTACATGTAAGCACATCACAGGTATGAAATCATATCTCATTCAATTGCAAATCATCATGTCTTGTGTTTACTTTCTCCAAAAAAAATCATTTCTTTTCCTCTGAGTTCATCTCACGCACTTGGGTTAAGACGCCTCAGAACATTCTCTTTGGGTTAAGATGCCTAAGAACAGTCTCATTGGGTTAAGACGCCTCAGAACAGTCTCATTGGGTTAAGACGCCTCAGAATAGTCTCATTGGGTTAAGACGCCTCAGAACAGTCTCATTGGGTTAAGAAGCCTCAAAACAGTCTCATTGGGTTATGATGCCTCAGAACAATCTCTTTGGGTTAAGACGCCTTAGAACAGTCTCTTTGGGTTAAGACGCCTCAGAATAGTCTCACTTGGGTTAAGACGCCTCAAAACAGTCTCACTTGGGTTAAGACGCCTCAGAACAGTCTCTTTGGGTTAAGACGCCTCAGAACAGTCTCACTTGGGTTAAGATGCCTCAGAACAGTCTCATTGGGTTAAGATGCCTCAGAACAGTCTCAATGGGTTAAGACGCCTCAGAACAGTCTCATTGGGTTAAGACGCCTCTGAACAGTCTCTTTGGGTTAAGACGCCTCAGAACAGTCTCATTTGGGTTAAGATGCCTCAGAACAGTCTCACTTGGGTTAAGATGCCTCACAACAGTCTCACTTGGGTTAAGACGCCTCACAACAGTCTCACTTGGGTTAAGATGCCTTAGAACAGTCTCATTGGGTTAAGACGCCTCAGAACAATCTCTTTGGGTTAAGATGCCTCAGAACAGTCTCATTGGGTTAAGACGCCTCCAAACCGTCTCCCTCAGGAATAGACGCCTTCAAATAGTCTAAACTACGATCCGGCTTGATTCCCTCCTAGGGATACGTAGGAATCCTTTCCCAAAAAGGTCCAGCCATCCAACCACATCAATCATTTTCCTCCATCTGCTATATCCCCAGCAGGTCCGGCAATTTGACCACTCTGGTCTACCTTTTCCACCAGCCGCTCATTAGGCTTGGGATCCTTCGTATCGACAACCTCACTTCTTCCATAAGTGACTGAATGTGCGCGTCGCCCGAAATTTGTTTGAAAATAAAGGAGTCCCCACGCCGTTTTTAGAGGAAACATTGAAAACCTTTTATTTAGAGAAAATGGGTTCGGGGGTCAGGTTACGTGTTGGGAAGAACCGAGAGTTCACCCAACACGCCTCGTCCATAGACAAGTCTTTCAATGTTCAAACCATTCAAAAGTGTGTGCGAAATGTATGTAACAATATATGTGTAAAATGCATGAAATTGCTTTGTTTTATTACTCATCAAAGGGAAGTACAATTTGTAAGCCATTTGACTCTGGGAGGCTACATCCCACTTTACATCGAGGACAAACAAAATAGGGTTTACAACTGAAATAATAGTCTCTGCATAGGGCACGTTGTGTCGTGTGACACAGGACCTGAGGGTTCAATTGTGTCGCGTGACACAACCTTGCCGTTTGCAGACACTTTACAATTGAGCACAAATCCAACAACAAATAATTCAGATCCCAACACAATCTTAGAAACCAACGAAATTATAATGGATTGACCAAGGGGATGTGGATATAGGAAGATCCACACTCCCTTGGCCAATAGACAACAAATCCAACAAGCTCACATCATTAATATCAACAATACCAAGCAAAGCTAATTAAACAGAGAGATCGGCAGTTGGGACTTGATAATTGGGGATGGATAGAGTCTAGTTATCAAGTCTGGGGAATAATTGCAATGAGGCAAATAAACTGTAAATGAGAGATAAAGGTGAGGAAATCGTTACCCTCGTAGTCCACGAATTCTATACCACGTTAGGTATCGAATTCTTCAATCAGCTTCACGGAACAAACTCAAATCCCAGACCAAGTGACTTCGCAATTCCCAGTACGTGCGTGTGTATGGATTGAAACAGCTTGGGCTCCGGAACAGGGGAAAGGTTGTTGACGGCTTTTTGGTAGAGAGAGAACAACGATAGAAGCGGTTGTGGCTGTGTTTGGTGTTGTTGAGGAGAAACACCGGTGAGGGATTAGAGAGAGAACGGGCGTTGGGCAATTGGAATAGGAGAAATTGGATCGGGGAAGAAGAACAGTGAGGCTTGGTCGTTGTTTGGCCGGAGTAGATGGTGGTGCATGGCTTAGGGGTTGTAACAGGGGTGGCGTTGGTTGAAGGATTTGGGTATAGAGAGATGGAATCGGTTGAAGGGGAATTGGTGAGGTTGGGATTGGTTGAGCTTAGGGTCGCCGGTTGATTGGGGTGGAATCGGAGAAGACGGTTGTTGCTTGGCCGGAGGGAGAGCTTGGGTTGAGGTTTTGGTTTGGGTGATGTCGCCGGAGAGGAATTTGGTGAGGGAGCTTGGGGTCTTCTGGTTCCTGCGTATAGAGAGAGAGAGGAGAGAGAGAGAGGTGAGATCTGTGTGTGTTAACTGTGTGTGAAGTGTGTGTTGTTGTTGACAAAATGAGAGCAAATTGGTATTTAAACGTAATTGGGAAATTGGATTAATTGGTCGCACGACCCAACGCATCCAATTTCCATGCCTCAAATTGTCGCACGACTGGAGGGGTCAATAACCGATTCTGGCACCAAAACCAGATTCTGGAACATTCCGGGTTAATACCCAAAAGGTCCAAACTGATTAATTCCTTTTAGGTCCTTTTGTCCGGGAAAAGTACAAAAAAATACTTCCTTCGCGGGAAACTTATAAAAAGTTCCCGGAAGTCTCGGAACGGACCGGGAATTTACCAAAACGTCCCTTAGTGCAATTTTATCATTTAAAATTCACCTAAAAATGGATTGCGAATTGGATTGGCGTACTTACAGAGCCCCTCGGCAACGTCACTTTTGGAGAAAGTGAGGTTGTCGATACAATAAGACCCAATCCCAATGAGCATCAAGGGAAAAGGCAACGGGCTAGAAGGTGAATCTGGGGAATCGGATGGCTGGACCTTTCTGAGAAAGGATTCCTACGTATCCCTTAAAAAGGGAATCAAGCCAAGTCATAGTTCGGAAGGTGAGAAAGTGTGACCAAAAGAATGGACGGCTGCCTCGAGACGAGGCTGTATAGCCTATGAACCAGATGGCTGCCTCGGGGAGAGGACGTATAGCCAAAGGACAGGGTGGCTGCCTCGAGATGAGGACGTATAGCCTATAGACCAGATGGCTACCTCGGGGAGAGGACGTATAGCCAATGGACCGGATGACTGCCTCGGGGAGAGGACATATAGCCAAAGGACAGGGCGGCTGCCTCGAGACGAGGACGTATAGCCTAAGGACCAGATGGCTGCCTCGGGGAGAGGACGTATAGCCAATGGACCGGATGGCTGCCTCGAGGAGAGGACGTATAGCCTATGGACCAGATGGCTGCCTCGGGGAGAGGACATATAGCCAAAGGACAGGGCGGCTGCCTCGAGACGAGGACGTATATATAGCCTATGGACCAGATGGCTGACTCAGGGAGAGGACGTATAGCCAATGGACCGGATGGCTGCCTCGGGGAGAGGACATATAGCCAAAGGACAGGGCGGCTGCCTCAAGACAAGGACGTATAGCCTATGGACCAGATGGCTGCCTAGGGGAGAGGACGTATAGCCAATGGACCAGATGGCTGCCTCGGGGAGAGGACGTATAGCCTATGGACCAGATGGCTACCTCGGGAAGAGGACGTATAGCCAATGGACCAGATGGCTGCCTCGGGGAGAGGACGTATAGCCAAAGGACAGGGCGGCTGCCTCGAGACGAGGACGTATAGCCTATGGACCAGATGGCTGCCTCGGGGAGAGGACGTATAGCTAATAGACCGGATGGCTGCCTCAGGGAGAGGATGTATAGCCAAAGGATAGGGCGGCTGCCTCGAGATGAGGACGTATAGCCTATGGACCAGATGGCTGCCTCGGGGAGAGGACGTATAGCCAATGGACCAGATGGCTGCCTCGGGGAGAGGACGTATAGCCTATGGACCAGATGGCTGCCTCGGGGAGAGGACGTATAGCCAAAGGACCAGATGGCTGCCTCGGGGAGAGGACGTATAGCCAAAGGACAGGGCGGCTGCCTCGAGATGAGGACGTATAGCCTATGGACCAGATGGCTGCCTCGGGGAGAGGACGTATAGCCAATGGACCGGATGGCTGCCTCGGGGAGAGGACGTATAGCCAAAGGACAGGGCGGCTGCCTCGAGACGAGGACGTATAGCCTATGGACCAGATGGCTGCCTCGGGGAGAGGACGTATAGCCAATGGACCGGATGGATGCCTCGGGGAGAGGACGTATAGCCAAAGGATAGGGCGGCTGCCTCGAGATGAGGACGTATAGCCTATGGACCAGATGGCTGCCTCGGGGAGAGGACGTATAGCCAATGGACTGGATGGCTGCCTCGGGGAGATGACGTATAGCCAATGGACAGGGCTTGACTGATGCTTTTGGGAAAGTAATCGACTGTGATATGCTTTCATACCTGTGATGTGTTTACCTATAGCTGCCGGAGGGTCTTAGATTACTCTTGCTGCTTCTGCTCTGCTGGGGATAAGTGTAGCTGTTGGGGGGTCACGCTACTGCTTTCCTGCTCTTTTGTTGTTCTTTTGCCGGTTTTGTTGTTGGACGGTCTTTGTTGATTGTTTGCTTTTCTTTTTGTGTCCTGAGCTTTGCTTGGGAAACCGAGGACCTCGATTTTGTCTGTGCCTCGAGGCTACTGATCTTTGAAATTTTTGCTTGGTACACCGGGGACTCTGCTTTCTGGGCAGTTGGCTTCTTGGGGTTTTTGCTTGGTAAGCCGGAGACTCTGCTTTCTGGGGAGTTGGCTTTTTTTTTTGGGGCTATTGATCTTGTTGCGCTCTACTTGGGAGATTTTGTCTTGGTTTTATCTGAGGGCCGGTCTTCAAGGTTCGGTGATGTTCAGTTGGCTATTGTACCTGCGAGGGTTGATGTGGCTACCAGAGAGTCTTAGGCTATAATTGCTTGTTGGGGGGGTAGATGTCTAGAATCTCATGCTACCATTGATCTTGCTGGGAAGGTTGTGGCTGCCGGAGGGACCTCTACCACTTGTTGATGCTCACTGGGTGGCCATTCACGGGAAGGTCTTTGCACAATAGGCTTTTGAAGTCGTCGCGACCGGTGAGCATTATTGCTTGGATTCTTGTGGCAGCTGGGCTCTTTTCTTTGACAAGTATTGTTTGAGGGCTGAGGCTACCACTTGTTGACGTTTGCTGGGGAGATTGACAGATGCAGACTGTTTTTCTCGGTTTATCATGCAGAATAGGCTTTTGAAGTCGCCGAGACTGGTGAGCCTTGTTGCTTGGATACTGGGGCAGCTAGAGCTCTTTTTCTTGACAATCATTTCTTGGAGGCTGAGGCAGCTAAGGCTCGTTCAGACGATGCTGGTGATTCCGGGCCTTACGAAGATGATAAGGGCAGAGTCTGTCACCTGCGGGATTTGGAATCTTTGTCCAAGATTGTGATTCGAGGGGCAGTCTTCACGATCACATTACGATCACCTGCTTATTGTACTCTGCGGGGGGAGACAAAACACTACTAGGCACTTTGCGTTTTATTTGACTCTTCGCTTATGCATTATTAATCTTTTGTTGCACAAGTCCATCTCAGCTGGGGAGAATAGGAAGTAGGGAGGTTTTTTTTTCTTTTGCACGGCTTGGTGAGCAGATGTGTATGTATCAGTTGCTCTATCGTGTATGGGACAAAAGTATTTATAATGAGGGGACCCTCTCCCACGAGGTAGGGAAAAATGTATGGCGCAGCTAGGCAAGTCGGGGACGCTCCCGGGAGTATAGATTGCAACAGGTCCATTGTTGGTGAGGACAGAGTGTATCGCGCATCTGAGACAACAAGCAGTAGAGAATGTACAGAGAACGATCCCGGCTTTGCGAAGCCCCAGTTGACAGTGCAAAGAAAATCTTGGAGGGAATTTGGTAAGGAGAGCCGGAGGGATACCTTAATCAAAGCCCCAGCTTGAGGAAATTCCATGCAGCTTCATCGCAGACAGAGTCATCTTATGGCCAAAGAGGCAACCCATCATTTCAAACCACAGTCAATCAGTCGCTGGACAAGACTCAGAAATGTTTACGTGCAGGGGCAAATCTTTCGAGGGTGGGAATGTATCCCGATTTTCTGTATGACACTCTCGCTTTAGGTTTGACTCTTTTGGGAGAGTAAAAGCATCGCAAGGTGTGGAATAGTGTATGGAAGCCCCTGCTGACCGAAACGGTGTTTAGCTCTATCTTCCTATGATGTAGAAAGAGAAGACTTATCGAGACACTTGAAAACTTGTCTTATTCGTGATGATCACAAAGCTGCTTAAAACCCTTTATTGATGTTCGGGTTATTCAACCACCAAAGCCGATATGAGCAAATATTTTCATCAATCCTGAGGAGAAAGCCCACTGATATCGAGAATCAAACTCGAAAGGATAGACAATGTATGGGCATGGTCCTTGAGGAGACCAGTTTTTTCGAGATTTGACTGTGATTTCGACCGAACCAGTGACGGTTGCCTACGTTCCCCTCCTTGGGAGGAGCTCAGGTCGCCGTAGTTCGGGCTTATCTCGAATGAAAAGAATGAACGTTGGAATTCAAGGATCTGAGGAACTTTGAGGATTTTGGGAATTTAGAAACATGTCCTCTTGGAGTGTCGATGGGAGACACAGATGTGAAGCCCCAGTGGGACATTCACGGCAGGTGTTTGCGGAGGAGAAATGAAATATGCTCACATAAAACGTCGAATGAATGGATGGAATTTGCACAATCTTCGCTTGACGGTCCTTTGAGCCGGGATGGACTTGGCTCCTCTTTAAGCCACAATCTGCTTTAGATCTCGACGATATTGGACTGAAACTGCTATCCGGTAGGAACTGCGACTGGGCTTCGGGATTTCGACCGGTCTTCGGGTAATTTGGAAAATCATGACCTCTTAAAACGAGAGGTCGGCTAGGCCTTTTGCTGACTGAACCTCTAAAGATGAGAGGTTGGCTTTTGGGTATGTGTTTGGGATTTCTAAGGCGAGGGAATCCATGATTGCATCTTCAATGCCTCTAAAAATGAGAGGTCAATTTTGGCTTTGGCTAAAGGCAAAGGTAAGGGTAATGATAATGGGAATGTCCTCTAAAATCGAGAGGACGGCTTGGGACTGGTCAAGGTAGTGGGAATATCCTCTAAAATCGAGAGGATGGCCGAAGTTGGTTGAGGTAGTGGTGAGGGGACATCCACGCTGTCTCTTTGCTCACTTTGAGACTCCTCTTGAGTAACGACCGGATTCTTTTGACTTTCTCTTCTGAGAGGATCGCTGGGGACTATGCTCTCTTTCTTTTCTTCTTCTTTCTTTTTCTCTTTTTTTTATTATTTTTTTTTTGTATTTTTGTCTCTCTATCTTTTTTTTTTTTTGAGAGGAGAATTTCAGCTAGTACCCAGGATGGATCATTGCTTTCCGTCGTTCTTGAGCTTGGAGACGATCAATCTTCTTCTGAATTACGGGAGTCTCAAGGATAGTCCCTCTTCTTCTGGCGATGGCTAAATGGGTTTCAAATATGCCGATCTTGAAATGAAGGGATATTATTTAGTGAGGGTAAGGTAATGGTTTTCCTAAGGGTGAAAGGTTTTAGCTGCAGCCCCTACCGAATGATCCGAACGAGATTGAGTCTTCGTTTGCTTGCTTAAGCTTACTGGGGAAGATTCATACAAATTCATCGAGTCAACAAAATGGTAAGGACGAAAGAAGATATGTGAGCACAGGAGATACAAGCTGGGGAGTTGATAAGCCCCAATTAGAGAATGATATCAGTTAATTTTCTCACTCCGATTAAATTAAACATTAGTCATTTCAAAACATTAGTCGGTGAGCAGCATGAGTGATCATTTTGAATAAGACCATTTCAATCGAGTGTAATGCAGGTGTGCAAGTAATGTCTCGAGTCTAGCAAGAATAGAAACAAATATTTTATTATTTGAAATAAAAGACTCATAACATGGACTTAACAGACTCGTGACCACATAAAAGACACTCTAGAACTTACGACGCTGACTGATTGATTTCATCGCCTTCGGGTGGGATAACCTCCGGACTTCTGCTGACATCATAAAAAAGGATTGGTAGCAACACTGGGGTAGGGACCCTTTTCAAGCTTCCCTTCATCCATGAGCTCTTGAATGAGTGACTTCAGAGCGAAACATTTGTTGGTGACATGGCCGGGATACTGATGGTAGAGGCAAAATTTGCTAGTGTCCAACTTGGGACTGCAATGAACAGGGTTGTAATTTACCAATGGCTGGATAAGTCCTCCGCTTGCTAAAATTTCAAAGAATTCTTCTATTGGCATCCCCACATCATCAAAACGCTGCTTTTCTCTATCCTTCTGGACCATCTTTGGGAGTGACTCGGGTGTTGGTACCCCTTGCCGAATGGGAGTCATGATAGGCATGGAGGACATTTGGTCTTGAAACTGAGCATTAACAGGCAAATACTGAGCTGGCCCCGGATGTTGCATAGATGGTGAAACAAATCCAAAAACTGAATCCATTAAAGGCTGAGGCATATATGCTTGAGACTGAGGCTGGCTAGTCGGAAACTTCAGAAATCCATCTTGGCTGAACTGGTTCTGGGAATAAGGATGCTGATTTGGATACTGGGCGTTACCCTGGAAGTGAGGACCATGAAACGGACCCTGCTGATACTGAGAACCTGAAAACAACTCGCTCTGACTGTTCGAAAATTGGACCCAAATTGTCTTAGAGGCACGAGAGCATTGAGAATTGGTGGGGAGGTCAAATCATGGAAGACCGACTGTGGTCCACCAAAACCAACTTGAGAGTTCACTGGCAGCCCCTGATTCTGGGCATAACTGAACTGTGCACCCTGACTCTGAGGCTGAAAAGGGAGAGACACATTCCCGACTCCTAGATCAGTGTCATTAACCTCGGTAATCTCTTCATAAGATCCATCCGCCCGACGAATCACAACAATCCCTCGAATATGCATTGCTTCCACAAACCTAGCATGCGTTTCGTCCTCACTGGCCTTAGCAGCTTGTCCTTGGGCCAATGCAGCTTGGGCGAGCAATTGAGCTTCACGCTTACGAGCCACAGCGGCTTCAAAGGCAACTCTCATTTCTTCCATCGAAAAATCATTCGACCCCGGCTGACCCATAGTAGATGAACCTCCAAACTGGGCGGGCGACATATTCTCTGCACCAGACATCTCGGAAACTGTGACTGCTTCGGGAATGCGCACCAAACGAGACCCACGAACCCAACTTGTCATCGCTGCAGGGGTAAAGAGGTTGTATAAGGTGAAGGACAAAGAACTTTGAGATGGTATGGGAGAGGGAAGAGCGGGAAAGGAGACGGACTCGTGCAACACTTATTAATGTTCAAGTAAAAATCGGTGTTTTAAGTCCTAGAGACGGTTGGAAAAGGCTAATCCTTTATTCACACAATCTAGACCTCAGGGGAACCTATGGACACATCATTCAAAAATACACCACATGTATTGTTTCAAAATTAGTAATAGGCGATAATACCTACACAAAACCAAAGCATTTATGGGACGAACGAGCAGTCCCAATTTCTGGAGAAATTTGGGCAGCATAACGGCTATTCCTGGAGAATTTCAAGGAAAAATCCGGCATGACCTCTCGTCGGTTCACGTTGACAAAGCGACATGATCTCTCGTTAGAACATGCCGTGGGAACGACATGTCCTCTCGTGAAACCATGTTGCGTTGGCAATATGCCCACACGTGCTAGGTTTTGGAATAGGTACGAAAGCTTATTAGAAATTTTGGAACAATTCATTTTAGTGTATTTGAAAATGGCGTGTCAAAACCAACCGTTTTGGGTGAGGTTAAAAGTGTGGCGCCACCTATAACGCGCTAGGGGGATAGGTTTGATATTAGGCGCTCAAGCGTAGGCGACATACATCACCGTCCGCGATGCCGTCAATCGCACCCAAGGGTTCTAGATCTACGTGAAGTAGTGTGCGATGAATATCTTCCTTTATTTGCGAAAATGATTTTTTTTTTATTTTATTTTTTTTTATGAAAAGGGGTGATAAAGGAAAAAAAACAACACACGCACGCTCCACAGAGATACAATAATCAGGGATCAATAAAATTGATCATGGGGATTGCCCACAACCACAATCTGTACCAAGAAATCGAATCCTGCAATTTGGCCTCTTCTGTCGCGTGACACAGGACAACCATGGTATATTATGTCGCGTGACAGAAGAGGTCACTTCCAGAATCTGAACCAAAGAATCATAACTAGCCCCAGCCTCCAAGCAAAATGCAATAACTTAGCCCCAGCACCAGCACAACATAGACAACAAATATGGGACACAAGGAGGGAAAGGAATAAAGCAAAACACGTAAAATGCATTTAAACACATAAAATGTCATACAACAAAGCACACACAAATGAATGGAATGAATGTTGAACAATAACGAAAGTTTGACCCACTTTTGAAAACCAAGTTTCAAGTCCCCAGCGGAGTCGCCACTGAATGTGCGCTCGCCCGAAATTTGTTTGAAAATAAAGGAGTCGCCATGCCATTTTTAGAGGAAACATTGAAAACCTTTTATTTAGAGAAAATGGGTTCGGGGGTCAGGTTACGTGTTGGAAAGAACCG
Organism: Adenophora triphylla var. japonica; assembly: GCA_022495995.1. Taxonomy (NCBI): domain Eukaryota; kingdom Viridiplantae; phylum Streptophyta; class Magnoliopsida; order Asterales; family Campanulaceae; genus Adenophora; species Adenophora triphylla. The sequence continues at coordinate 69,537 of JAFEMH010002812.1, read as the reverse complement.
AGAGTTCACCCAACACGCCTCGTCCGTAGACAAGTCTTTCAATGTTCAACAATCAAACCATTCAAAAGTGTGTGCAAAATGTATGTAACAATATATGTGTAAAATGCATGAAATTGCTTTGTTTTATTACTCATCAAAGGGAAGTACAATTTGTAAGCCATTTGACTCTGGGAGGCTACATCCCACTTTACATCAAGGACAAACAGAATAGGGTTTACAACTGAAATAATAGTCTCTGCATAGGGCACGTTGTGTCACGTGACACAGGACCTGAGGGTTCAATTGTGTCGCGTAACACAACCTTGTCGTTTGCAGACACTTTACAATTGAGCACAAATCCAACAACAAATAATTCAGATCCCAACACAATCTCAGAAACCAACGGAATTATAATGGATTGACCAAGGGGATGTGGATATAGGGAGATCCACACTCCCTTGGCCAATAGACAACAAATCCAACAAGCTCACATCATTAATATCAACAATACCAAGCAAAGCTAATTAAACAGAGAGATCGGCAGTTGGGACTTGATAATTGAGGACGGATAGAGTCTAATTATCAAGTCCGGGGAATAATTAAAATGAGGCAAATAAACTGTAAATGAGAGATAAAGGTGAGGAAATCTTTACCCTCGTAGTCCACGAATTCTATACCACGTTAGGTATCGAATTCTTCAATCAGCTTCACGGAACAAACTCAAATCCCAGACCAAGTGACTTCGCAATTCCCAGTACGTGCGTGTGTATGGATTGAATCAGCTTGGGCTCCGGAACAGGGGAAAGGTTGTTGACGGCTTTTTGGTAGAGAGAGAACAACGATAGAAGCGATTGTGGCTGTGTTTGGTGTTGTTGAGGAGAAACGCCGGTGAGGGATTAGAGAGAGAACGGGCGTTGGGCAATTGGAATAGGAGAAATTGGATCGGGGAAGAAGAACAGTGAGGCTTGGTCGTTGTTTGGCCGGAGTAGATGGTGGTGCACAGCTTAGGGGTTGTAACAGGGGTGGCGTTGGTTGAAGGATTTGGGTATAGAGAGATGCAATCGGTTGAAGGGGAATTGGTGAGGTTGGGATTGGTTGAGCTTAGGGTCGCCGGTTGATTGGGGTGGAATCGGAGAAGACGGTTGTTGCTTGGCCGGAGGGAGAGCTTGGGTTGAGGTTTTGGTTTGGGTGAGGTCGCCGGAGAGGAATTTGGTGAGGGAGCTTGGGGTCTTCTGGTTCCTGCGTATAGAGAGAGAGAGAGGAGAGAGAGGGAGAGGTGAGATCTGTGTGTGTTAACTATGTGTGAAGTGTGTGTTGTTGTTGACAAAATGAGAGCAAATTGGTATTTAAACGTAATTGGGAAATTGGATTAATTGGTCGCACGACCCAACGCATCCAATTTCCATGCCTCAAATTGTCGCACGACTGGAGGGGTCAATAACCGATTCTGGTACCAAAACCAGATTCTGGAACATTCCGGGTTAATACCCAAAAGGTCCAAACTGATTAATTCCTTTTAGGTCCTTTTGTCCGGGAAAAGTACTAAAAAATACTTCCTTCGCGGGAAACTTATAAAAAGTTCCCAGAAGTTTCGGAACGGACCGGAAATTTACCAAAACGCCCCTTAGTGCAATTTTATCATTTAAAATGCACCTAAAAAGGGATTGCGAATTGGATTGGCGTACTTACAGTGACGTTGCCGAGGGGCTCTGTAAGTACCCCAATCCAATTCGCGACCCTTTATAAGTGCCTTTTAATATAATAAAATTGCACTAGGGGCATTTTGGTAAATTTTCGGTCCATTTCGAGACTTCCAAAATCTTTTTATAAGTTTCTTGCGAAGGAAGTACTTTTAAGTCTTTTCTCCGTGCAAAAGGACCGATAGAGAATTATTCATTTTGGACCTAGGAGGAATTATCCCGGAATGTTCCAGAACAGCTTCTTTGGCGCCAGAAACGGTTACTGGCTTGTCAAGTCGTGCGACAGAACGAGCCATGGAAAGCACAACCGTTAAGTCGTGCGACGCAACTAGCCACTCTTCATCAGGTTATAAATAAGACCCTCCCCCTCTCATTTCTGGATCCCTTTTCGACCTACTGTTACTCTGCCCAAATAACAGCGTAACACACACAGCAAAACACACACAATTCTCCCTCTCTCATACTCAAATCCCTCCTTTTCTCCCTCAATTCAATCCAACTCATACACCACCACCTAAATCCTCAATCCACCATCCTTCCTAAGCTCAATCCTGTTCTGAAGCTGGTAATTGAAGGTCCTTATACCTGACTTGGTATAAGGATTGTGGATCTCCAAGGGTAACTAATTCCCTCCTTCCTTCTCTCTCATATATTTGCTATTTTCATAATTCATACAATCTCTATTCATTTAATCTGATAATTAGACTCCATCTGTTCTAATTGTTGGGTTACAATCACAATCTCTCTGTTTAATTTGATTTGTTTGGTATTATTTCATGTTTATGGTCTAATTGGAATATAATTTTGGTTTGTTCATCAAGGGAGTGTGGATCACCCCATATCCACACCCCCTTGATCGATTGGATGTTGATTCATGAGTTTTCTGAGGTGAATTGTTGATGTAATTTGATCTGGATTTATCTCTGTTCATTCTGCGTTTCAGTCTGTAAGGTTTCTGCATAGTGGCATCCTGTGTCACGCTACACAACCTGCCAGGCTGAGTCCTGTGTCACGCGACACAACTAGCCAAGCAGATCCTGTGTCACGCGACGCATCTTGCCATTCTGCAGAAACTCCTTTCCAATTGTAATTTGTTCTTAGTTTTGTAACTGGGATGTGGCCCCCCTTTGTACCAAGTGGTTCACGAGTTGTATCTATCTCATTTTATCAATAAAATTCATTTATCACATTTCTCGTCTTACATGTTTGCACACGCTTATGAATACCTTGGATGTTTGTTGTTGAAAGACTCGTTTACGAGGCGTGTTGTGTGAGCTCTCGGTTCTTCCCAACACGTAACCTGAATCCCAAACCCTTTCTCTAATTTCAAAAGGTTTTTCAAAGTGTACCTCTTAAACATGGCGTGGCGACTCCTTTTCATGCACTTTTACATATCTCCCGTCCCATTTTCCTAAAACTCATTTTTTCATACGTGGTATGTTCACGGAGCCATGGGCATCCCAGCAGAGCTGTAAATTCAGACGTAATTTCCATCACTTGGAACTTCACCGATACCATTTGCTCTTCGAACAAGAGTTCCAGAGTCACAGTTCCCAAGATAGGACGAGATTTGTTGTCGTATGCTTTATAGTTCGGGCAGATGGGATCATATGGCCTTCATCGATGCGTAAGGCTCGCATCATGTTGAGGGGAAGGATGTTGACTATTGATCCGTTGTCTACCAAGACTCCAGAAAGGGAGACAATGATGAGCCGAACGGTGATGCGCAAAGATTTGTCGTGTTCTGTAACCCCTTTTGGTAAATCTTCGTCACAGAATGTGAGCATGCTGCCGTATAGTCTGGGATCATAGATTTGATCTCTTTCTGGAGAGGGGGAGTCATCGTGCCATCCATTTCCTGTCTTTCTCTTGAGAGGTAGAGGTTTTGGTGGTGCCTCAAGATTGCATTGAGGTTGCTTGTGGCGGTGGCCTCCCTTTGTCAGCACGTTGATTGAGTGCGAGTGCCCGGTTGGCTTTGACTTTCCTTTGCCATACCGTTCTCTGAAGTTTGATAATTTGAACATTGGCTGATCCTTCTAGGGATTATGCTTCTTGCTGGCAGTAAGGTTGCCGGGATTTGAGACCTTCTTGTGTCATGAGGCCTGAACTTTGGTGTCAGCAGGATATTTCGGCTTTCCCACCCTGTATGTTCTGAAGATGTGCTACTTGAAGGAAGGGAAGACTTGCTGGAGTAGAGCACGTAGTAATCGAACTTTCCAGAGGGCTCTCCAAGTGTACCCACGCTGGTGTCTCCGGCTTCAAATCTCTCCTTAAGTTTCTGCTGAGAGGATTGTTTCTTTTTCTTTCTGGGAGAATCACCCCTGATCATGTCTTGGAACTCGTATTCAAGGCATTCTGAGCAGTCACATATGTCGTACCAGATGTGGACATCTGATGAGGGCTTGACTGGAAGAGGCGGAGGAACTGGCTCTGCAGCAATCTTCTTTGGCACCCACTCGATGGAGTTTACACTGTTGTTGTTCGGAAAAGGGTTCCCGACTGTATTAGGTCCACGGGGACGCTCCAACTTTCCTTCTTATATCAGTTTCTGGATCTCATACCGTAACCCGAGGCAGTTGTCATTTGTGTGCCTATGGTATTGGTAAAAGGTGCATTACTTGCTTCTGTCGGCATTGGCTGCAGGATTCTTTGGTTTGTAGTTTTCAACAGGATTGAGTAGGCCTTCTTTGACTAGCCCCTCCAGCATTTTGCTCAGGGGCATATCTAGCTTGTCAAGGCGCATGGAAGGTTGCTTCCTGGAAGAGTCGTTGCTTTGCAGGGCTGTGCTCCCGTTACTTGACTGATTTCCCTGATAGATGTAGTTGACAGTAGTGTCTTTTCCTTTGCCGGGGGCCGGTGCAGGGTTGAATGCAGTTGTTGCTCTATATCCGTAAGACAGAACTATAGCCAGCTTCTCTTTTAGGTCCTTCTCGAAATGGGAACCCGCATTGACCATGGCTCGGAGATCAGGGAAGAAGTGGTGGCTGATGAGCATTTTGATGGATGGCCTCAAGCAGGACTTGAAGATCCGCATCTGTTTGTCTTTGGAGAGTGGCTCCATGATTTCGGAGAGTTTCCAGCTCCACCTTTTGTAGAACTCCCCAACACTTTCGTCTGCCTTCTGTTCGGTGGTGATTAAGTCCTCACGACTTGTTTCCCATTCCAGGTTGGACCGATACCGTTCAAGGAAGATGTTGCTGATCTGATCCCAAGTATGGCGATCTTCGGGCTTGACCCTTAGGAACCACTGTAATGCTGAACTCTTGAGAGTGTGCTAGAAATGGTCGGCCATTTGTTGGAGGGTTGCCCCTTTCGCTCTCATGTCGAGAACATAAGTGTCAACATGTGTCTAAGGGCATTCAGTCCCATCGAATCTGTCGATTTCTGGCATTCTAAACTTGGCAGGGAGAGGTGTGAGCATTCCCGGATCTATAGATTTGAGTGTTTCTTTCTTTGAGCTGCCCATCCTGGCTTTCAGATCCTTCATTTGTTCGACCATCCATGTCAGGGTTGGGTCCAATGGTGAACTTTGAGGCTCGATGCCTGGCGCTGCTATCAGAGAGGCAGTAATTGAAGGTGGAAGGCATGAGATATATGGATATATGGAGGCCTTTTCTGGGTTATATCGGGGTTTCGTCCCATTGTTTTGAGGTTCGTATATAGGTAACGGGTTGAACCCGGGACGATACTGGAGGATGTTACGATCTGTTTGAGATGGTCCAGTTCTGCGCTGGTTATATTGAGTGATGGGGGTAGAACCGGATTGTCCGTATATGATAGGGGCGCCTTGAGAAGTGGCAATATGAAGCCTCAGAGTCCTAATTGGTTGGAAAAGATTGCTCTTCTTTTTTGCAACTATTCGAGGTCTTAGATCAGTGGATCCCGGCACTACGTCTATAAGCCCCTCGTTTTTCACCTGTAAATCGTCTTCCTGGGACAGACAATCCCGAGCGAGGGTCCTATAGGGCAAGCGGATTCCACCGACAAAAGGAAAAGTGAACTTAAGGCTAGCCGGTCATGTAAACTTTCAACGCATATGCCATACGGGTTACGGTCGAAGTCAGCATCCTTATGTTAAGGCAGAAATCATGCCGAAATTTCGGCATGACCTCTCTTGACTCGCTCTCGCGAGGGGCCTTAGCTTTTGGCGGCCAAGTCGTGGCTGGTATGGTTCATACGTTGAGGGTTTGATGACACTGCATCACATTGAACCTTCGGGTATGTTTTTAACACGGTTCTGCGTCAAATTCACAGATGAAAAGCTAAGACTTCTGGTCGAGAAATGACCTTTGATCTCAACTTTTTAAGTTTGACTTGTGAGGGAGATCGGTGTAAAAGTATACACTTAGGATTTATGACACGAACTAAGCCAAAAACCAACCAAGGTCTTGGACGAAGTGTGACACAAAGGGTGTATGGTTACACGGGCTAGAATGGGCTGTTTGGATGACCCCATGCGTGCTCGAAAGGCATAGGAAGGTGTAAGTACCCCAATCTGGGTCGTTAATGTTCCGTCAGCCTAAATTAATGATTTATGATCATTTAGGGGCATTTTGGACATTATTTTGACAATTTGAATGAGGAAGGACCTCTTAGGAATAAAAAAATGGACAAATACCTCGCTGGAAATTTGTCATTTCCAATAAAAAGGGAATATTGACCAAGAGCAAAATGCCAAAACTGCTTTCTGCACAGGATCAGGCACGCTGCTGGGGTCATCCGCGCGGACAAGATTGCACCTACAATCTTGTCCACGCGGATAAGATTGTCATCCAGACAACCTATAAATACAGCCCTTCTCCCTCAGTTTAACAAGACAGAAAAAACCCAAAAAAATACGAAAACCTAATGTTATGCTGTCAAAATCAATTCCCAAATAGCCATTCATACCTTCACAATTCAAAATCCGACACCAAATCCAACCTCAAATCCCTCCCAAACCACTCTTAAGCCTTGAAATCTCTCAAACCCTAAACAACAAACCAAAAAACAATTGGTAAACCCTCACCTCCCTTACTCAAATCTCCTTCATTCATGCATACATTTCATATATAAATGATGTAGCCTTGTTTATTTACTTACTTGCTCATCCCCTTCCCCTCTTGTCCCAAGGATCCAAGAGGATCTCCATGGAATCCATTTCCATGGATGATCTTCTAAGGTGATCCACATTTTCCTTTACTCTTATGTTATTTCCCACTCCCCTTTTTTACATTATTTGATACTTGCTTGTTTGACCTAGAAGATGGTCATCTTGGAGTTCATCTCCATGGATGACCACTTCAAATGGTCCATACTTTCTAATTTCATGCCTCTTTACATTTTTAGTCTTGGCTTGCTTTCTTGGCCTAAATATGGTCATTTTGAAGTCAATCTCCATAGATGATCATTTCAAATGGTCCACATCATTTACTTCCTTGCAAATCCCCCTCCCTAGTCTAAGATGATCACCTTGGAACACTTTCCTTGGATGAAAATCATCTAGACTTATAAAATAGGTCATACATGATGTAGGAGATACACTTGAGTATAGATCTCAAGGATGGTCATCTTATGACCACCTTAGAGATTTTCCTCTAAAGTTGATACATCTTGACCTATCCCTTGTTCAAATTTACTTTCATGTCAAACTCCCCTTTTCCCCTAGCAAATGAAATGCTCACAAAGTCCTAACGTACCCCCGGGATGACTTGATTAAGTGGATTCATCACTTATGACCACTAATCCTAGTCTAGGGAAAGAGATGACAAGCATGGATACCAAAATCCAAACATCCCCTTTACTTTCTGCCTTTTCAGTTACAATTCCAGTTAAGTCCGGTAAATCCAGTTAACTTCCTGGAAATTACAGTGACTAAACTGGAAACTGTAAAAATATTGACACTGCAGCCCCATCCGCGCGGATGAGATTGCACTACAATCTCCTCCACGCGGATGACATTGTCATCTGCAAACAAGCCCTCGCTCGTTATTTTCGCTTAATCACTGTTTTCAAACTGTTTTTCAGTTCAGTCCCTAAAATTCCAGTTATTTTCAGAAAAGTCCTTTCAAATACACACACACACACACAACAAAAGGTTTCAAGTGAGGAAGACTCGTCATACGAGGCATTCCGGGTGAACGCCAAACGTTCTTCCCGGAGTGTAACGTGACCTCAGAATTCATTTTCTCTAAATCTTGGGTATTTTTCAAAGTTTTGACCCTTAAACTAAAAACGGCGTGGCAACTCCGATAAAAAACGATTTTCCAAGACAACGTAAAAAAGGGAAAAATCGGCCGGCATCATCACAGTGGCGACTCCGATGGGGAATAAATAAGTTTTTTTTTAATATAAAAAATGATACTCGGTATATAGGTGGAAACCATTAACCTTCCTGTTAAAACACTTCATTATTGAAGCCTGGGATAAATTATGGTATAACAATGCCACGTACTGGTGTCATTTCAAAAAAAAAACATGTTTTCCAAAGATAAATAAAAACTTGTTTTTTTCTAAAAAAAAAAAACTTTTGTGGGTTAAACTTCCGTCCCAACACTTGAAACTTTTGTTTTGTGTGTGTATGTATTTTCCCACTAGGCGTTGTTATCGTTTTGACCGTCCCGAAAAAGTCAAATTTTGACTGTCGGGTCCACTTCTTTAAATGTTTAAATTTTATGTGCTTATGTGCTTACATGTTTTCAAAAAAAAAAAAATCTTTTGCATGCATCATGCCTTTAAGATACATTTGAAAATTTCTGTTTTTTACTCAAAAAGGAAGATAGACTGTCGCGCACTACGCGCACGTCGACCTACACTGCACACTACGTCCTTAACCCGGAAAATCTCAGTAGCAGCCTGGGAGGCCTTACTACGCCTCTCGGTGCGAGCACGGGACGACCCAAACAGCCATTGGTTTACCCTCGTGTCGACCCTGCACTTGTCCGTGACCCACTTTTTTCGAGACTCAGTTGGTTTTTGGTCCGCGGACCTAACTTAGCCAGAGTCATGTCGGTTTCCCGTCATGAACTTTGACCCGATCTTGACTGGGGCTCGGACTTTGACCCGCAGGGCTCATACGCCGTCTCCCGGTATGACACCGAGTCATCAAGGATTAACGCTCAATCCATGTCTAATTACTGCTTAACCAACGACGAGTCAAGATCCCTTGTGGACTATTATCAGTCGGAGTCATGCTGGTTTTCCGTCAGGCACTTCGACTCGATCTTGACCCTCGACGCTGGCCTTGCCGGTAATTTACATCAAGTGCGCGTTAAGGCTTCATGATCCGCCAGACCTTAGGTTCGTTTTCCCTTTCGGTCGGTGGGATCCGCTTGCCCTACGGAACCCTTGTTCAAGGTTACAGGTTGAGGGTCCGCAGGCGTAGTGATAGGTCCCACTGATCCAGGACTTAGAGTAGTTTAAAGAAAAAAAAGAAGAGCAATCTTTTCCAACCGCTTAGGTTTTAATAAAACATGTTTTAAGTAAACGGAAACAAATAACCGCATGTTGCATGAGCCCTGAGCCCAAACACCTACCCTTTTTCCTCAACCCTAAAAGTCTGAACCTCCCTTATATCTTCCTCTCGCAGCACCTCGCAAGGCTTGGGTAGGAACACCGGGTCACCGTCTGGCTAGTTGGGAAGAATCAAGCGCATCCTCAGCTTCACCGTTCACTTCAACTCCGATTTTCAGAATGTTTGCATCAGCTGGTAACAATGGGAACAATACCACTCCGCCTCCCGGGACTTCCCAGACAGAGCAGCAGTGGAATCAGTTAGCCGAACAAATGAGACTGCGACAGGAAGCACAGTTGAAAAGCCTTCTAGAGGCTATTAGGAGCCATAGTTTGGCAGCCAGTCTTAATCCCGATGGCACTTTCACCGTGGAAGAAGAGGAGGACCCTAACCCCACTCTCGGTCGCCCTGACTATTCCAGGATGCCACTGCCAGTCTCCTATGGTACCTCTACCGGATCCCATGCTTCTCGATCTATGGGTCGGCCGGCTCTCAACCATGGGCTCAGGCCATACTGATCACAGTGGGACAAGCCAATTCGCAATTCCCCAGTGGGGACAAAATCAGTACGGAATGTCTTCCCATGGTTGGGGGTACCTAGGAATGCCGCAGCAAGTTGGGATCCCGCCTCAGTTTGGAACCGATCAGCTCGGACCTTCACAACAACAGTTCAGAGTACCACAACAACAATCTGGAATGCCACCACTGCAGTTTGGTCTAGGACAACAGTCAGGTGCCCCTCCTCAAAATGATGTTGGCCCAGCAGCCCCTAACACCTCGCCAGCTTCCACAAACCCATTTATCACTCAAGGTCCAATGGGCCAGCAAGCCCCCATTCCAGTCTCATCGGAATCACCGGGACCACAGTATCCTCCCGGTTATACACCATCACCGTAGCTAGGTATGCAGTTCAACAACCAGGGACCACAACCCGCATTTAAGCCTACTTATGAGTCTCACCCCGGGAATCCGAGCTACCCGGCCACCTCAGGGCTGCCACGACCCTCTTTGCCAATTGGAAGTCAACAGCAAACCGCTGGGTTCTATCCCTTTGCCCAGGCTCCTACTTACACTCCCCAGGGTAATTGGGCCAAGGACAGGTTTTCACCTATTTCCCCGGACCGGCCATCCCTTCCACCAGTGTGCCTGTAAGTACCCAAATCCGGATCGTCAAAATCCGTTAAAAGTTAACTGGAATTCGTTAACTGGCCCGCTCCAGGTTAATCGGAACCCGTTAAACTCCCCGTTCTCAAGCCAACAAGACGTCTCGGGACTGCCCCATGCATCCCAACATCAAAGCGTACTCAACACACGTTATCACACGTAAAAGTACAGCTTTTCCTGAAAAACACACTTTTCGGCACTTTCTGGGGGCATTTCGGACATTTCTGGACAGTTATTTAAAAAACGGACAAACCCGGAAATAACGGGATGAAAATCCTAGCCTAGTTGAGTCACAGGGGCACGTGGCACGCATGCCAAGGCCTCAAGTCAACATCAATCAGATTTCAAAGGAAAAAAACCAAAATGCCCCTGAGATTGAATCACAGTCCGTCCGGACTATATGGTAATGATCTAGGATATGCATGAAGTTTAGGATATGTAATATAGGGTTTAGGGTATAAGATATATGATAAATGATTTACGGTATAAGGTATATGATAAATAGTTTATGGTATAAGGTATATGATAAATGGTTTATGGTATATGGTATAAGGTTTAGTGTATAGTGGTATATACTATAATGTTTAGGGTATATGTGTATATACTTTAGAGTTTAGGTATATGAATCAGGATTTAGGGTATATGGTATAAATATGTTTTAAGGTACATGGGTTAGGGTATGGGATATATAAGGTTATGGTTTAGTGTTTAGTGAGTGGTATATATTACAAGGTTTAGGGTATATGGATATATACTTTAAAGTTTAGATATAAGATTTAGGATACGGGATATAAATATGATTTAAGGTATAGGGGTTAGGGTATGAGATATATAGGGTTTAGGGTATGTATGGGCCTTAGGGTATATGATATGGGGTTTAGGGTATATGATTAGGGTTTAGGGTTTATGATTTAGAGTATAAGGTAAATGATAATTGGTTTAGGGTTTAGAGTGGGATTTAGGGGTTGGGTATATTAATAAGCATTGTTAATTAATTTTTAAGGTTAAATTATAATTAGTGTATACTCTATATGATAATTGGTTTAAAATTTATAATGGGGTTAGGGATTGGGGTATATGAATAAGTATTATTTGTATTTTTTTACAGGTTAAATTATTATTATTGTTAATAAGTATTTTTTATAACTTATTTCTATTATTTTACATGGTGAATGGTTTAAGGTATGTACGGGATTTAGGGTATACAATATGGTTTAGAGTGTAGGGTATGATAATTGGTTTAAAGATTATAGTGGAATTTAGGAATTGGGGTATATTAATAAGCATTATTGTATTTATGTATATTTTTTTCTAATTTATTTTTATTTTTTATTATTATTATTATTATTATTATTATTATTATTATTATTATTATTATTATTATTATTATTATTATTATTGTTATTATTAATAACAAAGACATTTTAGACATTTACAAAGAGGTTCGTGCGAACCTCTTTGATCCACGGGCCAATGGGTCACGGATCTAAGCCCATCCCATATACAAAGCGGGCTGGACAGATATGGACCACGAACTAAACGAGCGCAGGCCAAACGAGCCGCAGGTCACAGACCGGGCGGGCTGCCCACGAGTTTGAGCCCATTTTTGGCCATCACCACTCCCTCCTAATTAGATACTCCCTCCGTTCCGTCCGATTTAGAACGTTTTGCCATTTTGGGCGTCTCATCCGACTTAGGATGGCTCAAAATGAAAAGTTTATATTACTTTTATATTAAATGGGACCCACTTGTCATACTCACAATAATAATCTCATCACTATTTATCCCACTCATTCTCTCTCCTATTTAATTTTTCACACTCACAACACATCCTCCACTCATTCTCTCTTCTAATATTATAATAGTATTCCTTAATTTTCGTGTCGAGAATGAATGTCCTAAGTCGGACGGGACTGAGGGAGTATAGATAAAATTTCAGACCCAACTCCAACCCCCGCATCCACATCACCTTGTCTCAGCGAATTAAGACTATTAAGTTCTAGACAGAGAAGCTAAATATCTAGAGAGAGAGAGAGAGAGAGAGGGAAACCCAAAATCCTGAGTTGCTTCCATGGATCCATCATCATCCACTGGTAATACCAAAGAGGAAGAAGAAAACCACTCTGCCCTAGATTACAACAGCAGCAGTGTCAAGCGAGCCAGACTAAACTCCACTCTCGCCGCCCTCCTCGACGACCCTATACTTTCCGACGTATCAAAGAAACCCACACTCTCCGACGTTGATACCCTTATCAATCACGAACTCGGCAGCGCAATGCGCATTTCTGTTGTCAAGCTCGACCGCACCTCCTTCGGTATTTGGTTCATTTCTACTCTGTTTTTCAGCTTGGCATTTTTACAAACACCTAATGTGCAAGGTTTTAGTAATGGTTGTAATTGTCTTTGCTGAAGATGTGGCTGTGATGAATTCTGCAACGGTGAAGGATTTGAAACTGGGCATAAAGAAGAAAGTTAACGAGATGGAGGAATCAAAGATGGGTCATCGCCATATCTCTTGGTTAGATTATTTCTCCAATTTTCTTTCCCTATATACTTCCTCCGTCCCGCTACAAACTGCACACTTGGGCGTTCTATTACAAACTTCACACTTCCTAAAATGATAAATAATCTTTACTATTCCATCCACTAATTCTCTCTCCTACTTTACTTTTTTACTCACAACACCAATCAACTCACTATTTTCTACCCCTCTTTCTCTCTCCAACCTCACTTTTCATACTCACAACACTTACTCCACTATCTTTTTCCTTAATTTGTGTGCAAATAGTAACTGTGCGGGTTGTAACGGAACGGAGGGAGTATATATATCCGTCCCACCTCAGGACTAGTGGTCAAACATGGATGGATGTAACTTTCATCAATAAAGGGCAAACCCCGGTGCGCCAAGCGCTCCCCGCCAAGCGGCGGTTGGGAGAGGGAACCATTTGCTAGAGCCTTCCCCTGACAATTGCCAAGAGGCTGTTCGCCAAGGTTCGAACCCGTGACCTTATGGTCACCAAAGGAGCAACTTAACCGTTGCGCCAAGGCTCGCCCTCACGTAACTTTCATCAATATTTAAATAAAAAATAATGATGCTAATACAAACCTAAAAATTATTATTGAAAGTATTATACAGTAATAATTTTTAAATTTTCATTAGGCCCATTATTTTTATTTAAATATTGGTCAAAGTTATGTCCGTTTGATCAATAATCCGGTTTGAGGTGGGACAGAGGGTAATATATATTATACACATTATTATTATTTAGCGCTAGTTTACTTTGGTAATTTTTTTTATGCTATTCGAATCATCATGGAATGAAATTTGAACTAAACAGGAACTTGAATGTAGAATGTATACTCCCCCGTCCAACAATAAATATCACACTTTTCTTTTTGGTCCGTCCCAAAAATAAATGTCATATTTTTAAATAAGGAAAATAGTTTTAGTGCAATTTTACTTTTGTACAAGCAATGCATAAACAATGTCACGTGCGTAAGATGAATGTGGCGGAGATGCGTATGCTTCAATGGATGTGCGGTCATACAAGAAATGATCAATTGGGGAATGAGGTGATCAGAGGTAAAGTAGGAGTTGCACCCATTGAGGATAAAATGAGGAAAAATCGTTTAAGGTGGTTTGGGCATGTGAGAAGGAGACCGAGTGATGCACCGGTTAGGAAACCGGAATAGTGGGGAAATGATAAAATGGCGAGGGTAGGGGAAGGCCCAAACAAACTTGGATTAGAGTGATCGAAAATGATATGAGTTTACTTGGAGGGGATGAAAGTATGGTGTTGAAGAGGCAGGAGTGGAGGGCAAAAACTCATGTGGGGGGTTGATTTTTTTATTTTTTATTTTATTTTTATTTTTATTTTTATTTTTAATTTTTAATTTTAATTTTAATTTTAATTTAATTAATTAATTATTTATTTATTTATTTATTTTATTTATTAATTTATTATTATTATTTTTTTTTCAACAAATTTTTTTTTCACGATGACATATGAGGATTCATGTTAGCCGACCCTAAATTATTTTGAGACTATGGCTTTGTTGTTGTTGTTGTTGTTGGAGTCAGAATTATGATATAGTGTTATTTTTTCATAAATCAAAGGGGGTCAAAATGATAAAAATATTTTTAGTGGTAAAAATGTTAAATTCTAAAATTTGAAGGTGGTAATAAAGACACCTCCATAATTAAGGGGATCAATTGACCACCATGGCTTCGCCTTAGTTTCGCCACCGAAGTAAAGCATATTTTTTTCTAAAACGTTGACAAGTCAAATGCGACATTTACTATGGGACGGAGTGAGTATTAAACTACAATGGAGATGTCAAGGACATTCTACCTTTCTTCAAAAACTTTCTACAGTATGAATGAAAAACTAACTGATGCGTCACGGGATAGAACTATCATTCTAGCTTATTTCTTGAATGGGTATCTAGGTAGAATGAGCTCCCAATCCTTGATAAATAGCACTCTTGAAATGGGCTAGCATAATTCTGCATTTTATGTTGACCGGATTCCTTCATACTAAACGTAGCCTCTGGTATGCTTACGTGTGTTTAAAACTTCTGTTGTTTTCTGTAATAATTTTAGTGGTTGTCCTGACTTCGTGTAGTTCATCTTCTGTGTGGCCTTGGGTCTTGAGTTTGTTTTTTATGTTCATTTTAATCAATCAATACAAATTGCAGATATAGGAGGTATCTATGGTCCAAAAACAACAGATTTAAACCCTTACGTTCAATAATTTCAGTGATCTTCCTATGCCTTCAAGTGACACAATACCTAAGTTACTTAGAATACCTGCATTGGATGAAGGGCTGGCCTTCTTTTTTACTTTTCACATTGCATAAATTGTTGACTGTACTTTTGAATATTTACCGCCATTTGTGAGTCTATGTTTGCTATTGTGTACTCCCTCCGTCCCATTAATAACTTCACCTTTTGCCATTTTGAGTGTCCCATTTAAAGTTTCACCTTTCCTTTTTTGGCAAAGAATCTTTACTATTCCACACACTCATTCTCTCTCCTATTTTACTATTACACTCACAACATTTTTCAAATTTACTATTTCCTCCCCTCATTCTCTCTCCTATTTTACTATTACACTCACAACATTTTCTCCACCCTTAATTTGCGTGTCGGGCCAAAAATGGTGAACTAATTACTGGGACGGAGGGAGTATTTTCAATTGCACATGTTCAAGGATTGCCTTTAACCAAATCCCTTTACTCCACCTACCCAGAATTGATGTTTCTTAGGCCTGCATTGCAATTTTGCTTTTTATGCAACACTTGTGTTTGTGTACACATATAAACATAATTTGCATGGGCTAACAACTCATCTACTTCTCATGATGAAATTCTTTATAAAGACAAAGAATTGTCATTTTTTTAAAGTTTAAGTTTGTCCGCAGTCAATAGTCATCTTTTTCATTTTCATTGTTGTTTACATTTTTTACTTTCTTTTTTAAAATATTGGAGGAAACTAAAAATACATAATTCCTTTTGAAAAATTTCACAATAAGCGAAAATTGATTTTTTTTTTCATAATCATCAAACTCAGCAACAACTAAGAAAACCAAAGCCAACCAAAGCCCTTTTTTATTTCATTTTTTATTCTTAGTTGTGTTGGTAAAACAATTAGGTAAAAAATTGACATGACTATTTAACTGTGAGGGGTCCTATAAATGAAAACCGGTTATCTATTGGTCCCCATTGTTATATTTATAAATGTATGTTTCTCTAACATTGAGTTTTAATCTGACGGAGACATCATCATCGATTCATCGGTCTCTTAGACATACAAAATCCTCCGGACCACACCTATGGCCTATTATAAGCAAGCAAAAGCACTATATTTTCAGCACCCAGACATGAGTCAAAGCCGATAAAGCAACCGTTTTGGGCCCTAGAAGTTGTGATTTTGGGCCAAAATTCCTACTCTCCATATTAATTTTAGACCAAATAATCAAATTCCTATACATGCTCAACCCTATCCAATATTAATAATAAGTCCCAATTTACAGTCTCTAATGTCTGCCCAATTTACATTAACTTAATATCAATACCACGTAGCCCAAATTACCCGCCCAAACACTCTCTTCAAAGTCATATATTTTTCAATGATGTAAAATAAATTAGTAGTTTTTGTTTTCCAAAAATAAAGAAAATTTGAACTTTTTACCTTTGGTGATCAGAAATTGTGGATCGTTAGCCTTTGATTCATTATTTTGATTCTAAATGTGCTAGAAATAATATATTTAAATAATACTCATGTCTCAAACTGAATGTTTATTTTTCATCTAAGCTACATTATGAAAATGTTTACTTTTGTAAAATTTAATGGCAAATAAGGATAAGTATTCTTGCTATCTACTTTTAAACTTTTTGTTTTGCAAGTATATAATGAATAGTGAAAATGTTAAAAAAATCATTTAGGGACAATTTTTTTCCTTTTAAAAGACATTAATTTGGAATGAATAGATATTCATTTTGGGATGAAGTGAGTTTATTGTAAAAATATATCATGTTTTAATTGGGATGAAACATTCATATTTACTATTTTTGTATTTATTGTTTCACTATTTATATATATATATACACATGCTTAAAATAACGAAGCCCAAAAAGTTGGCTTCGGGCCCCAACCCCCAAAGGACCGGACTTGATATTTCCTTAGCCAATTGGAATGAGCATAAGATCATATTCTAATAGTTGGGGATCCCTAATCTAGGAAGGAAATACCTAAGCCCGGAAAGATTTCCTCAAGTTTTCAAAGTCAGTGGTGCATAACAAGAGTCTGTGCTCAAACTCACAAAAACAATTGAAGCTCGTGATGACCATAAAAAAATAGACTTAACATTTGCCTTGTCATTTTTGCCTTGTCAATTTTGCATTGTAGTGTCTCACTCACATCTCACTCAAGCTCGGCACTCAATTCTTTGTCGATGTCTCAACTCTTGCAGACTTAACCAAAAATTCTCAAGACTCACGACAGCCTTCTTTTGCTTAGTATTTGCTCAAAGTGGCACACCCGAAACAGAAAATAGTATCATGAAGGTTGCCCTCGTGCCCACTCCCCTCTCTCACACACACAAGTTGTTGTTGCGCCCCCCCCCCCCCTACCTTTCTATATGTATAGATCTTATTCCTTGAATTGTCATACTACATAGAATGATCTTTGGTTCCTTGATAAAATATCACTCCTGAAATGGGCTAGCATGATTCCCCATTCTATGCCGACCGGATTCCTGTTTATTAAGCATAGCCTTAGGGTGTGCTCGTGTTAGGGTGTGCTCGTGCATGTTTAAAACATCTGTTGGTCTTCCTATAATTGTTTTAGATTATTTTCTAGTGTTTGGTGGTTGTCCTTCATGGTTCATGTGGTTAATTTTGTGTGTGTTCTTATTCTTTGCCTTGGGTCATTTGAATTTGCTTTTTATGGGGTAAAAACAACAACTTTGAACTCTTAAGTTTAGTACTTTCAGTAATCCTCCAATCCTGCAAGTAAGAAATTACCTAACTTTCTTAGAATACCTACATTGGATGATGAGATGTCATTCTTTATATTTCTTGCCTTTGAACTCTTAAGTTTAGTACTTTGCCGGCCTCTAGCCTCGCCTCGCCTTTTCCAAGTACATCTCGCCCGCTTCTCGCCTTTCGCCTTTGACTACTATGCCTGCAAGTAAGAAATTACCTAACTTCCTTAGAATACCTGCATTAGATGGTGAGATGGTTCTTTTTTACTTCTCAGATTGCATAAACCGTTCACTACATTCTCATGTTTCGTAGGTCCTACTTCCATTTTTGTTGTGCTTATTATCCAAATTCCACCACTTTTATAAGTTTCTCTAACATTGTTATGTACATTTGCTGTATCATTTGGAGTTTTGATTTCTTCAGTTCCATCTGTTAGCATGCACAGATTTGATTTTGGCATTCTTTACCGGTGCAACATCTCCCTTCATCCCGAAATAATAGTCCCACTTTTCTTTTCGTTCGGTCCCAAAAAAAATCCTCATTTCAAAAAATGACAATAACCATAATGCAATTTCAACTCGTATTGTAAAGCACCATCCTTGCAAAATTTGATTTGTCAAATGGGACTATTTTCTTGGGATGGAGCTGGAGCCACAGAGGAAGTATGTGTTTCTCCTTTAGCCTTTGCAAATACTTCACCTAATCAACTTATCTCTTACAAACGTAACCCCTCCTTGTACTCATCATCATCTTCGAACAAACTAAATTTGTGGGTCAAAACCTTCCGCTGGGCCACATCCATGGCCTATCATAGGCAACACACTCAGAAAAAAAAACATATTTCACTAGCCCAATTTGCCAAGATTCACGGCAACCTCATCTCACTCAAGTTTGGCACCCGACTCCTCATGGCTAGTTTAACTCCGGCAGTCACAGCCGAAATTCTCAAGACCCACAGTTGTCTTATATTTGCTCGGTATTTACCCAAAGCGACACACCCGCATACCAGAAATTAGTATCATGGACCCTGCCCTCGTACCTCCACCCACCTCTTTCTCTAGGTCTAGGTCTAGATCTAGTTGTATTGATGATCAGAGAACAAAGACAAGATCTATTGTTTTCCTCTCTATACTTGGTTATAAATGGTGGAGATGGGAGAATAATGGTCATATCCGATCTCTCTCTAGGTTCGATTGTTAAGAAAAGGAAAGAGGACATATGTTCAATCGCTCTTGCGGCACTAGTTTTACTTTTTATTGAACCTCTTTAGGTTTTGAGTACATTCAGTTTGGACAGATATACTCCCTATGTCCTAGAATAAATGTCAAGGTTGAGAAGTCAATATTTTAAGTTTTTCTTACGTTGCCTAAATTCCCCCAATTCTTTTCGGAAAAAAAAAATCTCGCAGTTCTTTAAAGTAGCATGTACATTATGTCGTTCAAAAAAACTAATGCTCATAGAATATGTAAGTACTTCGTATTTACATTCAGTGTGTAAGCAGCTTACACACTTCTTTTGTAAAATGGCATTTTAGGGGAATGACCAAACTTTATTTACTATTTATAGAAATGTGACATTTATTTTGGGACGGACTAAAATGGAAAACGCGACATTTATTCCGGTAAGGTGGGAGTACTAAGAAAAGGACAGAGAATACATGTTCAATCGGTCTTCTGTGCTAGTTTTACTTGATATCTAACCTCTTTAGGTTTTGAATACATTCATTTTCTCTCTCTTTTTTTTCTTTTCTCTTGATATCTAACCTCTTTAGGTTTTGAATACATTCATTTTCTCTCTTTTTTTTCTTTTCTTTCTTGCCTGGTGTCATTTTGAAATGAACATATATTTTCCGTTTTGCAGGAAGCATGTGTGGGGGAACTTTTGTCTCTCATACCATAATGAAAAGCTACTTGACGATAATGCTGTCCTTCAGGATTATGGTATACGTAATAACTCTCAGGTATTAAAATGTACTCCGTAGATGCAATTTGAGCTAACAAGAAGATGGCCAAGACTTTGTGGTTAAAATTCGTAAAAAACATAATAATAAATCTGTGCTCCGTCCAAGTCCTCAAGGCAATCTGTGATTTCTCAGGGATGAGGATCTATGATACTTTTCTTGCAGTGAATTTGTCGTGAAGCTTTAGGCATTTTGAAGGAAAAATTGTACCTTTTGTAGTAGTAATAGCTCTAGATATTTGCCAAAAAAAAAAAAAGGATGCTAAAGCAATCTGCAAAAAATACACCCCCAGGAAGCGAAAAGAAAGGATCCCTCGTCTTCTTTCGGGATGGAAGTAGTATTTTGGTTATTCGCTTTCTCATTCTGTAAGAGCTGTTCCTTTATCATTGACTGATCTGTCCAAGTACTTTTCCAGGTGCATTTTACGCCCTTTGTAATGGCGAGGGCTTTCAAGAAACATTCACGGAGGAGAAAACACCGCTTCTTTCATGGTCTTAATCGAAAGTCTTGAAACTAACAACAAATTCTCCTTGTGCCGCAAAATCTCTCATGTGATCAAATCTCTTGCCAAGACTCTGCTTTTATGACAATTAGCCGTTTCCTCTTAAACTATAGAATTAGGTTTGTATAAATAGTGTAGTTTCTTTCTAGTTCAAATACAAACTTAATCTATGTTCCCTTATCATGAAAAAAAGCTTATCAGTTAAGGCTATAAATGAACCACAGTTGACTGTTTATTAAGATGGTATTCCCTCCGTCCCAAAATAAATGGCCCACATACCTGAATGAATCACGAGCTGGCTTGAGCACATTGGTCGCAGGAACGGTTCTAAATCCGAGAAAAAGAGGATTGAGTGCAAATTCTAAAAAACAGTGCTTAAACATTCATACAAGTTTTGATACAACAAGGTTAAAGTAACCATGATCGCTTAACACTTAAAAGGCAGTTTTTTTTTTTTTCAGCATTGCTTAATGCTTAATCTTGATTCTCTCTTGGTATTCCTTCAGTTCTCTCTGATATCTTTCCTTGTCCTTCACTCCTTGCTCTTGATAAACCTATTCACAACCCATATTTATTCATAAATATAATCCAATAAAACAATAAAAACATTTTCAATATGCGAAATAAAGTTCTAAAGATTGCATTAATTACCGTTCGTTCTTCTTTGCTAAGCTTATTCCAAGCCTCCCCGATCATTTTCGTAAACTCCCTTTCTCTCTCTGGGTACAAAGTTTTGAGCTTCGAGTGTTTCTCAGCAAAGAAGAAGTTGTAGCCACTCCTATTGGGCTTTGGACGGTTTGGATCATCGCCTCCTCTCCTTCTCCTTCTTCTCCTCCGGTTATTTTGAGGCGGATTGAGACTGTACGGAATGATGTCCGTGCAAGATTCAGGGGTCTGCTTAGGCTGCTCCGGATGATAGAGTACCCCATTGAGAGTTTCCGAGCCCATTTTTACAGACACCAAATAACCACACTCGAATTTACCATCGATCGTCCCAATCGCCTCGAAACAAGAAGGATCTGCGAATAATCAGTTAAGCCGATCAAGATTTTCATAAGATAATTTTTTGGGTCGAAAAAAAACTTGAAAACCATGAAACTGCAAAGTTTTAGTTTCTTCCATAAAATTTACAAAGTTTTAGTTTCTTGACATTAATTCAACTCAATGCATTAAGCAATGAAATCTCTATAATCCCAGACTACTAAAAAGAATTCTCATGACTTTATTTATATAGCCAAAATCTCATAAAAACGCTTTTTTTTTTAAGTTCAAAAAAATGGGTTTTAAGTTTCAGTGTTAGTGTAAAAAAATGTTAGTGTAAATAGTGTCAATTCATGTATTATTAAGTGTCAGTGTAAAAAAGTGCGGTGTTAAGAGTGTCAGTGCATTTATTATTAAGTATCAGTGAAAAAATGTGTATATAATGTTAAATGTCAATATAAAAATAGTTTTTCCTTAAACTTAAGATTAGAAAAAATCTAATTTTTTTTTGTAAAGACAGTTATTTGTAAATATCTTACTCTGATATTTTAATTAATTAATAAAATATCTATTTTTTTTTTGGTTATTTCTCTATTATTATTATTATTTAATAAGTCGCCCAATATATTTTTTCAAAATCTTATTTCTCTACTATTAATATTGTTTAAGATCATCAATAGATTCAATACAATTAAGGAAAGTCTTTCAAGTTTTTTATTTGTAGGCGTATCAACATTTTTAACTTTCGTACTTTGCTTAAACTTCAATTTTAACTCGTTGTTACTTTTTAGCAGTTTTAACCCTTATATTTTAGATAAACTTTCATTTTTCCCAAAAGTAATGAAAACTTAAGCATTTTTTTTAGTAATTTTAATCATCGTACTTTAGGCTTTTTGGAAAAAAAAAAAAGTGCATATCTAAATTATAATGGTTAAAACTGTTAAAAATAAACAATGATGCTTAAAACCAAAGTTTAAGCAAAGTATAAAGGTTCAAAATGTCGATTGGCCTTATTTGTATTATGAATATGTGACTCGGATGACATTTTAGTTAGTTAATAAAATACTTGATGATGCCAAAAACGTTCCTATTAGCCCAAATTTAGCAACAAGTTGTATCCTGTATTTTTTAATAGCCTGAAAAAGATGAACAGACACGTAAATTAAGCCGACGCTTCACCGGAGAATGCCCTCCGACGTAAGAGTAAGTATTCGTGTGATAGAGAGAGCAAATCAATTGACAAGAATTTAGAGTCAAAAGATGCGTTACCAAAATTGTGTGAATTATGACATGTATTTATAGGTGTAGGATATAGAGTTCATCTTTGAATAGAAAGTTGTGTGAGAGGAGGTTAGAATTCTAGTTGGATTATAACTTCCCACATAACTTGTTTGAGTAGTATTAGATTTGCATTCTGTACGTATGCCTAGAAGGCATGCTCCTCGACATATGATATTGATCGACGTATGAATGCCGAGATAGAGGTGAGCAAGGGTAGGGAGGCCCATTTCCCTTGTCTCGGTGTTGACCGAGGAAGCTCAGGTCGTCTTTTAAGTAAGCCTTGGTCGGCTTTGATGGATGCCTTGATCGGCATATGAGAGTGTGCTTTGTAGGCATTTCAACCAGAATTGCCTTGGTCATTATGTACGCTCTACTATGTCTAGATCGACATAGTGGGAAATGACGAGTAGCCCACTCCCTATGTCGTATTTGAGACTTGTAGGGATTATGTTTTGGGCCCAATCCCTTGGGTCTTTCCCGACTTATGGCCCATGGTCGTAATTCGATTTATACCGTTCAATACTTATTTTAGTTCTTATTTCTCTACAATTATTATTGTTTGTGTTGGGATTGGTGCCATCTAAGTTGGGAACGCCTAAATTAGGGGATTAAACAAGCAAATTCAGAATTCTTGACTCAGCCAAAGGGGAAGCGACCGCGCAAAGAGGAGGGCGCGACCGCGCCAAGTTTCTGCCGAAAGGGGGCGATCGCGCCCAGGAGGGGAGCGATCGCGCGGGTGCCAAGTTGGAGACGGGGCGATCGCACCCTACCATGGGGTATAACTCCATTAATTTACACATCTCTCTAACCACTTATCAAAATAGTATTACAAGAATGAAAGTATCCACATCTTTCTCAGCATTCTTGAATACTCTCACAATAGTGTATAACTCCATTAATTTACACATCTCTCTAACTCACTCTCTCCTATGGGGAGCCAATCTTGTTACCAAAAGACACTTGAATTCTTTCTGTATATGCCTATATATAGGCACAAGACATCTTCTAGATAAATTCTTATCTAGTTAGACAAATACCAAAAATCTCATTGGAAAATCAATCGTCCATTCAAGAACCAAATTCATAAATCACGTGAGACAATGTGTATTGATTTCTTCTTGAACTTGAGCCAAATTCCAACACTCCTAAAATGAAAAGTTTCTATACTTAAAACAACAATCAAATTAATATTCTCCCACTTATTCTATCTGATATTTTACTTTTCCTACTCACAATTGCCCCCTTCCACTAATTCTCTCTGTGCCAAAAATTTTAGCCTAGTAAAGTGGAACGAAAGAGAGTATGTTACTATAATCGATTTATTTTCTTCAAACAAAAATATAAAATAAATAAACACTGGTTGTTAACTTTAACACTTTTTTTTCTTCTTCTTAATGATCCAAGATGGCCATCAAAAAATCAAGAAAATGAAACAAATATTGTAGACCCCACTAAATACAAAAAATAAATTCATCAAATGACTAGTTTCTAATATATTACAATAAAAGAAACCTAAGTAAAAGGGAAAATAATTAGATAATCTGACAATGTGGCTTAAATAAATGAGGAAAATGGAAAATGTAGTATGTGGTTCCTATTTATTATCTACAAGATTGGCCTATTTTTGGGGTTTTAAGGAAAAAATTCAAATGATTGGCTATAATGAGGAACTTAGGATAAATATTTTAAATCATTTGTTGAATTTATGCCTCGAAATGGACCTGCACATTGCCCGGGCCCACTTTGAATCAGCTGGTTGAATTGAAGTAGTCATCTCAGAAAGCTCTGATTAACTTCCTAACCAAAAGGCTGAGGGGGCGTTTGGTTCGGTGAAAAAAAAAGTGAAGGAATGGAATTATCAATGGAATGGAATTGTAATGGAATTGGAATGGAAAAAAACTGGTCAACCCCCTCCGTTTGGTTGGCACGGAATGGAATGGAATTGTCATTCAATTCCTTGACAAATCATGTTTGGTTTGAAAATACAAATTATAGGAATGGAATGAAAGCATATAAAATGACCAATTTACCCTTTAAAAAAAATTTGGAGGGGGTGGGGGGGGGTGGGGGTAGGGTGGGGAGGGTAGGCGGAAAAAAAAAAAAAAAAAAAATTCGTGGGGGTGGGGGGTGGGGGGTGGGGGGTGGGGGTGGGGGTGGGGGGGTAGGGTGGGGGGAGGGTAGGCAAAAAAAAAAAAAAAAATTCGTGGGGGTGGGGGTGGGGGGTGGGTGGGGGGTGGGGGGGTTGGGGGTGGGGGTAGGGTGGGGAGGGTAGGCAAAAAAAAAAAAAAAAAAATCGTGGGGGTGGGGGTGGGGGGTGGGGGGGGTAGGGTGGGGGAGGGTAGGCAAAAAAAAAAAAAAAAAAATTCGTGGGGGTGGGGGTGGGGGGTGGGGGGGTGGGGGTGGGGGTGGGGGTAGGGTGGGGGGAGGGTAGGCAAAAAAATAAAAAATTTCGTGGGGGTGGGGGGGGGTGGGGGGGTGGGGGTGGGGGTGGGGGTAGGGTGGGGGAGGGTAGGCAAAAAAAAAAAAAAAAAAATTCGTGGGGGTGGGGGTGGGGTGGGGGCGTGGGCCGGGTGGGGCCGGGTAGGGGTAGGGGTGGGTAGGGTTTGGGGGTATTTTGGTCAAAAAAATTTTTTTTTTCCATTCCCAAAGGAATTGGACTTTCCATCGATTTTATGAAGGAAAGTTGAATTCCTTCATTTGAAAAATTCAACTTTCCTTCGAATTTTTTTAAAAAACTTGAACCAAACGGAGGAAAGGAATGGAAAAGGGGGAGTTTTCCATTCCTTTCCCCCCTTTTCCTTCCAACCAAACGCCACCTGAGGGTTAATATTTGTTTGTTCACAAGATTATTTTATAGTAGGAAAAAATAGTCTTATTACTTAAAATTATTATTACTCCCTCCGTATTAAAATACTTATAATTTTATAATTTTAAGAGAGTTTTTTTTTTTATCCTAAAATATTTGCAGAAATTTTGCAGTTTTCTATAAAATATTGACATATTTTGCCTAAACTATCATTATTTAAAATTATGTGGTTTTCATTGTAAAAATATTTAATTGCCTAGATGTTTGATATATTTAAAAGGTAATTTGGTTATTTGATATATATTAATTGCTTTTTTTAATATGTGCGAAAAGATCTAAAATTACAAATATTTTGGGCCAAAATCTTACAATAAACGTTTTTTTCTTAAAACGCTTTTTTTCTTAAGTTTAGGAAAAACGTGTTTTGATTCTCCCGATAATGACAGTGTTAGATTAACAAAGTACCAGTGCATGTATTATTATGTATTATTAAGTGCCAGTGTAAAAAAGTGTCAGTGTTAGTGTAACAAAATGTCAGTGTAAATAGTGCTAGTGCATATATTATTAAGTGTCAGTGTTAGTGTAAAAAAATGCTAGTGTAAAAAGTGTCAATGAATGTATTATTAAGTGTCAGTTTTAGTGTTAGTGTAACAAAGTGACAGTGTAAAGAGTGTCAGGCCAGTGTAAAGATTGTCAGTGCATGTATTATTAAATGATAGTATAAAAAAGTGTCAGTGTTCGTGTTAAAAATTGCTAGTGTTATTGTAATCAAATGCCAATGTGAAAAGTGTCAGTGCATATATTATTAAGTGTCAGTATAAAAGAGTGGCAATGTAGGGTAAAAAAGTGCTAGTGTTTGTATAAAAAGTGTCAGTGTAAAGAGTGTCAATTTATGTATTATTAAGTGCTAGTGTAAAGAGTGTCAGTTTATGTATTATTAAGTGTCAGTGTAAAAATGGTTTTTTTTTTTTTTTTTTTTTTTTTGTGAAGATTAGAAGAAAACACATTTTTTATAAAACCAACTTATATTTTGGGATGGAGAGAGTATATCAGATAAAATTGTCAAATTTGTCATATAGCATATTGACAATTTTAATATAGCATATTGACAATTTTAATTGATGGACTGATAATTTTAATAGTAAAAGAGTGATCAGTTTTCTAAAAAAAAACCTTTGTTTTTTTTTCTAGTTTTAAAAGATATAAGACTCACTTTTTATTAACTTTGCCAAAATCTCATAAAAAATGCATTTTTTTTTTTAAATTAAGAAAAAATGGATTTTAAGTTGCAGTGTTAGTTTAAAAAAATGTCAATATAAAGAGTGTTAATACATGTATTATTAAGTGCCAGTGTAAAAAAAGTGACAGTGTTAGTGTAAAAAAATATAATTGTAAAGAGTGTCAGTGCATGTATTATTAATTGTCAGTGTAAAAAAATGTCAGTATTAGTGTTAGTGTTAGTGTAAAAAGTGTCATTGTTGGTGAAAAAAATGTCAATGTAAAAAAGTGTCAGTGCATTTATTATTATGTGCTAGTATAAAAGAGTGTTAGTGTAAGATAAAAAAGTGTCAGTGTTAGTGTAAAAAAATATCGGTGAAAAATAGTGTCAGTGTATATATTATTAAATGCCAGTATAAAAATAATTTTTCCTTAAACTTAAAAAAAAAACTAATGTTATAAGACCAACTCTTTAACTTTTAAAAATTCATTGAAGTATTTATTGAAGCATACATACATAAACAACATTAATTGTCGTGGTCAATAATATTATGAGTATAAGTATAAATTAGAACATGATCATGGCCAAGGATGAGTAACTTAAAAAAAAAAAACATTTATTTTTGAGTAAATTCTGGTACTCCCACGTTTCCATAATAAATGTCACTTTTTTTTTTAGTTTAACTCAAAATATATATCAAATTATTAAATATGAAAACAACGTTAATGTAATTTTATTTTGGTACAAGTATTATACAAACAAAATAAAACACAATTTTTTAAGTTAATTATAAGTTAAAATTATTATTTATTATAATATAAATTAAGTAAAAAATGAATATTTATCTAAAGAGGATGATTACCAATCAAATTCTCCTATACTTACATTCATTTAATTTGGTAGGTAAAATAAGTGCCATATGTGAACTAATTAATGCTTGTAACCAATTTGGCATTTTCTCCTAGAAGGGACAAAAAAAAAAAAAAAAAAAAAGAAAACCTTAACTAAGAAAGAGAAAAGTCAAACAAAATCACGCAAGCATGCAGCCAGTAAAAACAACTAATTTGTCTAGAAGGAATGGTCTAGTGGTAAATTTAAGTCTCTCCCTTGATGAATCAAGCGTCAGGATTCGAACTCTCTACTTACTTTTTGGTGTGAGATAACGAAAAAAAAAAAAAAAAAAACCCCAACTAATTTAGACCTCTACTAAATTCAAAGCACAAAACAGGATTATGGACTGATCCTCCCTGAACTTGACCCTTCTTTTGCTTATACAGAAATTAGTACATGTCCGTGTTCAAGGACACGGTTTTTTTTTTTTAATTAAATTTTTTTTAAGGGCAAAATGGGAAAGGGACAAATGTATGAGGGCAAAATGGAAAATTCGCCGCTTGGCACTATTCATAATACTGTAGCACCCCTTCCCTCATTTATACTATAGATTGCGTCATATATTCTCTCCTTTTAAATTAATAATTGATAAATATTGATTTGAGCAAGTGTGAATTTATATACTCCCTCCGTCCCACAATTTTAGGGACTTTTGGGTTTTCGAGAAAAATTAAGGAGGAAATATTATATTGAAAGTGTTGTGAGTGTGGAAATAAAATAGGAGAGAGAATGAGTGGAGAGAATAGTAAATTATAATGGTGATGTGAGTATTAAAATAATGTAGGAGAGAGAATGAGTGGAGGGAATAGTAAAGATTCCTTTCCATTTTAGGAAAGTTATATATTATTGTGGGACGCCCAAAAAGGAAATTTTCCTTATTATCATGGGACGGAGGGAGTATATTAATATAATTCTAATCGAACAATATAAGAGACCTAACCACGGCCGGACACAGGCACATTCAAAGGGGTGACTGTGAACCCCCCAAAATTAATGTTGACATGTAAAAAAAATTTACTAAGTGCATCCCCACTTACAAGCTCAGCCCACCCTCTTGACAAAAAAAGAAGAATCGATGTATGAAGTCATATAACAAATAATTATTTTTTTGAAAATTTTGAGTAATGTAATTTGTGAACCCCCTCCATTTTAACCCTGAATTCGCCCCTGGACCCGGCCAATTATAAATCATTGCAGAAGAAAGGAACAACAAACTCATACGAGTGGATTATTAATTTTTAATCTCAGTTTTATCGATCAACATAAATTACTCATTTATAAAATTTAGAATTTCGATCATTGATACAATTGACTATTGTACATTAATTCAACTACGTTCACCCTAAATTCTGAATATATATATATATATCCTACCCAGCATAGTTTTAGGTGGTAAATTAACATAAATATTAAATTATCCGATACGAAATTGTTTAAATTCAAACATGAAAATTAATCGAGCAATTGAAAAGAAAATAAGTATATAAAAAAAAAAAAGTACCTTGTGGAGAATTAGGAGAAAGGTTGGAGTTGCTGGAAAGGAGGTTGAAGAAGTAAAGCTGTTCATAATGGTACAGGAAACTGAAATAATGCTTTCTCAATGCATAAGAAGCACTTGTTGTTGTTGGAGACAACATGAACACTGAACTCACTTCCCTCCATTTCTTCTCTCTCACTACCTATTAAGTTTTTCAAACCCAATTATTACTATATTTTTCATAAAAATATAAAAAAATATCAACATTTTCAACCATCGTAATTTTTTAGGCTTCAGTTTTAACCATCGTGTCTTTTATAAAAAATATTTTTAACCATTGCATTTGAGATACGCGTCTTATTTCTCCAAAATTAGTAAAATTGTTTTAGTAATTTTAACCATCGTATTTTAGAGGAGTTTTTTTTTTTGGAAAAGATTAATTGCGTATCCAAATTAAAAAAGTTAAAATTGCTAAAAAAAAAAAAATCAAAATCGAAGTTAAACAAAATAGTACGATAATTGAAAATATCAATTGGCCTATAAAAATAACAATAGAATAATAATCAAACCTTGTCATAACCACCTCTCTTGGTCACTTCCCCATATAACACATGCAAATTTAGCTCCTTCCCTCCAATCACAGGTACCCTTTTCATTTATCAAATAAATTAACACCCAATTTAATAAAATGCACCAAATATATATATATATACTCCCTCCGTCCCGGTAGAAGCGTCGCCATTTTAGGGGCGGCACGCAAATTAAGAAAAAGTGTGGGAAGAAAAAATGTTGTGAGTGTAATTTGAAAATAGGAGAGAGAATTAGTGGAGGAAATAGTAAATTTAAAAAGTGTTGTGAGTGTAGAGGAGAGAAAATTAGTGAAGGGAATAGTGGATGGGTAATAGAATATTAATAAAATATTTCCTTTTTATGAAAGGGTGACGCTTTAAACGGGACACCTTTTTGGATAAAAAGTGACGCTTCGGGTGGAACGGAGGGAGTATACTCCCTCCGTCCCACAATTTTAGAGACTTTTGGGTTTTCGAGAAAAATTAAGGAGGAAATATTATATTGAAAGTGTTGTGAGTGTGGAAATAAAATAGGAGAGAGAATGAGTGGAGAGAATAGTAAATTATAATGGTGATGTGAGTATTAAAATAATGTAGGAGAGAGAATGAAATGGAGGAATAAGTAAAGATTCCTTTCCATTTGGTGAAAAGCTTATATATTATCATGACGCCCAAAAAGGAAATTTTCCTTATTATCATGGGACGGAGGGAGTATATATATAAAGATCTCATAAAAATATCACACACCCATATTCCCGTCTCACCTCACCGAAAGTTCAAAATCCTAAAATGATATTTCTTTTATTATTTTTTTATTTATGGGCCCATATGTTATACTCAAAATAATTATTCACTAATTATTTCTTGTCTTACTTTCTCTAGCCAACTATCTACACTCACAACACATCACATTTTTTTATCTTTTTCTTAATTGTTTCCCTCTTCATTTTTTGAACTTTTGGATGGGACGGTGAAAATATTTTAAAAGATAAAATATAATGAAAAATAAATGCTTACATGTATTTGGTACCCATGAAAGAATGAAAGTTTCTGAGAGTGTCCCAAAATAGAGAAGGGTCTTTGATGACATTTCCATGGGAAGCCAGTGGTGTAGGATAACGCTGCTTATCCTGCACACCATTATTCTTCAGTAGTACTGCAGAAGGCTGAAATTCTGTTGCTGACATTATGATCCCGCCGGCAAGTGTCATCGGCCGGAAATGAAGAAACTAGAGAGAGAGAGAAAAGGAGAGGAGAGAGAGAGAGAGAGAGAGAGAGAGAGAGGGTAATGAGGAGGAGGTGATAAAGAAGAAATGATTCCAATGGTAATTAAGGGAGGGGGTTGGGAGATAAGTAAAATTAAGTCAGACTAAATAAGCTCTAAAAACAGGTTTAAGTCTGACCAAAAAGGAGAATTAAAGGAGGAGGGAGGAAGAGGGTGTTTTGTTCGTCTCATATTTGGGATACGGTTATGTAAATTTGGAATTTTGCTGACCAACTCTTTTTAAAACTTTTGTTTGAGATACTCAAAAGAAATTAATACTTCCTTCGTCTCATTCGAAAATGAATAAATTTAATTTTACACAAAAATTAAGAAAAGTGTATAACTTAGTAAATGTTATGAGTATGAAAAGTGATGTAAGATAGAGAAAGTGAAATCGAGAATAGTAAGTAAATAGTTATTATAAATATGACAAGTGAGTTTCATGAACAAAGAAGTGTTAAAATGATTCCATTTTTGGTGTGTCTTTTTTTAAATATGTCACCCAAAATGAAAATTTGTGCATTTTCGATTGGGACGAGTAAAGTATCTCCGTAAGAGTCATTTTTTTTACATGAAAATATTTTGAGCAATAAGTTTAAATGAAAATTTTAATCTTGTTATTGATACACCATTATATATAATATCAATAATAATTTTTAGTTATTTATTAAATAATTAAATTAATCTAAAATTATTGTTAAAAATACCTTCATGTTACTCTTAGTCTGGGATGGAGAAAGTATAAAACATAAAACAACAACAACAACAACAACAACAACAAAGTCTTAGTCCCAAAATAATTTGGGATCGGCTAACATGAATCCTTCTATGTCATCGTGTAAAAATAAAAATAATAAATAAATTAATAAATTAATTAAAAAAATAAAAAATAAAAAAATCAACCCCCCACATGGGTTTTTGCCCTCCACTTCAGCCTCTTCAACACCATACTTTCATCCGCTCCAAGTAAACTCATATCATTTTCAATCACTCTAATCCAAGTTTGTTTGGGTCTTCCCCTACCCCTCGCCATTTTATCATTTCTCCACTGTTTCGGCCTCCTAACCGGTGCATCACCCGGTCTCCTTCTCACATGTCCAAACCACCTTAGACGATTTTTCCTCATTTTATCCACAATGGGCGCAACTCCTACTTTACCTCTGATCACCTCATTCCACAATCGATCATTTCTTATATGACCGCACATCCATTGAAGCATACGCATCTCCGCCACATTCATCTTATGCACGTGACACTGTTTCACGGCCCAACATTCGGTGTCATAAAGCAGTGCCAACCTAATTGTCGTGCGGTAGAATTTTCCCTTTAATCTATGGGACATGCCGCGATCACATAGAAACCCTGTGGCACTCTTCCACTTCAACCAACATGCTTTAATCCTATGAGCCAAATCTCCATCTAATTCTCCATCCTTTTGGACAATGGATCCAAGATAGCGAAAAAACTCAGAAGTTTGGACAATATTTCCATCAAATGTGACCGCCCCTGCCTCCCTACTTCCAACTTTGCTAAACTTACACTTCAAATATTCAGTTTTACTTCTGCTCAGTCTAAAACCTCGAGATTCCAACGTGTGTCTCCACAACTCCAATTTACTTTCATCACCCTCTCTTGTCTCATCAATCAGCACAATATCATCTGCGAACAACATACACCTTGATATATCATCTTGGTCTGACATCGTCAATTCGTCTATTATCAAAGCAAAAAGAAAGGGGCTAAGTGCGGAACCTTGATGTACTTCAATCTTTATAGGAAACTCTTCAGTTTTCCCAACACTAGTCTGTACACAAGTACTAACTCCATTATACATGTCCTTGATAATATCAATATACTTCTTTGAAATGAAGAGAGTGTCGAATATACACAAGTATTCACTTATAAATTATTCACAATTTAGATTTATAGTGTTTTTTTTTTTAATTAGCATTTTTTAGTAACATATGACTTTTACTAGTGTAATACTTGTAAATGCATAGTATGCTGGAATCAAACCAATAACATTTTACTTGGAAAGGCAGGCTTGAGCTAAATCTACCATATTTAAAATATACATTGAATTATATTATCGTTTTTTTAAATAAAGAAATAATTTTTGTTTATTTTTACCATGGTAGAATAATTAAAAAAAATACTTTATTTGTTGCATTATAAAAAGCATAAAATGAGTTTTACACAAAAATTAAGGAAAGTGTATATTAAAATAAGTGTTATGAGTATAAAAAGTGAGCTAAGCGATAGAAAATGAGATGAGAAATAGTAAGTGAATAATTGGTGTAATTATGAAAAGTGAGTCACATGAATAAACAAGTATTAAAAATTTTATTTTTTGGGCTTGTGACTTTTGTAATGAAAGACAAAAATAAGGCTTTTATGCCTTTTGTAATGAGAAAGAGGAAGTAAGTGAAATACATATTTAAAAACTGACAATCAAATGCGATATATGTCTAGAGACATAGGTTTATTAAGGCTCCGTTTGTTTCAACGTAAAATGTTTTCCGGAAAATGATTTCCTGTAAAATATTTTTCGGAAAATGAAGATGTTTTTCCGGAAAATGAAGATGTTTTTCCGGAAAATGAAGATGTTTTCCGAAAAATGAGATGAACATGTTTTCGGCTGTTTGGTAAGAAAAATATTTTTCAAAAAATATTTTCATGTGTTTAATGAAAATATTTTTCGATAAAAACACAATTTGAGATAAGTTGAAAGAGATAGGGTGGTAGGGATGACCAAAGGCGGTTACGGTTCCGGTTCCGGTTTCGAACCGCCGGTTCCAGAAAAGGTGAAACCGAAACCGAACCATTGGTTCACGGTTTACGGTTACGGTTTACGAACCGTCGGTTCACGGTTTGGAACCGGTGGTTTTCCGGTTTTCTGCTCGGTCGAGCCTTTGGTGTTGCTCGATCGAGCATACCCTTTTAGGGTTTAGGGATTGAGGGTTGCTCGGCCGAGTCTTTGGTGTTGCTCGACCGAGTCTTTGGTGTTGCTCGGCCGAGCAACCCTTTTAGGGTTTAGGGATTCAAGGGTTGCTCGGCCGAGTCTTTGGTGTTGCTCGGCCGAGCAACCCTTTTAGGGTTTAGGGGTTGAGGGTTGCTCGGCCGAGCAACACCAAAGACTCGGCCGAGCATACCCTTCAAAAAAATGCCAACTTTCTGTTCTCATATGCTCGGTCGAGTCTATAGTAGTGCTCGGCCGAGCATATCATTTTTCAGTTAATTTTTTAACAGTTTTCGTTAACTTTGTATGTAGTATATTAACTTTTTTTTTTCAATTTTTTTTTTGGATAAATAAGACTATTTTAGACTTAAGTTTACTACATACATTTTTTGCAAAAAGGTTTATAAAAAAAGTTATGAATTTTTAAAGAAATAAAACTTAACGGTTTTTTGAAAAAAGTTAACTTTTAATTTTTTTCAATTTTTTTTTTTTTGGATAAGTAAGACTATTTTAAACTTTTGTTTACTACATACAATTTTTGCAAAATGTTATATAAAAAAAGTTATGAATTTTGAAATAAATAAAACTTAACTTTTTTTAAAGAAACGAAAGTATATAAAAGAAAAAAGGGACGGCACCCTTAAATTTTATTAATTAAAATAAAATTACAAAGAGGGGGACAACCAACCTTACCCTTTTATAAATAAGGGGGAACATTTAGCAGCCTTTACCTCAACCTAATTATTACAATAATTATCTAAATTCTAACTAATAAAAAAACTATAGCAACAACTAAATAAATTACATTGTACTTACCTTCTTAATCGCTTTCCGATTTAGTTTCATCAAAGTACTCACCTTCGCCACCAAGAATATCCGTTGGCTTGTCGTCTTGCTTTCTTCTTTCCGCTCTAATCCAATCATTCAACAAATTACAAGCTTCAAAACTATCGGATGATAAATTGTGACGATTATGCTCAATATTTCCACCAATGCTAAACGCTTGCTCCACCGAAACCGTTGATGCGGGATAAGCAAGTACTTCTCGTGCAATTCTAGAAATGATAGTAAAAGCGTGTGCTCTCCTTGACCACCAACTCAAAATATCAAATTCTTGTTCAACTTCAAATTCGGTGGTCAAATATTTATCAAATTCTCCATTAACACCGGCACGAGATTGTTGTCTTCCATAGAAACTTGCCAGAAATGATGACGAGGAGGAAGGTTGAAGTGCCGAATAAGAAGGCTCACTTGTTGTTGCATCACCATATATTGACTTGTATTCTTGAAAAATTTCTAAAAAAGCTTGTCTAACACTAGCAACCTTTTGACCTACGTTAGGCATATTGGGATCTCCCACACAATAAAAGTTTGAAAAATAATACTCTAAAAATTGAGTTAAACCATACTCTCTAACTCTAGGATCTAATAACTTAGCAACCAAAAAATATCGGGAATGTTAAGCAAATATTTTTCCCACTTTTCTCGCATTTTGAAAACCGCATGTTTAAGAATAACATCATCTTTAAATTCGGAAAATATACTAGAAATTTCCACACAATGATCAACAACTAAAGTAGAAGTAGGGTAATACGTACCGGATAACGTCAAGGTTGCCGCCTCGAACTTCTTCAACAAATTAATCATACTTGCACATTCTTTCCATTGTGTAGTATATAAATTTGTACCATATTGAGTACCATAATTAATGGATCCCAAAAACATGCAAATTTCATTTCTCCAAGCATAAGTTTCTTCTAAAACATGAAGGGTGGAATTCCATCTAGTTGGAACATCTATTGGGAATCTTTTTTGTTTTTTCCCATGGTTTGTGCAATATTGTCTCCATAGCCTTGTAATTTTTGATACTTTCATAATATCATAAATGGCATCCTTAATTGCATTAATAGAAGTTTCCAAAGCACGCAAACCATCTTGTACACAGAAGTTCAAAATATGACAAATGCATCTAATATGAAAAAATCTACCACCTAGTGATGGTCTACAAACTAAAATCAATTCGGGCTAACTAGCGGTATTAGAACTAGCATTATCAAAAGACACTGAAAACACTTTATCAACAAGATTATATTCATGCAAAATTGTTTGTAACATATGAGCTATGTTATGTGCGGTGTGTGCATCATCAAATAATCTATATGCAAGTAACCTCTTTTGAATTTTCCAAGAATCATCAATCCAATGACATGTTACTCCCATATAAAAATGTCTTATTTTTTTATCACTCCATATATCGGAACAAATAGAAACTTTAGAAGACAAATTAGCAAAAATATTACATAAAGCAAATTTATATTCTCCTACTATATTTTTAATATCTCTTGTTAGGGTTGTACGAGCTACTTTATTAGCGGCGGGATTAAAACAACATCTAATTAAATGTTCATAGTCTTCGTTATCGGGAAAATTAAAGGGAAGGGATTGCTTACAAACAAATTTTGCCATTTCTCGTCTATGATTTAGATGATTATATGCAAATAAATTAGAAGAATTTTGAGAAGACGTACCTCCTTGATCCGAAGTTGCGAATCCTTGCAATTGTTGTTGAGTGGTTTGTATGCCATATTCTCCTGGGTGTTTTTCTCGTGTATGCCTTCTCAAAGTACCGTATCCACCACCGGTAGAGTAATCATATGTTTGTTGGTTATTTGGTGGACAAAAGTTGCATATTGCTTTGAAATTCTTTCCCGACGCGTCAATGGGAACTTTTTTGTAGAATTTCGTGAATACTTCCGATTCACTTCTCTTGGTTTTTGGAACGGAAGGGGGATTGTTTTTCGCTTTACGCCGCCGCCCTCCCATTGTGGCTTCCATAGTATTGCCATCACTTACTTGAGTAGTTGGATCATCATCAACAATTTGTGCCATTTGTGGTGGCACAACATCGGGCATCTCTTCCACAAAGTCATCATCTACCCAATCTTCCACCTCATTTTGGCCCGCAAGCCCCATATCATAAAATTGACCACCTTGATTTTCTTGCCATTGTGGTTGTGGTAGTGGTGATGGTGGTGGTAGTGGTGGTGCTTGAGAAGAAGATTCCCCTTGCCCTCCTCTACCCCTACCCCTACTACCACCCTTCTTACTTGTGAGGTTCTTAAGAATATTCATAATATAAATAAAGATGTTGGATGAAAATATATGAAATGAATTGAAGATGAAATAAAGATGTTGTATTGAATGGAAATATATGAAATGAAGATGAAATATGGATATTGGATGAAAATAAGAAAGTTGGATTATGATTTGAGCTTGAGAATCAAAGAATTTAACGAAATTCGTTAGAGCTTCAAGAGAGAGTTAATGGAGTTTGTGTGGAAAAAAATGTGAGGGAGGGAGATGGTATTTATAGTTGAGGAATTTTGTTTAGATTACAAAAATAATTTTTTTTATTTTTTTGATGACTGAAATCTGGCCAAAAAAAGGGTCAAAAACGGTCATTTTTGGTCAACTAGCCGTTAGCTAACGGCTAGTTTCTGACGGTTCTGACGGTTTCTGACGGTTCGGAATGGCGGTTTACGGTTACGGTTTACGGTTCACGGTTACGGTTCACGGTCACGGTTCACGGTTTACGGTTCACGGTTTACGGTTCGAAACCGCCGGTTTACGATTTTCGAAAAGTTGAAACCGGAACCGGACCGCCAAACCGCCGGTTACGATTCCGGTTCGGGCCGGTTCCACGGTTCCGGGCCGGTTCCGGTAGGGGTTTGGTCATCCCTATAGGGTGGGGAGTTGTTAAAAATAAATTTAAAATGATTAAATTTTTTTGACCCAACGGGGGGGAGTTGTTAAAATCATTATATATATATATATATATATATATATATATATATATATATATATATATATATATATATGTGTTAATCATTTCATGAATAAAGCAAAAATGGAAGAGAATAGAATGTTGTACCTTGTGAAATATGAGTTGTACATGAAGGACACCATTTTCCGGAAAATGTTTTACTTAGGAAAAATCCGTAAGTCATTTTACTTAGATAGGGCGTGTAACGATGTTGCCATTTGCGGAAAAATTCGATTTTTCGTTTCTTTGAAAACCAAATAAAACCGGAAAACGGAGTCGCCACGCCATTTTTGTTTTAAGGGCCAAAACTTTGAAAAATGCCCGAAATGAGAGATTTGGGTTCGGAGGTCACGTTACACGCCGGGAAGAACGTTAGTGTTCACTCGGAATGCCTCGTAAGACGAGTCTTCCAAGCATTAAAAACCATTTGTGTGTGTGTGTGTGTGTGTTACTTTGGCCAAAATAAATTGAAACTGAGAAAAGTAAAAATTGAGAATTCTTTATTAGACTTTGGACAAGTCCCATGATTTTTGGTATGATTTTTGGGTTGAGTTTTGGTACTCAAAAGATTTTTTGAAGTTAAAACTCAATTCTGCCAGAATGAAAAAGGCAGTGGACACTTGACTTTGAAATGGGTTTAAGGGCTTTAAAACTTCAAAATATGGGGAAACTCAGAGGATGAAAGTTGTTCCAGACACCTTAAATAAGATTTATGTGAAAGAATTTTCCATTTTGGAGATGATTTGAGGGACCAAAACCTTCTGAAAATCTCAAATGTGAAATCTGGATTTCCAGAGACTGATGAACTGACCTTTAAAAGAAAAATTTGAAAAATGGAGTTTTGCTCACGAAAAAAATTAAATAAAAATATGTATGGAAATCTCTGAATGTTGGCTACAAAAAGTGTTTTGTAGTCAACACCAAATTCCAAGTTTATCTGTGTCCAAAAAATTATACCATGGACAGAGGTCTTAGAAAATTGCTACTGGACAGCAACTTTCTTAAGAAGAAAAACATGATTTTAAGGGGGGTTTTGCATCCATGATTGTCCCCATTTCCCTAGGTTTTGATTAGTAGTTACTAGACGTTTTAGTGGTGATCTACTATATCAAACCATCCTTGGGGTACATTAGGACTTAAGCATTTCATTTGCTTGGGAAGGGGGGATTTTATCCTTGAAAATGAAGATTTGGTGTATGAAAATGGTTCTTAGGGTTTTGAAAATGCATTTGCAAGTAAGTAAGAACACTTTGAAGATAATGTTAATCCTTGTAGAAGATCAACCATGGAGATGGACTTCCATGGTGATCTTCTTGGATCTAGGGCAAGAAGATGAACAAACTACATTTTGGAGTTTGAAAATGCATGCATGGATGAGAGAGATTTAGGGTAAGGAGAGGGAGGTTATACCTATCTTCCTTGTGTTTGTGTATGAGGCTTGAATATGTGAGTGTTTGAATTTGAGAGTGAGTGGGATTTGGGAAAATAATTAAGAGAAAAAGGTGACAATTCTAGAGAATTCTCACTGTTTTCTCCCTATTTTCGCTAAGGTGCAGTTGTGAAATGTGTTGTGTCTCCCTCATTTCTGTGACTGAAGGCCTCAATTTATAGGCCTGGAAAATTTCATATATGTCCGCGCGGATGGGTTTGTCAGCGTGCACTGTTCATTAAATGCAGCTCCAGGCTTTGGACAGGAAGAATATTTTTTTTCAAAATTCAAATTAGGCAGCCAGTTTTTGTTCCAGCAGCTTCTATTTTTGGTTTTTGACCATTTCTTTTGCTTTTTTGATTCTTTTCCTTGGTTTATCTTAAAATGGCAATCCCTAATCTACCCTTACTTGGTTAGAAATGTTAGGAATTGTTAGAAATGTTAGAAATGTTAAAACTTTCGTTAATTTTCTAACGAAAATTCTAACAACTCAAATTGGAGCACTTACAGTAGCCCCTCGGTGACGGTGCTTTCGAAGGAAGCGGGGTCGTCGATAAGAGTAAGGCTCCATATTTGGCAAGAGGTGATCAAGTGATCGAGTGGCTGAACCTAGCAATAGGCTACCTACGTATCCCGAATGGGGAATCAAGCCGGCCATAGTTCGGGTCTTTGACCCTGGAATGACTGTTTTAGGATGTCAACCTGGTGAGCGAGTTCTGCAGTCGGTTGCTGAAAGAAACTTTGCTGGGGATAAGAGATGACCATTTTGGTCTGATGGCTGAAGTTGTATATCCGCTCTGCTGGGGATAGGAATGACCATTTTCGGTCTGATGGCTGAAGTTGTATATCCGCTCTGCTGGGATTAGGAATGACCATTTTCGGTCTGATGGCTGAAATTGTATATCCGCTCTGCTGGGGATAGGAATGACCATTTTCGGTCTGATGGCTGAACCTAATGGTAGGCTACCTACGTATCCCGAATGGGAATCAAGCCGGTCGTAGTTCGGGTCTTTGACCCTGGAATGACTATTTTGAGGCGTCAACCTGGTAATGATGGCGTTTTAGGTGCCTCGGACCTTAAAGATGATGGCGTTTTAGGTGCCTCGGACCTTTGGTGATGATAGCGTTTTAGGTGCCTCAAACCTTGATGATGATGGCGTTTTAGGTGCCTCAAACCTGGATGATGATGGCGTTTTAGGTGCCTCGGACCTTGATGATGGCGTTTTAAGTGCCTCAGACCTTGATGATGATGGCTTTTTTAGGTGCCTCAAACCTTGATGATGATGGCTTTTTAGGTGCCTCGGACCTTGGTTTGAAATGTTTTCCCTTAATGGTTTGGGATGGGTGGTCCTTTGGTGTTCTTCGTCTGCTGCCAAAGGAGAGGGTGATCATTTTGGTCGG
Source organism: Adenophora triphylla var. japonica (assembly GCA_022495995.1). NCBI lineage: Eukaryota > Viridiplantae > Streptophyta > Magnoliopsida > Asterales > Campanulaceae > Adenophora > Adenophora triphylla. Next base: position 29,152 of record JAFEMH010002812.1, on the reverse strand, counting down.
TTGGCTGGACCTAATGATAGGCTACCTACGTATCCTTAAGAGGAATCAAGCCAATCGTAGTTCGAAAGCTGCTCGAAATTTCGTTGGCTTTCGTTGGAGAAAAGTCGGGCTTACGTTTTATGGCCGTGGATGATAATGAGGAAAGAAACGGGATTTCGTTGACTTCGCTGGGGATCTTGTTAGCTTTTGCTGGGGAAATCGGACTTACGTTAGACTGCCGTTTGATGATTTTGATGAAAGAAACGGGATTCCGTTATCTTTCTCGGGGAAATCAGTCTTACGTTTGACTGTCGTTGATGATTTTGATGAAAGAAACGGGATTCAGTTATCTTTCTCGGGGAAATCGGACTTACGTTTAACCGCCGTTAGTGATTTTGATGAAAGAAACGGGATTCTGTTATCTTTCTCGGAGAAATCGGACTTACGTTTTACTGTCGTTGATGATTTTGATGAAAGAAACGGGATTCCGTTACCTTTCTCGGGGAAATCGGACTTACGTTTGACTGTCGTTTGATGATTTTGATGAAAGAAATGGGATTCCGTTATCTTTCTCGGGGAAATCGGACTTACGTTTGACTGCCGTTGATGATTTTGATGAAAGAAACGGGATTCCGTTACCTTTCTCGGGGAAATCGGACTTACGTTTGACTGCCGTTAGGGTTCCTTTGAAAGGGGGTTAACTTTGGTTAACTCTGGTTAAGTTGAGGACCAAATTGCAGAGTCCTGAAATTTTAAAGGGCAAAAGGGTCATTTTGACCCTTCAATCGTGTCCGCGCGGAGGGGATTGTTTCCCAGGCTGGTTTAAATGAAGGGCCACCGCCCTTCCCCTTCTTCCTCACCTTTTTTCCAGTTTTCACGAGAGAGACGAGGGAGAGAGTGCAAAAACCGCCATTGTTGGCCTAAAAAGCTTCGAAATCTTCCGATTTTCTTCGATTTTCGAGCAATGGAACACGCGGGAGTAGCCATTCAAGGCCAAGGACGTGGCCCGATCGCGGAGAGACGATTGGAGCTTGTTCGAATGAGGAGACATTACACACTTTCGCAATCGATTGCGGAGGAGCATTACCCCGATGCGTGGCAACATTGGGCCACTGATCCGAGTCTCCGAACGGTATACTTCGAATCTCTTCACTTCTTTTGTTGATTTCTTGCTTGAAATTGATTTTGTGATTGATTTTTTTTTTTTTTGAAAATTCGAAAATTGATGTTCTTGGCCTTGGATTTTGATTTTGATGCTTTGCATGTTTGGTACCTTGTTCATGGTTTATTCCTTTGGGATTTGTTATCAGGCTCTGTTGGATGTGGTTGTTCACTGTCGCTTGGGCCGAGATGTTGTACCTTTGATCTTGGGAGAGACTTTTCATGCTCTCGACAGGCTGGCTACCGGGAGGCGGTATATGCACGGGGGCAGCCCGTTTCTCTTGACTTTGTGGCTGATGGAGCGCCTGGGGGTTCTTCGGGAAACTTCTGATATGATCAAGCCTTGGACATTTGCCAGGAGAGGGGTTTCTGTGGATTTTGATGATCAGGGCTCGTGGGAGCGTTGGATGGCTGGTCGCCAGACTGAAGATATCAGATGGTCGGTGCCTCATTGGCGAGTGGAGACTCGGAGAGTACTTCAGGATGGATCTCCCGTGGTTATGCTTCCGGGGCTTTCTCAGTCCAGCTTTTACATTCCGGCTTTGGTTCTGAGACAGTTCGGCTTGGAGCAGGTTCCTTTGGAGGACTTTGATGATATAGCCACTAGGGTGGTGGCTTCTGCTTCTATGGATGATCCTTCGGTGTTTCCATTTCTTTCCCGAGTATGGAGGTATGACGTCTTTCCTCCTCGGGTTATCCTCAGGCATCCGAGACCTGTTTTTCTGACCACTTGGTACCTGGATTGGTACGAGAGGCATTTTGGGGAGACTTAGATGGCTATTTTGAGACGGCGTGAGGCCATTGTAGGTGCAGAGGACCTGACAGTTTCAGAGAGGAGGAGGGCCGAGGCGAGGGCCAACCCTCACGACAGGAGCGGAGATACTGTGACCGATTATGAGGCTTATGTCAAGAGACAGGAGAGGAGGGCTCCTATGCTACCAGCTAGGCTACAGGAGATGAGAGATGACGCTAGGGCTACTAAGGCCCTGACAGAGGCTGGTTTGATAGATCCTGTCCCTATACCAGAGCTTGGTAGGAGGAAGACCGACATTTTTCCTGTTCAGAGGAAGAAGACCCGAAGAGGGAAGAAGAGGGGAGATGCCAGTACGAGCGGCTTAGAGTGACCTCGAGTTTTCCGAGTATCCCTTTCTTGTCATAGCAGACACATTAGTTAAATTATGTACCTTAGTTTCTTTTAGCAGGCTATAATTCGTAGGAGTGAACCGGGCTTAGACTCATCAAAAAGCTTTTAACTGTAATGAATATGTGAATTGCTTTAGAGTTTTTCGAGACGCTTTCATGGTCTGATCAGTGTATTGATGTCAGAGTATGACTTTTATTTGTGTTTTAGACCGAACCGTTTCCGGCTGCCTACGTTCCCTTCGGACAAAAGGGCTCAGGTCTCCGTAGTTCGACCCGGTTTTTTTTTGTTTTGTGTTTGATTTTTTTTTTTTTAATTTTTTTTGTTTTTGTTTTTTTTTTTGGTGCAACCCTGTTTTTTACCTAGGCCGCCCTTTTCGGGTTTTCAACCTAGTTGGGTATTACTCTTTTAGCACTCTTTTTTTTTTGACTCAGTGTTTTACGCGTAGTATCTGCGCAGCTTGTCACCATTCACTGGGTGTACAAAGGGATTTCCGTCGAGGTCTGCAAGTTGCATGGCTCCCCCGGATAAGATCTTTTGGACGACGTATGGCCCGACCCAAACAGGCTCCCATTTGCCAAGCGGGTTGACACGGACCGGGGGCTTCTCTTTTAAAACGAGATCACCTTCTCGGATCTCCCGATGCTTTACTTTCTTGTCGAAGGCTCTGGCCATTTTCCCTTGGTAAGCTCGGATATGTTCCATGGCCTTCAATCGTCGTTCATCTAGCAGGGCCAATTCATCATGGCGACTTTGGAGCCATTCGACCTCATTGATCTGACTTTCCAACAGTACTCGGAGTGAAGGGATTTCTAGCTCGATTGGGAGCACGGCTTCCATCCCGTAGGTAAGAGCAAATGGTGTTTCCCCGGTTGCCGTTCTGACGGATGTTCTGTAGCCCCAGAGTGCCAGGTGTAGCTTCTCGGGCCAATCCCTGCCTCGGACAGCCATTTTTCGGATGATGTTTTCCAAAGTCTTGTTTGCTGCCTCGACGGCTCCGTTGGTTTGGGGCCTATAGGGAGATGACTTGTGACGGGTTATTCTGAATTCCGCTAGCAGCCTGTCGTATTCCCCTTCAAAGTGGAATCCATTATCGAAAATGATTTCGGTTGGCAACCCGTATCTGCATATGATGTTCTTTTTGATGAAGAGGGCTACTTTCCTTGAGTTGAGGATTTTGTAGGGCATCCTTTCTACCAATCTGCGTCTCTTTAGGCTCTTCCGCAGTTCCCAGATTCACACTTGTCAAAATCTCTTCGGCAGCTTGGGCTCGATTTTCCTCTTTCCGAACAACCTGCTTAAAGATTTTTGTTCTTTTTTTTATTTAATGTGTCTGCTTCTTTATCTAATGAATCATTATTAATTTTTTTTTTTTATTAGTTAATTTATCATTAGTTAAAGTGGCAATCAAGGGATACTCAGAAAGGTCATTTCATTGAGAACGAAAAGGAATACAGCATTTGCTACAGACTTGTAGTCTTCAGGCGTAAGGCCATCGGACGACCCTAGAGACTCGACCTTAACAATGAGAGACTCGGAGGACTCTTCCTAGATTGACACAAAGGGACGGGGGACCAATCCAGGCTTGGTGATCATTTCTTCTTTGGTCGCGGACGGGCCTGAGAGAGTTTCCCGATTCTTTAATGGCATCGCTGCCAGTGACCTCACGACTCGGGAATTATACTGTTTCTGTCCTCCTTCCTCGATCATCGCTACCATTTCTTTGACTGAGCTGAAATCAATCAGGTCTGGCACCTGGATCTCTTCCCCGAATAACTGCTGCATAATCGGACCATCCCAATCATCTGAAAAGACTTCTGTGGCTTTGGCTTTCGGCACTGTCAATTCAAACTCAGGCTTCGGACCTTCCTGGGCAGTAGGAATTGTGGTAGTAAGCTTCTCAAACTGTTCCACTAGGCTTGGCACGCCTTTGAAAGTGTACTCACTCTTCATGGTAGTGGTAGCCCCGGATATCTTGGGTAGGTCCAGAAACACTCTACGGACCGGGTTAGCTTTGGCTCCCCTGAACTTGTTGAGGCTATCCTGTAGCTTCAGCCACCCTTCTGTAGGAGTGGGCTCTGTGATGTTACCCGGTTGTGTGGGACCCTTTACAAAGTAGTCAGCCAAATTAGGACTGAAAGGGAGAGATTTAGGGTTGTTGACCGGGACCCTTCCTGTGATAGCTTCTTTCCTTTGTAGAGCAAGTTCTTTTTCTTTCGCGGTGTCCACTGAGGTGGCCTCATATCCCATGCCGTGGCGAGTTTTCTGTCCTTTCACCTCGATGAGTTTGTGAGTTCCTTGTTGGTGCTTCCCGATCGAGGCCAGTAGATAGCTCATCTTTCTCATCATTTTCAAGACCGGAGGGATTTTATCCCGGGTGATTGTCAGATCTACGTTGCACACTTGGGCTTTGGGAGGCTCGACCGTGAAGCCTGTTAGTATGAGACCTTCCTCATCATGTTCGATTTCCAGAATAGGTATTCCACCTGTATCCGTGCCCTCCAAGGTGACTAAATCTCCGTAAATGGTTGTCAGGTCCCCATTCGAGACGAATTTCACACACCGGTGGAGGCTTGAGGCGACCCCCTTGACCTGATGCAGCCAAGGTCTTCCCAATAAGGCATTAAAAGTGATCGGGATGTCAATAACCTGGAATTCCACAGGTATCAATTTCTGGCCAAACCAGAGGTCCAAAGTAGCAACTCCAAGGACTGCTCGAGATGTCGAGTCGTAAGCTTTGACTGTGAGGGAGGAAGGCTTCAAGTCTGTGGACTTGATGTCAAGCAGGCTCATGATTTTTGCCGGAAGAATATTCATTCCAGACCCATTGTCAACCAGGACCCGAGGGAGGCGTCGTTCATCCAATTGGACTGTGATGAAGAGAGGCTCGTTATGATCGGCCCCGAATTGAGGGAGATCGAGATCTGTGAAAGTGATTATGTTTCCATAGTGGATGTTCCCAATTAATTGCACCACATCATCGGGAGTAGCATCGATAGGCACTAGAGTGCGAGCCAGGCTTTCTTCCAGCTTTAGCTTGTGGGGATAGGATGAGGTGAGCAGGGACCATAGAGAGATGTTGGCCTGTGTTTGCTTCAACTGAGTGAGCACGGGATCCTCCTTTCCGGGGTCAGGAGCTTCGGCTATCTTAGCATAGGGGCGGCGGTTCTCCTCAGGTGCTTGATCTGTGGCCTTCTTATCTGCCTTGGGATTCCCTTGGAAGATTTGCCCGGATCGGGTCAACAGGTTAACTTCCTCACCAGTTGCTTCTTGACTAGATTTCTTCAATGCTGCTAGGGTCAACGGGGGAGCCTTTTTGGCTATCGGCCACTGGTTCTGACGGAGTCTAGCAACAATGAGGGGCCGAGCCGAGCCGCATCGGCTCCTTCCTGGGCGGCCCTTATAACTGCTTCCCAAGTCACGGGCTTTTGAGTCTGGGGTTGTGTTGTTGCCCCCTGGATGGCCCACAGAGCTAGGGCGTCCTCCGATTCACTCCCATAGTCTGCCTTGTTCATAGTTATCATACAACAAGAGTCGCTATTGTCGGGGCTTGACGGCTTTTCGATCTCATCCCCGGTATAGTGCAACCATTCTGGTTCCTTTCTCGTAATACTCGTAGCCGGAGATGATTATAGCACTCTGTGTGGGGCGCATCCGGTATCATGCCGGTTTCCAGGACTTCTCTCGAGAGCCGACATACATTCGGGAAGGTGACCTCTTCGGGTAACCCCGACAAGGAGTGTTACTTTGTTCCGGGGTGGATTTGATCTCGACCATGGTTATTTTCTCATTTGGGCGGATGGGAGTTAGTTTCCCTCTCTCTATCGATCTTCGACTATCGCCCGGATCGGATGCCCGAAAACCCTTTCCCCAAAGCATGGTAGGCGGTGTTGAACTCTAAAACATCCACGTGCTCGCACCCGTGAAACTTCATGGCCTTCATGTCCTCGGTTTCATATTCGTCTTCCGAAGTGTCTTCGGTCTTACGGCTATCGCCTCCATCTCATCATACATCTTTTTCTTTCACCCTTGCAAGTAGGGCAGCCACAAGTAAAGGATAGGCAACGTTCCCCCTCGTAGTTCAATGTAGCAGCTCGATAGATCTGAGTCCAAATAAGGAGCACCCGGGGTCCATTGTCGGGCACTGGAGCAATTAGGAAGGCGTCATGTGGATCCGTAGTTATGAAAGCCACTGGGGAGACGTTTAGATCAATAACCCTTTTCAGTGATTGCAGGCACTCGCTGTGCTCAAGCGGCCCAGTTGTGACCCTTACGGTTGTTATGCCATCCGTTCTCGGGAAAGAAGAAAAATATCCGATGACGTTTACGAATTCTTCATCTTCTGGTCGCTGAAACCCTCCATTCTCGACCAGTGCTTCAATGAACCCTTTCCATTCACCGGTTAGGTTCTTATAAGGAACATTGTGTTCTAGGATTTCGGATGTGTACGGATCTGGGCGCGGGCTTTGTTGTCCCTCATCCTCTGAAGTATCCGGACACTGACCGCAGGTGCATCTTACGAGGTGCAGTTCTTGGGGACCCATCCCTATTGGCATTTGACTTGCATTTTCCGGTGGTTCTTCATCGTCGCTTGCTGACAACCAACCATTGTGTCTGGCTCCCATGGCATTATTTCCGGCCTGATTGTTCCAGATTGATTCCGGATCTGGGGCCTCAGTTGACTCTTCGCTCTCGTCATCATCATCGTCATCGCTGTCATCGGAATCATCTTCCCATACTACCGGGATTTCGGCTGAGAGGGAACGCCGATCAAACCCGTTAGGGGAATATGGGTGCGTGCAACCGCAGAAATTGTCATATGCTCCCATTCCCGGAAGTGGTAATTGTGACTCAGCTTCTCCTCCCAGAAACTGCGGGGGAAGAGTGAGAGGGGGTGGCACGTATTTGACTCCCGGCAGGATATAGAAGGAATCCTCCTCCTCTGATTCTTCGCTGTTCTCGGGATCATATTCAGCCTCTCCCAAAACCAATTTGCAAAAGTGTACTAGCTCCAGATGCTCTTCGGCCTCTTTGCTGATAAGCCCCAGTACAGGCGCCCGTCTGAAGCTTTCTTGCTCGATTCTTCTCGATTGTTCTAACCATCTTGTGTAAATGGTTTTCTCATGTTTTGACCGGAACAACCCCAGTTCTTTAGTATCAGCTTTCCCTTCATCCGAGAAATGGCGGGCCTCGTATTCTTGCAGGAAATCTCTGACATGAGACCAGGGTGGGCTGACTTGTTCATCATCCTCATGGTTGAGGGGGAATCCGAATTCAGGATCCTCGACAAGGTTGGCCATGGGTATTTGGGGACCTTCATCGGCATCTTCCTGGGCATGCGAAGGTTCTCCGCATTCAATCATATTTACCTGATTATGGTTCCTTGGCAGAGGATTTTTGACTGTATTAGGCCCTTCGGGGCCTTCCAACTTTCCTTGCTCTATCAAGCCTTGGATCGCCTTTTTCAGAGTGAAGCAGTTGTCAGTCAGATGTCCGTGGGCTTGATGAAAAGCGTAATACTTTGAGGTATCCACGGGAGCGTTCGGATTCCTGGGTTGAAAATTCTCCAAAGGCCGCAGCAAGCCTTCTTTCACTAGTCCCCTAAAGATATCATTCAGAGGCATTCCGAAGCTTTCGAGGTTCATGACCCGTGGCCTGGGCTCGGCTGGTTTTCTGGGAGCAAAAGGAGTTGTGTTATTACATTCCTGTCCCGCGTAGTTAATCATCTCTTTGCCTTTAGCAGGAGCAGGGGCGGTGTTGGAAGGAGGAGCCCGATATCTGTAAGCAGGTGCAGCCGGTTGCTGATTGTAAGCCTTTTCAAACTTAGCTGCGGAGTTAACCATGGCCCGTAAGTCTGAGTACGGGAAGTGACTGAGGGAGGCTCTCAGATGTGGTTTCAGGCATGACTGAAAGATGTCCAGTTGTTCCTCTTCAGAAGGAGGGATGGCCATTTCACTGAGTTTCAGATTCCACCGCTTGTAGAAATCCCCAACATTCTCATCGGGACGCTGCACTGTTGTCTGCAGATCAACTCTATTTGTTTCCCATTCCAAGTTGGCCTTGTACTTTTCTGTGAAGGCATTAGTAATCTGGTCCCATGTAGCCCTGGCCTCGGGTTTTAAGCGGAAGAACCATTTTAAGGCACTGGATTTCAAAGATAGACTGAAGTAGTCAGCCAATGGCGATTGGTACACCCTTTGGCCTTCATCGCCAAGGTATACGTGTCCAGATGAGTTTTCGGGCATGCGGTACCATCAAAGAGGTCCAGATTTGGCATAACAAATTTGTGAGGCAGGGGAACGATGGAGTCCGGGTCCGTAGGCCGGAAGGCAGACTTCTTAGCGGTCAATTCAGCAATCTGCGCTTTCATTTCTTTATGTTGTTCCATGAACCAGGCCAGATGAGGATCTTGTGGTGGAACCATTGCGTTCAAACTAGTGGCTGAGCTAGAGAGAGGAGATACCACTGGCGGCAGACTGGTGGAGGGAACGGCCGATCCGGGGACGTAGGTGAAAACCTGTCCTTGGCCCAAGTTGCCCGGGGGAGCATGAGTAGAAGCCTGGGCGAAGGGATAGAACCTTGCAGCCTGCTGTTGATTTTCAATTGGCAAAGTGGGTGGAGGCAGTCCCGATGTAGCCGGGTAGCTTGGATTTTCGGAGTGAGACCCATAAGTAGGCTTAGGTGCGGGCTGCTGTCCCTGATTGTTGAATTGCATGGTTGGATGAGGCGATGGTGTATAACCCGGGGGGTACTGCGGTCCTGGTGATTCTGATGAGACTGGGATGGAGGTTTGGTAACCCATTGAATCCTGAGTGAGAAATGGGTTGGTGAAAGCTGTGGGAGGAGCAACTGAGCTAGCATCATTCTGAGGAGGGGCTCCTGACGGCTGTTGAGGCATGCCGAACTGTTGTTGTGGCCCTTTGGCTATTCTTTGCGAAGGCCCCGATTGATCGGTTCCAAGGCGGCGGGATCCCAATTAGCTCTGGCATTCCGAGGTAACCCCAACCATGAGAAGACATTCCGTCTTGATTTTGCCCCCACCGAGGAACTATGACCCGATTTGTGCCGTCGGGGTTTGTATGGATCCAAAGTGGTCCGAAGCCGGGGGCCGGGCCGACCAAGATCGAGGAGCATGGGTTCCGTTAGTGGTACCATAGGAGGTGGGTGGTGGCATCTGGAGTAATCGGGCGGCGAGAGTGGGATTGGCATCCTCTTCTTCTTCCACGGTGAAGGTGCCATCGGGATTGAGGCCGGCGGCCAACCATGGCTTTTGATAGCCTCCATAAGGCTATTGGTGTGCTTCTGTCGTAATCTCATACGTTACGCTAACCGATTCCCTTTGTTGTTGCATCCGAGGGGTCCGGGAGGCGGAGTGACGTTGTCCCCATCATTACCAGTGATGCGGACATTACGAAACCGGAGTCGGAACAAACAACGAAGCTGACGATGCGCTTGACTCTTCCCAACTGATCAAACGGTGACCCGGTGTCCGGAACCAACCTTTGTGAGGAGCTACGGGGGAAAAGGCACGAGGGTTCAGAGATTTGGGAATGAAGGAGGGTAAGTGTTTGGGCTTTGGGCTCATGCAACATGCAGTTATTTGTTCTTGTTTACTTAAAACATGTTTTTTTAACCTAATCGGTTGGAAAAGATTGCTCTTCTTTTTCGCAAACTACTCTGGATCCTGGATCAGTGGGCCCCGTCACTACGTCTATAAGCCCCTCGTATTCCACCTGTATTTCGACCTCCCAGGGTGGACAGCCCCGGGCGAGGGTCTTATAGGGCAAGCGGGTCCCACCGACCGAAAGAAAAAATGATCCTAAAAGTCTGGCGGGTAATCGAGTCTTAACGAGCATTCGATGTAAATTACGGACAAAGCTGACGTCAAAGTCAAGATCATGTCCGAGGGCTCGACAAAAAGTCGGCATGATTTGGACTGATAAATGTCCACGATTGATCTTGACTTGTTGTCAATTAGGCCGTAATTAGGCATGGAATAATCGTTAATTCTTGATGACTCAATGTCATGCTGGGAGTCAGTGTATAATTTGTGCCAGTCAGAGTCAAAGTCAAGGCGCCAGTCAATATCTGGTCAAAGTCCGTGACGGAAAATCGGCAGAACTTCGACTGATTAGGGTCCCCAAAAGATATTGACTTGGTATGCCGACTAAGGCTTGAAAGGAAAGGTCTATACACAGACAGGGCATGACACAGACCAGACTAAAAACCAACCGGGTCTCGGACAAAGTGTGTCACGGACAAGTGAATGGTCGACACGAGGCTCCATGGGATGTTTGGGTAGTCCCGTGCTTGCACCGAGAGGCGTAATAAGACCAAACGGGCCGCGACTGGAATTTCCCCGGGTTAGGGACGTAGTGTGCAGTGTAAGGTCACGTGCGCGTAGTGTGCAAGCAGTCTATCTTCTTTTTCTAAGTAAAATAGAAATTTTTCATGTGTCTTAAAAAGTATGATGCATGCACAAAAATGATTTTTTATTTGAAAATGATTTTTTTTTGAATTTTTTTTTTGAAGATTTTTTTTTTTTTTTTTTTGAAAATCTTTTCTTTTTTTTTTTTTTTTTGAAAATCTTTTTCTTTTTTTTTTTTTTTGATTTTTTTTTTTGAATTTTTTGAAAGCAAATGAACACATAAGCACATAATTCAAAATTCAAGGCAACGGGTCCAATAGTCAAAATTTTGACTTTTCTGAGGCGGCCAAAACAACACGAAATGTGAAAAATCAACACACACACAACAAATGATTTCGAACGTCGGGACGGAAGCTTGACCCTCAAAAGCTTTTTTTTTTTAAAACAATGATACCGGTACGTGGGATTGTTAAACCACAATTTATCCCCGACTCGTGTTAGGAGGCGATAACGGGAAGTTTAATGGTTTGAGTCGGTCTGGGGAGAAACGCGTTTCTCCGTGCTTCTGGAGAAACGGGGCTTGTTTTGTCGCCCGACACAATAAGTCAGTTTCTGGATATACTTTCATCAGCTTCTGGATATCCAGAAGCATTGGAAAGGATATCCAGAAGCTTTGAAAGATATCCGAAACCAAATATTTTTTCTGGATATCCTTTCCAAAGCTTCTGGATATCCAGAACATTGAATATGGATATCCAGAAGCTTTGGAAAGGATAGCCAGAAAAAATATTTGGTTTCTGGATATCCTTTTCAAAGCTTCTGGATATTCTTTCCAAAGCTTCTGGATATCCTTTCCAAAGCTTCTGGATATCCAGAAGCTTTGGAAAGGATATCCAGTTATGGTGGCTAAGTATGTCGCGCGACAAAACAAGCCCCGTTTCTCCAGGAGCGACGGAGAAACGCGTTTCTCCCCAGATTTTGTGTAATGGTTTCCACCAATATACCAAATATCATTTTTTTTAAGATAAAGCTTATCAGTCCCCAGCGGAGTCGCCACTGTAAAGATGTTGCCATTCGCGAAAAAATTCGATTTTTCGTTTCTTTGAAAACCAAATAAAACCGGAAAACGGAGTCGCCACGCCATTTTTGTTTTAAGGGCCAAAACTTTGAAAAATGCCCGAAATGAGAGATTTGGGTTCGGAGGTCACGTTACACGCCGGGAAGAACGTTAGTGTTCACCCGGAATGCCTCGTAAGACGAGTCTTCCAAGCATTAAAAACCATTTGTGTGTGTGTGTGTGTGTGTGTGTTACTTTGGCCAAAATAAATTGAAACTGAGAAAAGTAAAAATTGGGAATTCTTTATTAGACTTTGGACAAGTCCCATGATTTTTGGTATGATTTTTGGGTTGAGTTTTGGTACTCAAAAGATTTTTTGAAGTTAAAACTCAATTCTGCCAGAATGAAAAAGGCAGTGGACACTTGACTTTGAAATGGGTTTAAGGGCTTTAAAACTTCAAAATCTGGGGAAACTCAGAGGATGAAAGTTGTTCCAGACACCTTAAATAAGATTTATGTGAAATAATTTTCCATTTTGGAGATGATTTGAGGGACCAAAACCTTATGGAAATCTCAGATGTGAAATCTGGATTTCCAGAGACTGATGAACCGACCTTTAAAAGAAAAATTTGAAAAAAGTAGTTTTACTCACGAAAAAAATTAAATAAAAATATCTCTGGAAATCTCTGAATGTTGGCTACAAAAAGTGTTTCGTAGTCAATACCAAATTCCAAGTTTATCTGTGTCCAAAAAATTATACCATGGACAGAGGTCTTAGAAAATTGCTACTGGACAGCAACTTTCTTAAGAAGAAAAACATGATTTTAAGGGGGGTTTTGCATCCATGCTTGTCCCCATTTCCCTAGGTTTTGATTAGTAGTCACTAGACGTTTTAGTGGTGATCTACTATATCAAACCATTCTTGGGGTACATTAGGACTTAAGCATTTCATTTGCTTGGGAAGGGGGGATTTTATCCTTGAAAATGAAGATTTGGTGTATGAAAATGGTTCTTAGGGTTTTGAAAATGCATTTGCAAGTAAGTAAGAACACTTTGAAGATAATGTTAATCCTTGTAGAAGATCAACCATGGAGATGAACTTCCATGGTGATCTTCTTGGATCTAGGGCAAGAAGATGAACAAACTACATTTTGGAGTTTGAAAATGCATGCATGGATGAGAGAGATTTAGGGTAAGGAGAGGGAGATTATACCTACCTTCCTTGTGTTTGTGTATGAGGCTTGAATATGTGAGTGTTTGAATTTGAGAGTGAGTGGGATTTGGGAAAATAATTAAGAGAAAAAGGTGACAATTCTAGAGAATTCTCACTGTTTTCTCCCTATTTTCGCCAAGGTGCAGTTGTGAAATGTGTTGTGTCTCCCTCATTTCTGTGACTGAAGGCCTCAATTTATAGGCCTGGAAAATTTCATATATGTCCGCGCGGATGGGTTTGTCAGCGTGCACTGTTCATTAAATGCAGCTCCAGGCTTTGGACAGGAAGAATATTTTTTTTCAAAATTCAAATTAGGCAGCCAGTTTTTGTTCCAGCAGCTTCTATTTTTGGTTTTTGACCATTTCTTTTGTTTTTTTGATTCTTTTCCTTGGTTTATCTTAAAATGGCAATCCCTTATCTACCCTTACTTGGTTAGAAATGTTAGGAATTGTTAGAAATGTTAGAAATGTTAAAACTTTCGTTAATTTTCTAACGAAAATTCTAACAACTCAAATTGGAGCACTTACAGGGCGTAAAATATTTTTCGAAAAACGTTTTCTCCATTTTTCGGAAATCAACCAAACACCGGAAAATGGGAAAAATATTTTCCGGAAAACAACCAAATACCGGAAAATGGGGAAAACGTTTTCCGGAAAACAACCAAACACCGTAAACGAGTTATTTTACGGAAAACATTTTCCGAAAAACGTTTTACGTCGAAACAAACGGAGCCTAAATATGTAAACATATTATCATTCATTTGTAGAAGAGCAAATGACAACTTAGGGTCTGAAATCATGCAAGATTTTGTACGGATGTCGAATTTTTTTTTTTTGCCACATCAAAATTTCGAATGTTATTTTTTGCTCCGGTCAAGGGCTTTTTCACAATTTATGTTAGAAAAGTCAGTTATATTTTATGTATCTGGCACATGAAAGACGGGTTGAATAAGTTTGTAACTGATTTAGCTATAAGAGAGTTTAGTGTAAATTCTGAAATCTGAAGGAGTTACAATTACCATTTAAACCCTAATCTAAACCCCCACAATTGCGGATCTAGGAGTGTAAAAGGAATTATAGACCAAATATTCCCCTCTCTCTCTCTCTCTCTCTCTCACACACACACACACACGTTATGTCTCCCACCCTTAACTTCTGGCCACCGCCAACATGTTCCTCCATCCGTATTTGCACCATGTTCCTCCCAAACCCCAGTCACCACCATGTTCCTCCCCATCTTCATCCCCCTTCCCCACCTTTCCTTCAATAACCATCCTCATTCTCACCCCATCTCCCCCGTCCCTAAATCAAGTCCCTCCCCCAAAGCCATCATTCTTCTTTCCATTGCAATACAATGACAATGTTGATGGTTGTCGATGGCGATGAAGATGGTGCAACATGTTGGACTCTGAGAATTCTAGTCCTATAATGATACGTTCAAATATGGGATAAGACTAAGTAGTTGGATTAGATGGTGAGTTACAATCCATATGGGACTGTAACTCTATGGCTCATCTATCTATATATTTTAGGCTTTTGTAGACTAAAAGATACACAACAACAAACCATATAGATCTCAGCCAAAATACTGTCTCTGGGCTACCATCGAGAGCCTTGGAAAGATGAGAGTGGAATCATAGCTAGATGCCCGAATTTGTGGTATCGGCTCGACGAGAGAAACGTGGTGATTGCAGGAACAATCGTTCGTGGGTTCGTAGCACAAGCATAAAGTCTTCCGCAAACGCAATTTGGACTAGACACTAATGAGGTAATTCGTTGTACCCACTATTGTTATTAGTCCTTCATTGGTATCAGAGCCAATTTGTTTGTGCTCACCATTGAATGGATTGAATTGCATGTTTTTCGTTTTTGGTTTTTAGGTCAAAATCGAACCAAGTGGGTTTGATGATTTGATGACCAATTTGTGATTCATTTCGTGTAATTCATATATGCCTGCGTAGCTTATGATTTGTAGAACAACATATTCGAAAATCGTTGAATTTGGTTATGTAGATCTCGAGTTATTGTAATTTTTAAGTTTTGAAAATTGTGTTTTTTTTCGAATGTCCATGGCTGTTTTTGATACTGTTAAAGTCAGAGTTAAAGAAATGTGTTAACATGAGTTTTGTTCTTCTCTGTGAGATATTTTCATAGCTAGTTTATTTGTTTAATTAGGCTAAAAAACGAGTGAGATATGGTCATTCAAAGATTGGTTCGCGGAATTTGTCCGTTGAAAAACCCATCTCAAAAGGTTGCTATGAACACCATTAATGGCGGACGATCACTTTGGTCGCAGCGGTTGAGCTTCAAGGAGAACTCACCTGAGCGAGCCAGTGGAGCATACCGTCGGAACCGCCTTGCACGTTAGATCGCGATGCCATAAGTTTCTTCGCAAAAGAAGCACGAATGAATGGCGCGTGGTCCGCACTCTCTGGCATCAAACATGAGACTATTTCGGGTCTTATATTGAAGAGGGTTGCCGTTTGCCGTTTGGCTGCTGGTCCATAACGGGTTGTTTGGTTGCAACATGAATTTGGTTTGTTTGGGCATGAAAAAGTTTTGACCCGTTTGACCAGATTTGGACCGGCATTGACCTAGATCTCCCGGCCGTCGTTGGTTAACACCTTCGGCATGTGGGACCTGTTTTTTTGACGTTCTCAGTTCAATGGTGAACTCAGATTAATTTAATTCTGCCCAAAAATATGTTTTCTGGATTTATTGTAATTATATTTATGTGTATTAAAATCATTAAAAATAATTATGATTTCCAGAAAATTTTGAATTTTTTACTGTGTGTTTAATTTTCTGCCATAACATGCTAAGATTTTTTTTCATAATTTATTTATGATCAGAATATATTATCAGGAATTTTTAAGTATTTCGCTGCATGGTAAATTATGGAAAAATAGTTTCGCTATTCAAAAAAATCCGAAATATTTTCTGTAAGTTTAAAATAATGTTATACATAGTAGTAAATTATTCAATGAATTTATGTTAAGCAGAAATCTGCTTTCTGTATTTTTGTATGTGCTTTTATGTGAAATTTATTTATCAGACTGGAAAATATTAATCAGAAAATTATGAAATTTTTTCTGTTGTTTAGTTGCATGATATTGCACTGTTCTAAATTTTTTTACATTTTTTGGCTTATCTGAAATATTTATGTGCTTTAAATGTCATTTTATGAGATATTTTCATAAATAAATTTGCATGAAAACTATATCGGGACTACATGAAACCTGGTGAAATTTTTCCGGACATGTTGGAATTATTTTAGAGTGAAACCTACATGATAAATTCGTTTTATCTAGTTTTATTTTTGTTCAAAAATTAATCCATAAATATTTTAACGTTTTTCATGCGCGGGTCGTGATTACGAGCCTCGCAGATTTTCCTTCTCGTCATGTTAAATGAGATTATATTTTTAAATTGAGTTTTTAAAACAAAAAGTTAATTATTATGTATGCTTAATGTCACCTTATGCAACTTGTAAATAGTGAAATACTACCTATAAATATAAATATGAGTAGCTAAGAATTATTCTCTAGTTATATGAGCTAGAGATAAATGAAAATGGAAATTGTGATGACTTAATTCATAATTGGGTAATAGTTCCCTACCTAATAAAATTGTCATGTGATTGATGTACACGCTTAATAGTATTGACTGTTGAGAAGCATGTAAATCAATCTAATTTATTTCGCAGTTCACGACTTGCCTAATAAATTAGGAAATGTGTAATAATGATCAACCTAGTTTGCTAGGCAATACATCTTCTAAATGGTTAAGTACTATGTGTGATAAAGTTCAAATGTTTAATTGAAGATAAAAGACAATTCAATGATGAACGACTTCAATGGATGTTAGGAATGACTCATGAATTAAATCCTTAGGGGATGTCTTATCTAATAAGCAATAAGTATAAAGTGGTCATTCGTTGACTACTAGACTTATGGAGTACCTTAAGATAGTTATCGTTCTGACTCATACGACTCAATTGAACTTTTATTAGATGTTTTCTCAGAATAAAGTAACTGAGAATGAGCGTGATGAACAAGGTTGTGCAATGAGTGCATACCTTATAATTTTATGATATCCCCCTTAGAAGTTTGCATAAGTCATGTGGGCTGGAATGCAAGAGACAATCATAAAAGATAAAAGATCATTAAGTACCACAAGAATAAATGAATTTAGCTAAGCAATATTTTTTACACTTATGATATTATAAGTGACTTGGATTTGTCTTGAGTTGACAAAGTATCATTTGATCCTAAAACTTTCAAATAATGTTTGTTCTCGTGAATTGATGTTGAATCTCTCCTACAGTGGATAGTAGGTTTAATCTCAATTAAATAAATGTTGAAAGTTTAAGTAGGATTCGTAGATAATTTTTGTGTTATTAGGGATACTAGAAGAGACTTTTCATGGAAGACAACATTATCATGAAATGAAAGGAGTTGACTTGTGTTGACTTCTATTGCGGAGTGTACGCACATTGATTTTATGTAATGTATTCTATATGCCTAGAACATGATATGATCTGCTGTCAATGTAATTAATGTGCTTGAGCTATAATGGCATTTAACATTAGTGGTAGTTTTTTGGACATTTCCATTGAAAATTATAGTTCTATTGGGTTATGAATGTTAGTCAACCAAATTATGTTAAAATTAGTTTTTAATATATTTCTCTTATATATTTATTCTTATATGACTGTTGATTCTTATGAGTTTAGATATTGCTAGAATTAGACTTTATTGGGATAGATGGGGAGATATTTAGAGTAAGCTTATTAGGAGTTTTTCTAAATATCGACCTATAAATGTATAATCTTATTTGACAAATAGATGTCAAAATGTCTTTATCGTAAGACAATTAGATTAACATAATCCTTAATTCATTCAGACAAATGTGAACCTTTGAAAGTTAAGATATGTTATCGTATATCATATTTTCTTACTTTATCGATAAATATACACGAGATATTTATGTTGTTGGTGTAATGCCCTAGGATATAGTTATGTTTAACTTGAACCGTTATGTATCATCTTTATCATTTATTATAGAGCATATTTATTTTGTTCATTATATGTTTTACATGTTTATTATATTGAACTGCGTCCCTAGTTGTTGTGAACAACTAGTATAAGTTGGTAATGGATAATCATGGAGATGATTATATGCATGGAGATGCACATTACACTTATAGATACTTGCTTGAGAACAAATATTGGACATGACCTACTTATGAGATTTATGACATGGTCTGTTGTCATGATTAAATCTCATGATAGTCATGTTATTGAATCATTTGTACCCGAGATTATCATCATCTTCCACATGGTGAAGATCGTATTTGATATAGTCTAACACTATCTTTAATCAGATAGCAATAAGGGCTATGTTGGCACGATTGGATTCATGTAGGAAAGAATGACAAGTCAAGATGGGATTTGTCCCTCTTATGAAGAGAGATGTTTGCTTGGGCCTCTCAATGAATGATGTTGATGAGATGTGTGGCCACACTCAAGTGATTTGATAGAGATCAAATGCATTTGGATTATCAACATATTCGGAATCGAGAAAGCATTGAACGGAATGAGTAGACTTAGACCATGACTCATGTTCAATTGGACATCGTGGACAAAGGGATTATGACATTTGATCTATTGAGGAATCAAGCTTTGATGTTATATTAATTGGGTGGATATAATGGTTTGCTAGAAACCACTTATGTCTTGTGAGGTCATGTTTTGACTCACTATCAACATAATATAATTCCTTTTGGGTCACACACAAAGAACGAATTTGATTCTGGCTGAAACTTGAAATTCTGGCTTTGTATACCGTGCGACACACTCTGCTTGGAAAATTGGTATTCTGGCTTAATGTACCATGCGACATACTTAGCCATGAGGGATGACTCATCACACTTGAGCCAAGTCGTGCCTTATGAAGGGACGACAGAATCAGAGAGAGGTCCATTAGGGACGACTCGTGCCCTATGGGACGAGTCGTGCTCACGACTCGTGCCATTAGGAACGACTCGTGCCCTTTGGTCTGAGGAACTGGTGAACAGGCTCGAGGTACCGCGCGACAGAATTAGCCAATGGCATGATACACCGCGCGACATACTTAGCCTGTCCGTACGTGTTTCCTTGGCTGATGAGGTTTTTGTGTTTGACAAGGATTTAACCCTAATTGTTAGGGATTTATACCTATGTGTAGCGATGCGTGAATTTTTTAACATATTTGAGTCGCCACTTATCATTTATTGATGGAAAACAATAAGAAAAACCTGTTTTGATATTTTCAGAGATTCAAGGGTTCGGGGGTTAAGTTATGGAATGGGTAGGTCAAGGAGCATCCATTCCACCCAATCCGAAGATTGGTCTTGTTAATTGGGTGTTATTAATCTAATCAATCTATGAACAATAAAAAGAAATAAATAAACCCTAATTAATTTATTAATTAGGAATGTCAGATTGTATGCTTCGAGATCGCCTTCATGAATTGAAGGGACTCTAGGCTAATCCTTTTGATGGGATTACACTACTCTAAAATCAATAGAGGGATTGAGAAGAGAAACGAAAGTATAAAGGATGATTACCTTTTGAGAAGAGATTCGGACAGAGTTTTGACTCAAGTTTAGAGTCGAATCTTGATGCGGACAGAGCTTTGCCTCAATCCTTGATTCGGATCTTGATGCGGACAGGGCTTCGCCTCAATCCTTGATTCGGGCTTCGATGTTTGTTGATCAACAAGGTTGATAAACAAACTTTTAGGTGATTTAAGGTGATTTTGTAGGAATATTTCAGGGAGAGAAACCCACAAAATGTGTGTGTTATGTGTTTTCGATCAGGGATCGGGGACCTCCAACCTAGAATTCTGGACCTCTGAAATACTGAAAGTCATCAAGTATTTATAGAGGTTGAAGAGGTGGATGCATGACTTGGTCACCAAGTTTAGGAGACTCAAGTGGATTGGGACTCCTCCCAAGGAAGCTTCCAGAACCCTTTCATGATTGGATACCCGAATTGGATGATATTTATCAAGAAAAGAGTTTGAAACGAAGAAGAAAAGTGATTCTGCACATCCTGTCGAGGGGTTGTCTCGCCCGAGACACGTATGTCCCGTGCGAGACAACTAGTCATTTGACCATTTTGTCCTCTTCAGTTTATTCCGTTAGTCAGTTAGGTCCAAAACTAACGAGGTTAGTTAGAAACTTAACGAAACATGACGAAACTGATATGCTTTCATCAAAACACAAAAGAGAGGTGGAGAGTAGCGTAATCATGTAATTATTGTTTCAGAATGGGGTGTCTGAGCCCCTCGGCGATGTGTCTTATGAAAGAAGAAGTGTCGTCGATAGAAAAGACATCATTCGAACACTTTGTGATGGTCGTCTTTACGATTTGCCCTACGTATCTCTATTAGAGAATCAGATCAAAACGTATTTCAACTCCAAAACACGAAAAGGTTACTTTAGGTATTTTTAAAATCATTTTTGAAAATCAAGGAGACTTTATTTTTGAAAAGGCAAATCCATACTGAGGAATCAAATCATGATCCAATTCTGAATATACCTGTTTGTGTTTGAAGATTCGCCTGTTTGGGCTCCGAACCTGCGGGGAAAGATGTTAGAAAACAAAATTTTACCTGTCCGGTCCTTTGCATTCAAACGATTTGTCTTTTGAGACTGAAGTGAGGTGACGATCCTGGCGATTTGGGACAAAGCTTTTATTGAGGTGACGATCCTGGCGATTCGGGATCGAGCTTTTGTTGAGGTGAGTATTTGACATACTAACCCTAGATGCTTGACACACCTAATTGGTGACGATCCTGGCGATTCAAGATCGGGCTTTTGTTGGTGACGATCCTGGCGATTCAAGACCGGGCTTTTTTGTTGGTGAGTACTCGACATACTACCTATAGATGCTTGACACACCTAATTGGTGATGATCCTGATGATTCAAGACCGGGCTTTTCGTTGAGGTAAGTATTTGACATACTGACCCTAGATGCTTGACACACCTAATTGGTGACGATCCTGGCGATTCAAGATCGAGCTTTTGTTGGAATATGCTTGACCCATGGCACTTGACGTGATGGATGCTTGACGCGATGGATGCTTGACGCGATGGATGCTTGACGCAATGGTTGCTTGACGCTTTAAGATATGCTCAACGCACTTGGATTGGATGCATTGATAGGTGGTAGCGAAATCCAAACACTCAACATGTTTGATCTGAAAGTAAGCACTTGATGTGCTTTTATACACTTTACTTCCTGCAAGAGGGTTAGTGAAAGCATTTGCATAACAACATATATTCACTTAAGCATTTGTTTGTTCAAGACGATCAACGGGCACTCAACTCCAAGAATCAGCGGGGAGAATGAGTTTTATTATGTGAGAATTGTTTATTTGTGTGATTTAGATTTTGGTTTTAGAAGACCAACTCGTGAGGTCCATCTAAAGATCGAATGAGACAATCGTCTAATAGGATTCCGTTGAGATAACCCAAGTTCAACGCTAAGGTTCAGGATACTTCACGGATTTTTTGTTGTCGCAGGACTTTTTCATCGTCGAAGCCCCAAGTTTTTCATGTGATGATCATTGACGTAACAAGGTCTAAACCAATGGCTTTTGTTATGTAGAACTTATGCTGCCCAATCCAAAGCGCATATTTTTCAAGGCTTCTCTTGAAATTAAGCCCCAAGACTTCTCGTATGTTGTAGATGACTTTGCGAACAGGCATGTGAGGCTGCGTGAATTGAAGAAGGATCCCCTCCTTTTTCCCTTTGAATTTTTTTTCCTTTGTGACGCACCCTGATTTTTGCCTAGACCGCCCTTTCGGGTTTTCAATCTAGCGGGCATCTCTTTTACGTCTTTTGTTTTTGTGCTCTAACTTTTACCTAGGCCGGTCTTTACGAGTTTTCAACCTAGCGAGCCACCTATTTTTTTTTTTTTGAAAAGTATGTTTACTCAAAGGGGACTCAGTTTGAAGAATCTCATTAAGGAGAAAGATGAGATCTCAAGTTTAGTTTGAGGAGAGGCGGACTCTATTTTTTTTGAAAGGTGATCCAAGCATTGACTCTTTTATGGGGGAGTGTATTCTCTGATGATAAGAGTGAGAAGCAAAAAGAGGAAAGCCCCTACTGCAGATTTGATTATTTTGAAGAGTTAAAGTAGAGATTGACTGGGGAGGAAAGGTTAGGAAGCCCCAGTTTTGCTGCTTGGATTTCAAGAGTGTGTATGTGAATGACTAAGAGGAAGCCCCTAGATTCAACAAAGAACGCTATATGGCTCAAAGATCTAGAAAAGTTGTTCTACTTTTAATGGATCTTGCATCATCTAGAAATTTCTTAACGAGTTTGAAAAGAAAGCCAATCATTAGTACGACTTAAGGCTAAACATTTTTCTTTATGGATTGATGTTGAAAGTCTTCTTCATTTGCGTTGCCATTCGGGCTTCATTGTAAGAGGATGTTGAGGGATCCTCTTTTTTTTTTCATTGGTATCACTTGGCTCTTCTTCTTTGTGGGAGAGTCCTTCTTGCCTTTGTTGAAATTCCATCTTTGTTGTGGGGCGATGAAAGCTTGAGAGTTTTTTTTCTCTTTTTTTTTCTCTTTTTTTTTGATGCTCTAATTTTTGCCTAGGACGATTTGAGGAGTTTCGACCTAGCGAGCTTTTTATTTATTTGTGTACTCTCAAAGCCTTGAATTGAGTAGCCCCACTCGTCTTGGGATGAATGTTGATAGCAGCGCCTTTGGCTTCCTTCGCTTGTTGATCTTCGACTTTCAACAGGAGTAATGTTTAGCCTTAAGCCTTCTAAGGATAGTTTTCATTTCAAACTTGTTTAGAAGTTTCTATTTTTTTGTGACGATTTAAGGAATCAAGGTCCACTATTCGGCATGATACTCATAAAGAAAAACAATTCTTGGGAAAGTGTTTAGGATAAAGAGATAACTTTTATTGATAAGGAAATTCGAAACAGACTCGATAATTTACTTGACACAAACTAGAGAGGATAGAGATGGACTAGAATGACAGAACGACTCTTCGAGAACATAATAGGAAGTTGTCCTAATCTATTTTTGTTCTTTTTTTTTCTTTCAAAGGAAAAAAGGAAAGGACAATCGGAGCCCCAAGGTGGTGATGCTTCAGTTGATCTTCCCGGCTTCATACAAGTCTTGGATGGCATCCTCAAATTATAGCAATTGTTGGTGTCATGACCACTAAACGATGGTAATCACAAAATTTGTCGTGGTCCCAATCTTCTCTCATTTTCTTAGGATGATAGTCTTCTATTGGCTTCAATTTTCCTTGGCCTACTAGATCATCGAACATTTCCTTAAGAGTAGTCTCACCAAAATCATGATAGGTACGACCGGTGCTCCCCTTCGTTGGACGATTCTCCTTTTCTGAATTCTTTCTAAGACGGATCAATTCATCAATTCTAATGCCTGATTTATGGAGCTCGAGGAAACTAGGGAAGTAATTGCCGACAAGCTTCTCTTGGTACTCTTCGCTGAGACATTGAAGTAGGATATGAATTTGTTCGTCTAGGCTTGACCTATCAACGATTTCAGTCAGTTTGGTCCTGCATCTTTTGACGAAGTCTGCGAATGATTCATTTTGTTGTTGCTTAGTTTGCTCAAGGTCTCTCCTAGTAGTGCGGTAGGTAGTGTTGGCCTCATATTGCTTTTGGAAGGTACGACTAGCGAGTGGCCAATCGAGTCTTGTAGAGATTAGAAGGGTCATGTACCAATCTCTAGCGGCACCATCGAGAGTTTGTGGAAAGCATTGAGCTAGCAAGTTGTCATCGACACCCATAGGTAGCATGGCCCAAGAGTAGGTCTCCAAATGTGATTTGGGACAGGTGGTACCATTGAATTTTGTAATGTCGGGTCTCTTGTACTTTCTAGGAAGCTTTGACAAGGATTGACGAAGGGTGTCATAGTCGATAGAGAGCGAGGCTCCCTTGCTCACATCGAGGGATGCAAGTTTCTTTTCTAGCATTGTCATGGTAAGGGGTTCGTTTTTGCTCTTCCCCTTGCTTTCTTTCTTGGAAGCATAACTCTCATTGTCAGATGAGGAAGATGATGAGCTAGACTCATACACCTTTTTCTTGTGCTTGCGGTGGCTTTTAGCCTTCTTAGTGTATGATACTTCATCATCGGAAGAGGTCCTACTTTCTTTCTTCTTTGAGCTTAATTCGGCCACTTTTAGTTTCATGGCTCGGAGTTCATCAACCATGACTTTCATTTCCCCGGCTTGGATTCTCCTTTCAAGTTCTAATCGGGCCTCCATTTCATCGGCTTAGGCTTGTAGCATTTCTTCATATCGAATCCTTTGATCCTCAATTTCCTTCTTGAGTGCTTCAGAATTCATTGCATTGGAAAGAAATTGAATTGTTAACGTTGGAGAGGTTAAGGGAGCTTGACGACCTTAGAGATGAACTAGAGATATCCCAACGAGACACCTTTTAGAACATTAGCGCCAAATGATCCTAGATGGATAAAAGGATGACGGTTAAAATTACCTAACGAGTGATTTTTTTGAAGTTTTATTTTTATTAGAGACGGAGTTTTGATTCAAGGAGGGAGTGCACATCAATTATCAATCTCGTACACACATATTCCCGCAAATAAAGTCTCGCGCGAGACAAGGTCATCTCGCACGAGACAACCATTCGGAGAGATGGATTTTTTTTCTTTTTATTTCCTAAATTCATGGTCGGACGGACAAAGATCCGTTTTCTATCTAGCATCCTAGGTAAATCTTGCAGGCATACATAATTCGAACCAAACCTAGAGACTCGGTAATTGACCATTCTTTGTAGAATAAAGCCATGTAAAATCAATTTTCAAGAAAGATTTTTTTTCTTAAAAGGGACTTCCGAAAGGGTCATTCCGAAGGGACATTTTCGAAGGGACTTTTTCTTTTTCCGAAGGGACTTTTCCGAATCCTTTCTCGATAGTCAATTTTACATTAGCTTTATTTTGGTCAAAGACAAGAAAGATTACCAAGTCAAAACCGACCGATCACGGAGTGTTCTTAAAGAGACAATCTATATGATATGTGGCGATGCAGGGCTGGAAGGCTAGGCTCCCCGCGATATGACAATCTAGGTGGATTGAATACGCGGAGTGGGATGATCCAACTTCGGAGAGACCGGCGACTAGGTGGTTACCGTCATCCGTCCTTAGTGTGGATCCCGGGTTTATCATGGGTTATGTAGTGCAATGACAGTTATAATATGAGTGCGCGTGTGTGAGAGCCAATCTAGGTGATAGAGAAAAATAGAAAGTTTTACAGATAATGGCCGCACCAAGTAGTTGCCTACGTTTCTCCCAAATTAGGAAGACTCAGGCCGTCATAGTTCCACATAAAGAGAGCGAGAGAGAATTAAATTAATTGATTACAAAGCCCGAGTCAACCAATGACCGATAAAAATTAAATTAATCCAATCTCACGCAAGTATATAGTTTAAATAGAAATTAATTATTCTACCCTGCAAAATAGAATTAATACAAGCAAAATAGAAAATAACATTTATTTTGATTTTTTTGGAATTTTTTTTTTGAAAGTATCTTGAAACTTTTTTTTTTTTTTTTTTTTTGCTTGGTCAAACTTTTGAAAAAAGTCAACCTTCTTCTGCGGTCAAACTGAAGAGACTAGTCAACAAACAAAGCTTTCCCCTTTTTTTTTTTTTAATATGGTCAACGAAAGTCAACAACCAAGCAAGGATTTTAATTTTGTTTGGTCTACTTTTGAAAAGTTAACAACCAATGTTTTTCTGTGCGGTCAAATTGAAAGCAAAGTCCACAAAGTTTGATTCTGTTTGTTTGTTTATGCCGTAACAATGTCTCCGTGCGGACTACTTTGTCCCGCGCTAGAAAATGCGACAAGAAATTTTTTTTTGATGAAAACGGTGCATTGAAAAATTTCAAAAAAATCCAGAAAAATTAAATTTTAAATAGAAAATTGAAAAGATTAATAACACCCAATTGTAACGCAAGTCTAACCCTCTTAATTAATTGTCCCCAATAGAGTCACACTGTAGCGATGCGTGAATTTTCCAACATCTTGGAGTCACCACTTATCATTTATTGATGAAAAACAATAAGAAAAACCTGTTTTGATATTTTCAGAGATTCAAGGGTTCGGGGGTTAAGTTATGGAATGGATAGGTCAAGGAGCATCAATTCCACCCAATCCGAAGATTGGTCTTGCTAATTGGGTGTTATTAATCTAATCAATATATGAACAATAAAAAGAAACAAATAAACTCTAATTAATTTATTAATTAGGAATGTCGGATTGTATGTTTCGAGATCGCCTTCATGAATTGAAGGGACTCTAGGCTAATCCTTTTGATGGGATTACACTACTCTAAAATCAATAGAGAGATTGAGAAGAGAAACGAAAGTTTAAAGGATGATTACCTTTTGAGAAGAGATTCAGACAGAGTTTTGACTCAAGTTTAGAGTCGAATCTTGATGCGGACAGAGCTTCGCCTCAATCCTTGATTCGGATCTTGATGCGGACAGGGCTTCGCCTCAATCCTTGATTCGGGCTTCGATGTTTGTTGATCAACAAGGTTGATAAACAAACTTTTAGGTGATTTAGGGTGATTTTGTAGGAATCTTTCAGAGAGAGAAACCCACAAAATGTGTGTGTTATGTGTTTTCGATCGGGGATCGGGGACCTCCAACCTAGAATTCTGGACCTCTGAAATACTGAAAGTCATCAAGTATTTATAGGGGTTGAAGAGGTGGATGCATGACTTGGTCACCAAGTTTAGGAGACTCAAGTGGATTGGGACTCCTCCCAAGGAAGCTTCCATATCTCTTTCATGATTGGATACCCGGATTGGATGATATTTATCAAGAAAAGAGTTTGAAACAGAGAAGGAAAGTGATTCTGTACATCCTGCCGAGGGGTTGTCTCACGCGAGACACGTATGTCCCGTGCGGGACAACTAGTCATTTGACCATTTTGTCCTCTTCAGTTTATTCCGTTAGTCAGTTAGGTCCAAAACTAACGAGGTTAGTTAGAAACTTAACGAAACATGACGAAACTGATATGCTTTCATCAAAACACAAAAGAGAGATGAAGAGTAGTGTAATCATGTAATTATTGGTTCGAATGAGGTGTCTACACTATGTATAAATAGAAATCCGTATGCAGCCAAAAACCATCTATCTCTCTTTACATACATCATTGTTCTAGGTTTATGAAACTCTAGATTGTGATTTTGATTTTGAATCAAAAGGCTTCCATAGTTTTGGCTTTGATTATTGAATATTGATTCAATAATCAAGAGGATCATCTAGCAATCCTACAAGAAGAGTTCTTGGTTCATTTGCGTGTGGATCACCATTAGAGGGAGGTTGCTTTATCTCCTAAAGTTTGAAGAACTCCATCGTTGATTTCATCACCAAGTTCGAAGAAGGAAATTAGAAGATTCGACATCAAAGTTCAAGGCTTGAATTTTGAGATTTACCTTGTTAAACTTCATCGCATTAAGGTATGTAAATCTATTTCATATGTTTCTAATCTATTCATCCTAGACGGATCTTAGGGATAGGGTTTTGTTGTTGTATAAATTATTTTCCGCCGCGTTTGTAACCCCAAAACCCAACATATGTTTACCTTTTAAACTCATAGTTATTAAACGCTTGATTTTTTAAGCATTTTTTTTAACAATGATTGAGAATGAAAAGGATAAGAGTCTAAGTGATCTTATGACATACTATTTTTGTGTATATTTATTTGATCGCTTGTAGAATTGTGTGAGAAAATATGTGATACACGTGTAGTTGATGATTATTTTTCTTCGCGACAAAATGGTGTTGTAAAGGTAAATACTCATATGACGCTTCAAATGATTTGGTAGATGTTAATGTAATATTTTCTCAATTATGTTTGAGAAATTGATTGCAACTTCATCCTAAACTTAATGTCTTACAAGTCAGTAACTCTTGAGAGTTATGGAAGGTCAGAAGCTCAATTGGAGTATCTATACCTCTTAATTATAATAAGTTTTATACAATACTTCCAATCATGTTTGGAAATATTTCTCTAAAGAAGGCATGTGTGCTTTCATAAGGGCTATATTATGTATGGTAAATAACTTGTTATAATTAATGACTAAAATAGGATTGCATGAACTTTTGACTTCTCTAAAGCGAAGGTGGGGAATTGTCTCTACTTAATTAGTTGTGATCGCTGCGAGAATCGAAATGATATTTGTTCTAGTGGGAGCTTTATTCCAAGAGGAGGAGTATGTCACTCTACAAAAGAAGCAAATGTGTATCGAATGTGAATGTCTAAGTATGCATAGTAATGAAATCTAAAAATAAGAATTGAATTTGAAGAGACATTCTCCCTACGCGAGGTTTTCGTCTCCGTTTACTCATGTCTTAGCAAGCGGTGTAGTGATTTCATGCGAATAGTAAATTTATTTTTAGATGGATGCTTTACATACGATTTCCTTAGACTTGGAGGACTAGATAAGGAGATCGTCGCGTGACTTGAGTCGAAAGGGCCTAGAAGTCAAGGGACAAAAGCACAAGGTGTGTTGATTCATATGTCCATTTATGATCTCCAATCTAGGATAGTAATATGTTTGTTATGGCCAAACGATAACTTTAATCAACTTTGTGATGGTTATGGAAATCACTATATGTGTGTGGAAGAGTTCAATAACATAAATTTTAGTCTTTTGCCACTCTGTTTGCACATCATTAACTTACTAGCCAAGAGCGGTATGCATTGACGTGACACTAAAGAGTAGCTATATGCTTCTGATTGTGAACTTAGAGTAGATCGGCGAATACCTGGTGTGGTAAAAGAAGCCAAGATCATTAATATTGTTTATAGAGACTTCCTAAAACCGTCTTCCAAAGACTTGCCTTTCAAAGGTTATTGAATGTTTAAGAACGATTGCCTCAAAAACCAATAAGTCATTTGAAATAGACTACATGAGTCTATTAAATCAAATGTCATAATAAAGAATAAATATAAGAAGAGAATGCATGCACTGAGAACCCCATAAGAAAATGTGGTTAGCAATATCATTGCTCGCTATTTGAGCTTACTCACTGTACCTTCTATCGCTATCGGGATAATAGATCGTTTTCAGGATGACTACTTGGTCTAGCTAATATGTTAGTGATTAGGTTGTTGGCTATGCATGTGGTACTAAAAGCTCAATGAATTGTTT